>SJYO01036187.1:3315149-3425209 GCA_006410555.1 Capra ibex
AAGAAACCTTCCTTACTACGATTTCGACTTTGAGGTCATGAAACCGGTGGAGTACGCTTCTCAACTGAGTAACCTTTTCTGAGACTACGACCCTCCCTAACCCCCGTCCTCCTCTTCCCCTGCTGTCTCCTACTCTACCCACCTACCGTAGTGCCTGAACTACCCGCACTCAGACTCACTTGAGGCCCTCTACCACTACCTGTCCCTCCGGACCGCACGACGCTAAACACCCCAGCGTTTCTCAACCTGTGCTGACTCGCTGACTTGACTTGACTTGACTTCCCGAGGTCAAAACAATTTACTTGTCACTCTCCTCTACCGGAACATTTCTCTGACCCGTCGTCCCGATTCACTTACCGACCAAGAACCGAGGGTATAACCGTCTAGGAACTGTCCTTAAAACTTACCAGAGTTCAGATTGTCTAGCGAACATGAATTGAGCTCTCCTTTCAGTCACAATAGGAACTCTAACTGACATATGGATGGACAGAACTTACGTCAAAACACCTAGAGACCTCCAAGAGACACATTCCAAATGAGTAAAACAATAAAATCAAATCGAAGAAATTCGTCGGTAATTCTAACTCTTTGCGTTCTCGGAACAAGGGAGGGGAGGGGAGGAACCCAAGACGTCGACCTACGTAACCACTCGTCTCTCCTCGATCCGAGCTTTACTTCAGTCGGGCCTAGATCGAGACGAAGGACGAACTAGGTCGGGAGTCAGTCTAAATGATGTCTCATCGTACACTTCAGTCTCTTCCGTTGCCGTGGGTGAGGTCACGAGAACGGACCTCTCAGGGTACCTGCCCCCTCGGACCACCCGACGTCAGGTACCTCAGTGTGCTGACGCTGAAGTGAAAGTGAAAAGTAAAAGCACCTAACCTCTTCCGTTGCCGTGGGGTGAGGTCACGAGAACGGACCTTTTAGGGTACCTACCCTCTCGGACCACCCGACGTCAGGGACGATTCCCAGTCTGTGCTGACGCTGAAGTGAAAGTGAAAAGTAAAAGTACCTAACCTCTTCCGTTGCCGTGGGGTGAGGTCACAAGAACGGACCTCTTAGGGTCCCTGCCCCCTCGGACCACCCGACGGCAGATACCCCAGCGTGCCCCAGCCTGTGCTGACTTCGCTGAATCGTCGTCGTCGTCGCACACTTCACCAGTAAGTCCTACCGTGATTGAACGTGAAGTAATATAGGTCACCCTCTGAGTCATTAAATATTGGAGAGTAAAGACCTCAGACCTCTACCGAAACGACTTCGTCTAAGACAATGTAATCTTCTCTTGGATCGACCCACACGGGTTCTGAGTTTCGAAAATCTACGACTCATTCCTCCGGTACACTTCCCTCGTCTTTCTGAACCTTGAGTTAGGGGGTGGACTCTTTCTCTCATTATTGTAAGACCCAACCGGAGAAAAGTAAAGGGAAACTAAAATTCATTATTTAAGAGGGGAATGAAGGGTTGACTTGTTAGACCCTCAGACATAAGGGATCTTTCTGGGACAAGAACGTGGGTAGTCTAACTTAATCCACTTTTAAGGAACCGGAATTACTTACAACTTCCTAAAGTTTCCCGATTACCTTTAAGAAGATCTTCATTGTTAAAGGTAACATAACCATTCTGTCAAGACGTCTTTAAGGGATCTACAGCACCCGATAAAATATTTCGTCTTATCGGTCCTAACCTAAAAGAAACGATCTTCTACTGTCTCTCTTACACCTGTAAACTTTAGGTACCTCCCTCTGAGGGACTCAACGTAAAACTAACTCCACAAAACGACGGACCGGATTGGGAAAAGGGTCTCGACGAGCGTTCTTTTGTCGTACCCATCTAAACGGAAGAGAGAGACGGAGGAGGATGGTAAGAAAGTCTTTTGCCACTCCCCGACGGACGGACGGTCCATTTTAGACCTACTGTTTTAGGTTTCGATCTAAGTCTTAACATTCGTACTGGGGGTGGGTCCAACGAATGCTTCCTTTTGGTCCTCTTCAGAACATACGTCAAAACGAAGCAACCGAAATTCACATAAAAAAGAAACTGAAAATAAATAAATAAAGACTGACACGACCCAGAAGGAACGACGAGACTGAAAGAGCGATCAACACTACACACCGAAGAGAATGGCTCCTCATACCCGAGAACCTGTGAGCCCAAAGTTCTCAACGTCCAGGGCCCGAGGTCTCGCGTCCGCGCCCTCAACGCCCCGACCCGAGATCTCGCGTCCGCGTCATCGACACCGGGTCCCCGAATCAACGAGGTGCCGTACACCGGTCCCTAACCTGGGTACTTGGGACGCAACCGACCACCTAAGAAATGGTGGCTCAGTCGTCCCTTAGGGGAAATAACCGAAATTTACACCATAAATGACTCAATAGCTTAAGATTAAATCGGAATATCATCAACGATACGGCAAAAACCAACTAACTAAAACAAGATGTAAGGACCGTGAGACGACCCGTGGACTTTACTTTTCTACTTGTTCTGTACCAGGAACGGTGGACCTCGAACGTCAGAATTGCCCTCTCGTAGTCAACACGATTCTCGATATCATCAGAACTTTGTATGGATTGTAAACATAGGATTTCGGTCACCCCTTGGTACCCTAATAAAATTCGTCCCTTCACTGCACTGAGTCAAATGTAAAATTTTTCTAGTGCCACCGCCACTTCTATGGTCACTAAATCTTCCCCCTTCGACCGCCGTCATTGTCAAGTCTGTCGTCTACGAATACTTCACGGACGAATCACGATCCGTGTCAAGACCCATGACCCTTGGAGCCCCACTTGTTTCGTTTACCAGAGACGGGGGTCCCTCGGGTGAACGATCTACACCACACTCTAACCTATCTGTCTGTTATATATATATTGTACTATAAAAAGTCTACCACTATTCATTAAACTTCTTTTATTTATCTTTTTATTTTCCTTCAATCTGACCCGTAACCCCATCCCCGCCTGGATAACCCCATCAATCGCACCCGGAGAGACTCTTCAGCTACAACCTCGACTCCGTCGACGTCCTCCTTCACCCCTTTTCACCAGGGCTATCCTACGTGTCGTTCCCGTCCCTGGGACTCTACCCCGGCATAACCGCGTCACAAACTCCGGATATTTCTACTAGACCCACCTCGTATCGTCTTTCCCGTTCACCATGACTCCACTCCGACCTCCCGGAACACGCGGTACCCTTCCTTAAACCTAAGTAAGGTCACCTCACTTTTCGTAACGTTAATTAATTCAGTCTCTTACCGTTTGATACCGGGTACCCAGTCTAGACCGGACGACGGGTAAAAACAAGTATTTCGTATAACCTCGTGTTAGAACAGGTAACCAAATGCCTAACGGCCACCGACAAAATGGAATGTTCTCGTCTCGACTCATCAACACTGTCTTTTGTATACCGAGTCTTCGGAATTTATAAATGACCGACCGGGAAATATCTTTTTCAAACGACTGAAGACTTAAGTTACTAGATAAATACAAATTCTTCTGTAAGACCCACGTCACATCTCTTACTTACCATCCTCTTTCTCACATAGACTTATCAACTCTGTTCTTTAATGATTTACAACTTGTGGTCTTCCGTCCCAGTAAGATGAAAATAAGACAAATTTTCGTGGATCGAGAATAGACAGTAGAAATTTCAAACAACTTACTTACTACTCTAACAGTACTGTCACTTTTACTTTTCCTTCGGTCCGAAACTCTCTATAAATCCTCCAATTTTTTAGTCGACGAACAGCTACTCCACCTATCTTGAGCCCTGTTCCGTCCTCCTCCCCTCCTGCGAGAAGTCGAGGGACCCAATCCACAGAGCCACGGACCGAGACGGTAGCTGACTCCGTCTCTCTCACCTCGATCTTTCCTACATACAACGGTCCCTCTTCCGGTACCCCTTAGCCCCTGTCGGTCCATCCCTACAGGTTTTCCCTAAACGTTCTCCAGACTTTGAGTCACCGTACTCGGACCCGACCCCCACGGTCCGTATAACCTCAGTAGTCGACTGTCTCCGAGAGACCTCTTCTCCCACCCCGATCTTGAGTACCGTAAATAAAGGAGATGTCTGAACCTAGATCCCTTCTCCGCTTCATGTGATCGACAGACCTGTCAAACGTAGGCAATCAGACCAGCAGAGCACTAGTGTCCTATAAAAAAGACACCTCTGACCGTCCGAGGGTACTCCCGGACGGAATGGGTGAGAGAACCTATGGTCGGAGAAAGAGAATTCACCCCACTGACCCCGTCGAGACCCCCGAGAAGGAAGGGTCTGAGGGACGATTGTACCTTGTAGACACCGGAAAATTGAGACGTCAACTAGTACGGACGTAAATAGAGGAACTCCTAGACCCATCCATCCTTCCAGAATCAATAGGATCCACAAAACAATCTCGTCCCTGAGAGACTGGGGTCCCAATCTGTTAACCGACTTAAAATAAGTAAAACCACGGTTAGGAGCATTGGGTGTTTCGATTTATTTGGGGATGCACGGGGAGACGAAGAGGGAAGAAAGAGGAACAGATCCTTTCCCTTTGGTGTCTTCGCTAAATATTTTTCTCGTGAACATAACTTTCACCGGAATTCTATCAACGTCAGGATGTGAACCTATATTTAGAGGGAAGAAGTGTTTTCAGGTAATACTTTTGGGTTCTTATTTTAGTCTTAATATTTTTACGCCTCCGACGGGAGACGCACCGAGGGGGAGTGGGGACAAGAATCACCGCAGTGCAAAGACGACAGACGTGTACAATCCTCCTCCATTGGGTCTGAAGGGACCACCGAGTCTGTCATTTCGCAGACAGATGTCACGTCCTCTGGACCCAAGCTAGGGACCCAGCCCTTCTAAAGGACCTCTTCCTTTACCGTTGGATGAGGTCATGAGAACGGATCTTTTAGGGTACCTGCCTCCTCGGACCACAGGTACCCCAGGGTTTCACAGCCTGAGTTGACTCACTGAAGTGAAAGTGAGAGTTGGGTCCGAATTCATATTACAAGTTTAAAATACCCGGGAGTACAAAATAGTCAAAAAGGAAGGAATCCCTTTGTCAGTTCACTATCCGGACAAGAAGAGTGGATTTAATAATGACAGGACTCGAATCGCTACGGGTCGTCAGGGTCTATTCTTCAGACTTTGGACCAGTGAGCTGGGGTCTCACCTCCTTTAACTCAGAGGAGGATTGGGAGTGGTGGTTTACTTCATCCCTCATTTCCATTTAATTTTTGTACCTTTTAATAAAAAATTACATATACAACTCTTTTTAATGAAGGTAGAGTCGAGACCAGACGAGTTATCTGGGGGACGGAGAATAATATACGGTGTGTCACCACTGAACATATAGTCAGACCATAAAGAAATACATTTGTGTTCGTTTATCCTTATATATAAGAATAAGGGGGTAATGAGAAAACGTTTTTCCGTCGTCCAATAAAACAAAACAAGAAACAACAGTAACTCACACACACAAAAAATTCATATCAACTGAACGTCACAACGTAATTAAAGACGACATGTCCTTCCACGGAGTCAATATGTAACAAGACATATAAGGAAAGGCAATACCAAAGAGGGCGGGTCTCGTAACTCATGTCGAGGCACACGAAGTACCGTCCTGGCACAGGTAGGTAAGAGACACACTTCCAGACGTAGAGGAGTGGGGTCCAGGGCAGGGGGGCGGGGGTTGGAACCGTCGGTGTTTAGACAAGAGACATAGATGCACAGACGAAGACGAAACGTCTATCCAAACACAGTATAAAATCTAACGTGCATACGTACCATAGCACATTATAAGCAGAAAGAGAAAGACGGAATGAAATGAATCATACACTTAGGCATCAAGGCAAGTACAACGATGTCTACCGCACCAAAGTAAGGAGAAGCCCCGACTCATCGTAAGGACACACACACACTGTAGTAAGTAGGTAGACAGGTGTCTGTAAATCCAACAAAGGTACAGAACTGACGACACTTATCACTTATCACGACGAGAAAACTTAATGTCAAAACAGGTCTATATACGGGTCCTCACCCCAACGACCTAGCGTGTCGGCAAGACAAGAATCAAAGGACTTCGTGGAGGTGTGACTAAGGTGTCACGGACGTAGTCGAATGGAAGGATGGTTGTCATCCCCACAAGGGAAAAAAGGTGTGGGAGAGATCATAAACAACTCAAAAAAGTGCTATTCCTTTACACAATATATTAGACAAGATATTGAACGACAGACAGGATTTGTCATGCAGAACCCCTAGAAAAGTACGACCATGTCTTCCTCGAAGACGTAAGAAAGGAGTCTCGACGTATCATAAGATGACCCACCAACCGGCGAGGATCAATGTATACCTGCGAACGTAACAAACGTCATAAACGCCAGTGTTCGGGATAGAGTCACTTGTTTCTGTCGAAAAATTTCCTCACGTGTCGTGACGTACACGTCGAATTTTATTCTAAAATAAGGAATAAGGATCCTACGGTCAACGAAAATAACCAACTATTTAAGGGTCAATGACCTTAAATACTCACTCTGTAACCATTACCCTGTCGAAGGGAAGGATTGAGTTCTTAGTCTTCATACTGACGGGGTACCTTCGTATGACGACATAGAGTCCAAATAAAATTATTATTTTGGAATCCTTTAAAATTATTACTTTGGAGAAATTCCGGGACATGACTTCTTCAGACTTAGTGACTAGTGACGTTAATGACGACACCGTCGACATCTCGTTAAATTGTCCTATTATCACTTATTCTATCTAATGTGAAACCTAACAATTACCTAACTATACGTCTTCATACGTCCCTTCCACCCCACCCCCTCCTCACAGAAGACTTAAAGTCGGGAACCGAAATGTTTTATCCCGTGACCCGGTAGTATCGGTAATGATGAACCCTACTCAGTAAGACATGGTTGGAAACCCCGGGACACAGGCCCATCTCGACGACGAATAATATCTGCTGTTTAACTCAATTAAGAGAACAAACACTCGGAGACACCTCACCCACCTCTAAGATCCATTGAACGATCAACAGAATAAATCTTATAAGGAGAAAGACGATTCCGTACTCAATAGAAACCACACTTTTATTCCTGCGTCTGGGTAAAATGTTTATCGACGACCGGTCCCCTTCGTGTCAAAAGACGGTCCACTCACCAAATTTTTACCGTCTGACCTTTTTATTGACACCCTCTCACTGACAACGCGAGACTAAATGTTTTGATTGTATCAGGCGGACACACAACCCACACCCCCTCCCCTACCTAGTCAATTCTTCATTCGTGTCTCGAACGAAACACGCAGGAAGTCAAACACAACTCCCCTCTCCGCACCCTACACCCAGTGTACCCCCTCTCCCCGAACGTCTCCTTGGCCTCCTCCGTTTCGGTCCTCCGGACCGACGTCAAGGTGGAATGCCTGTAAGAAACCGTGGACCAGCACAACACCTCCGGAATTGTAGAAGTCTCATCTTCAGAAGGTGGAAGTAAGAGGCATGTTTTGTGAATGTGGGCAATGGAACAAGGAGGGGTGGCTTCGGGAACGACCTCTGGTCTCGTCTCCTTGCTCCGGAAAAGGAAGAACCACAAGTGGTCGCGATCGTGCGGAGTGTGACGGGGACCTGAACCTCATCCCAAGTATAACTTCGCTTGGCTTGACAGCACCTGCCATCTTTCGGGAAAACCTTTTTCAGCGTCCCCATCTCGACTCTCTTGGTCCGGCCGTTCCCACGAGGGGACACGACCTCTTCCCGACACGGACCCCTCCTACAGAGTCTTTGACAGACCAGTCTCTTAAAACACAAGTTTAGGATCAAACGGGAAACTGGTTTATTAGTAAAATGCACATCTTATTTAAAAATTAGTAAAATTACATATTTTATTCTCTTACTATAGATTACATGTCAGAAAAAAAATCACTAATTTACTCTATTATATATGTTCATCCGAGAATATCCACCTCGGACGACGATAATAATCACCTCTCAGAAGATTTCCCCGAGGAAATATCTAAACTTCTCTTCCTTCCACAAAGAGAACGTATTCCTCTGACCGTGAAGACCGTCATTTAGTTCTCCCGACGGCAATTCTAACCCTTTGTAACTGTCGACCCTCCTTCCACAATCAATGGTACCGTTGAACCCTTAAGTAAACCTCTCTCTCAACACTGACCTCCAATAGAGTGACACTCTCGGACTGACCACCTCTATTTTTTTCCGGGCAGATCGTCCTTACTTTAGTGCGAGACATAGTCGTCCTTTATGGTTCTCTAACCCGGGATCTCTTTCGAGACACGCACCCAGTCTCGCAACACGGCCGGAGGGCACTATCAGTCCCCGTTAGCACAGAAACACCCGGATTTACGACTACGGTCAACTAACGAAAATGAGTGTCCATAATGAACCTAATTTTTTTCTTTCAGACACCTACCAAAGGCACTCCGACAAGACGAAGACAAAAGCCACCACAAAAACCAGTAGACTCTTGCGCTGTAGCTTTCGACAGTGAGTAAAGGACGTCAACCAATAGTCAGGGGCTCTTCCACCCTCGTCCGAGCTGCGTGGGACACGAGGCACCCTCGCGTGCCCGAGGGTCGCGAGCACAGGTGCGGACGGGAAGGGAGACTTCACTCTACACTGAACGAGTCGGCCGTGTACACCGAGACGGACCATGAACTCCCGTTCTTGTGCACAGTCATGTTCTGTTTCGTTGCAAGAAAAAGGTACGGAGTCACTGCACTTGTAAACACTGGTGCATCTTGGACAGTCAGACCGAGGAACTTGTTGTCGCTACCTGTATAGGGGGAAAATTGAGCACAACCTGTGTGTCGACTTCGTTCTTTACTCGAAAACAGTACAGGTCGGTGACTCTCGACCCCTCACAAACAATGTGTCGTCATAGGGCGGGTAATAGTGACGAAGTGGTAAATGAATTGTGTATAAAAAACTCATAAACGATATCCGACCCATACTAATTCAATCCTATATATTCACTTGTTCTGTCTGTTTGGAGAAGGGAGCACCTCGAATGTAAGAGACTCCCTTTATCTATTATTTATTCATTTGTTTACTTATTTCTATTAATGTTTAACTCTATTCATAATACTTTCGTTTATTTGTTTTAGTACCCTATCTGTTCAGAGGTCTCTCGTTTCTCCAGTACCCTTTCTTTACCCTTGGGGAAGTCTCGGGAACAATTACAAGAAATCAAGGACTATAAGAAATCTGAGACCCACGAAGGTCTCGTCAAAGTAAACGGAATCCTTTCTTTATTGTGATTTCCATTCTCTCTTTATACAGTATGATTCAATTCATCGATCTCATAAGGGTTTATTTTACTGTCGGTTACTATAGTCAAACGATAAGTAGAAACTTTTGAGTACTCATACGGTGACCCAAATGACCCTCTACTTTAGACTCAAAACAAACATACAACACAACTCGGGGAACACCGCTCGTGGGTAGAAGTCGTTAGTCTGACAGGGTATACTGTAAACCACCGAACCACCTGTGACCAGGTCAATTGGACCAAGAATAGGACTCCTCTTCACCTTGTCTCTACCTATGTATTAGGAATATAAAATGGATTATGTTAAAACTTTCTTTTATCCTACTACCTTATAAATTTTAAAGGTATTTACAGGGGTCACTTTCAAATCCCTGACCAACATTAAAAAGACTTGTTTTCGTATCCCGATCTCGAGTCAAGACCAACGACTCCCTGTAACCAAGTGACGGTCAACCCGTCACTAAATAAAGCACACTGGTTTCTGACCTTCTTTAGAGAACCAGGTTCTCGCCCGTTGTGGCTAAGACGAAACCACACTTCTTCAGTTCTTTCACCACGAGCCTCAACATTACCCCTTCCTCTCGAAACACACGAGAAGAAAAGAGGCCAAACAAACCCCATTTGGTCTCGTTAGTCTTGCTTCCTTCCAGTCCTCTCCTCCGGACAAATTTACTATCAATTACCCTCTTAGCTGAGTAACTTTCTGAGACCCGAAATCTTCTCATACCTAACGACTTAAGATACTCGTTTAAGTCTTTTTACGAAAACGTTAGAGTTACTTTTCCTTATAACTCCCAACTCGTACCACTACGAACGCGAAGGAGTCAGTCTGATCAGAATACGACCAGGAGTCTCCATCCGACTCTTAGAGATTCGACCTCGGGTCTGAAAAAAAAAAAGGTAGAACTCACATAGTCAGTAGAGTACAACCGTGTACGAGGCTTTTAGGGTAGACCCACTTTGAAGTCCCTTCATCCTTCTTACCCATTTTCATTCTTCATGAGACGTAGGAACGTTTATATACCCATGTAACTATATCACATTTAAAGACACGGTCCCGTGTACGGTTGTCAAATTACTACACATATCGTTTCAGGGAACGATCGGGGTAAGTCTTTGAGATTTTACTCAACCTTCTGACTTTCATAATTTCGGATTCCGGTTTTTGTTGATAGTACAATGGATCCCAGAGTACTTATTAAGTCGATCAAATTACGAAAAAGGTACCACTTTTATTTCGACTTTATAAACCGTATTGCATCCGTTTAACATGGGGGAAAACCGTCCCCCTAACAATTCTCCTTACACTCCTTCCTACCCCATGTTATTCCTTAGAAAAGCATAAAGAAAATTGGTTTATATATCTTAGAGAGTTATCAGGTGGAGATTTTTTCGTTTATATATTTTTAAGTTCAACCCTCAAAATTTCACAAAGGAAACTTACGAGTGATTATCGACTTCAAAACCCAACCCGTACTCTTCGAGAGGTTTTTAACGAGGTTTACAGTATCTTCCCACCAGTCTCTTTATGGTTTTTCCTTCCTTACAGACTATAAGAACCATTATACATTCGGTTCCTCACAACCACACAAAGTCCTTTTATTATTATTTTATTGTCAGGAACCCGCACTTGTTTTTCTCGAATCTCTACAAAAACTTTCAACACTCGTTTAACTTAATGACATTTAGTCTATTACTACATCTTCATAATCCTTTTGCAATATCATTCTGGACGATCCTCTAACCTTAATAAAAAGTATTTCACTTTTATCAAGGAAGAGAGGTTGGATTAAAAATTTAGATCTTCAGTCATACAACGAAATTGCATTTAACTCTGAAAACGATAGATCCCCTATTTCCAGACCTGTCAGACACAGAAGTCTGAGATCAAGAACAGAGGATTTATCCACTTAAGACCACCAAAAAATATGAAAAGAGAGTTATTCTGTTCACTCAATTAACTTAGATTCTTCCAAGTTCGACTTTCCTTGAATCTCTAGTAGAGTATGTCCAGTGAGTAAACTGTCTTTGACTCCGGAGCTCTCCAATATACTGAACAGGTATCAGAGGATAATGTTTTTTCTCCACTGTAATATTTATCCCGTTTTACTTGAGTTTCCTTTTTTTAAGAATCTATAATTTCTTATTTACCCCGAAGGGACCACCGAGTCACCATTCTTATGGGGGAGGTCACGTCCTCTGTGTCCAAACGAAGGACTAGGTCCTTCCGGGGTGCTCGGCGTCCCGTCGGACCGGGGACGTCGTGTCGACGACTCGGCCACGGGACCTCCGGTCGTCCGCGGTGTCCGGCTTCGACTCGTGGGACCTCAGGCACGGGATGGTGCCCCGCCCCCCCGGTGGTGTGGGCCTCTTTTCCGGACGTGCCAGTCCTTCTGGGTCGCTCCGGTTTCGCCTCGTAATTAATTTTTCTTTCTCACATAACTTCCCCTTTATCTGGTCCGACCACATGTCGCAAAGAAAGTACTAGGTACGGAAAATAACGAACTTATACCACACTACGGCTCCAATCAACGGTAAAACACTATGTTTCACGGTACGATTAAGTCACTTCTCATTGTCTGTCTCGGGCCGTAGGGGCTACAGTAGTAATCCCACGAATGAAGTGGTCGACACCTGAAGAACCAAGGTCCGAAGAAGTGGCCTCATGAAGACACATAGTACCTGTTCTATTAAGGTATATCTTGTTGGTTGTTTATCCTGGTTTTAAATGTTTTAGACAAACTTTAGTCATTCTGTCACGTCCCAGTTCTAAGACCTCTTGTCCTTTTGAGTCTCTCACCAGGACCCCGTTGAAAGGAAGATCCCCGTAGACATTCTACGACGACTCTCAGACCCTTGGATCATGAAAATGAATGTCCCGATGCCCATTTTTTGACACAAGTCCTGAACGGTCCCTCTCATCCGAGATCATTTATGGGGTCCGAAACCGAACTATGAGACGTACCGACTTAAAATCCTGATTCGAACTTATTCTTTAACTGATCGGGAGGGTTCCTGTCTCCGGGTCGAAGTTTGGCAGATTGACCGATTAACCTAATTCCTAGGACTAATCTGCCGGCACAGAATTTAATAAAGATCTTAAAAAAGTACATTTTATAAGTTATCTGTTATTTTTTATTCCTTTACGTATTTTACTATACTTTTATACTAAACTTTTGTTCTCTTTATTGTCTACTATCTTTGTAGGTGTCTCCTAGGTTTATTACCTTGTGACTTAAAAGCTAACCTCTCTCTTTTTTTTACCTAACTATAGAAGTTTCACAAGTACCTTATATTAATTTCTATCTCTTTTCATTTCCATATCTATTCTTGTCTTATCATTATCTTATTATATACATTTAATATATATATATATAAGACTGTTTATCTTTATTTCGTTTATTTTTACTTCTCTTCCCTTCTTACCTACATCTTCTGTAATGCTAACAATGTTTCAATTGTCCATCTTCAAGTCTTCAACTGTTCGGACTGGTTCCCACTTTTGACTGTTCGGTTTATTTCCTCTGATTTGCTCTTTTCTCCCGATACCTGTTTTTCCCAATCATATTTCTATTGATGATCTTGTTTTTATGGATAAAATGGTTTATCTTTTTTTTCTGACATTTTAAATATATCGTATCATCTTTGTCATTTTATCACATTTTGTTATACTGTCCCAACTCTGACTCTTATAGTCACTATATTTCTATATTTACTCGGTTTTACGTGGATTTATTTTCCTTTCATAAAAGTCAAACCGAGAATTCGTTTCATATTGAGAAACGATATATACTCTCTGTATGAATTTTGTCTTCCTAAGTCTTTCTGATTTTAATCGTTCTACTGTCTTTCTGTGCGTGTTCCTACAAGAATCGTCATAATAAACATTCTGAGTTTGTTGTTATTTTACGGATAGTCTTCATCTCTCCTATTTATATTTAGCACAATATAAGTGTGTCGTCTTATGACGACGTCAACAGTCAATCTTATATACTTTATATTCATATACTTTGTTCCTATTTAGAACATTAGTACGATAACTTGTCTTCTCCGTGTTTTGTTCTCGTTTACCATATACTAAGGAGAATTTTTAAACGTAAGGTAAAAACAAAGTCTAAATAACTCCATATTAACTGTACATTTTAGTATTCGATAAATTCCAAATTTAGTACCACCAAACTATGTCCATATACAACGCTGGGTGGGAGGTGGGGGGTAAATCAATTAATTGTGTAAGTAGTGGAGTGTAGAAATAGGAAAGCCCCCCAACACCCTCCTACTCTTACAAAGTTAAGATGAGAGTCGTTTAAAGTCAATATTTAAATATGTCATGTCACTGTATGTACCAATAATCGTGGAGTCTAAAACAAGACGGACAAAAATTGAAAGTATATTACATATTATAATGTACACATTATCTTGAAGTATGTACTTCAAAAATATATACAGTTATACACACACGTCATACATTGTGCTTGTACACTGCAGACTTTCGTCCGTCTTCCTTAGTCACCACTATCGCTAGTCCTAGTGCCAGGGGGACCCCCTTCCGTTACCGGTCTTTCACACGTCTCCCCGAACACCCTTTCGTCCCGCGACAAAGAGGTAGACCCGCGGTGAACACACCAAACCAAGGGAAACAACCTTTGAGACATTCGACCTATAAATTCTCAACATAGGAAAAGATACACATACAACGTAAAAGTATTTTCGGGATGTAAAGTTTCATACTTGACAAATGTTCGTTCTCTGTTTCGCATCCCATTTCAGAGTACTTTATAACTCGAATCAGTGACCCCTCTCACTAAAATGTAAGGTCGAATACACGTGTCACAGAGATCTGGTAATTTCGGTAGAGGAAAAGGCATACTATACAGTTCAAACGAGGAATCTAAACAAAAACGTTAGAGGTCTAATTTTTATCTCAGATCTTTTTGTCCTATCTCTTAAGTCTTCGCCTAGATGTATGTGTGTCTTTAAATCGTGTCTCGGTTGCACGTCAAAGTTTAACCATCCTCCCTTCTCTCCTTACCTAAAAAGTTATTGACCAAAACTCCGTTGACCCATCGGTAAATCTTTCATTTCAAATAACCTAGGGATAGAAGAAAAAATATACTTTCATTTAAAGTCTACATAATTTTATATGTACACTTTTTACTTTGGTATTTTTATGAATTTGGCACCGAAAAATTTTGGTACCTTATATTAGATTCGTACTATGTCTTTTAAGTCCTCGAAAAACTCTTTTCTAACTATTTAAAACTTTCAAGATGTACCAATTTATATTTCAGTTTTCTTATTTGACCTTTTTTATAAACCACGAGTACTGTTTCCCGATTAAAGAAAATGTCTATTTCACGAGTGTCAGTCGTTTTATACTTTTTTCAAGTCTTAAATTTTATTTTTTACTCGTTTCTCGTACTTGGTAACTAAGTTTGTTTATTTTTTGGTGTTTCTGTAACGTTGTATACTACGTCCCTTTCTATGGATCTAGAGTGAGGATGATCCCTTTATGTTTAATTTAATATTGTCATCGGACATTAGTAAAAAGTGTATAATCTCTTTTTGTATTCGATCATGTAACACAAGAGACCCATGTTCCTTCGTCCGTCAATATGGGACAACTGACCCGTCAAAGGCTTTCTTAAATTTTACACGTATAGGAAACTGAATCGTTAAGGGAAGATTCTGAAATAAGATACAAATGAGGGCATAGACATACGTCTCACCGTAAGAAATATCACCGTTTTTGAACTTTCGTTATTGTCCCTGGTAGTTTTTCCCTGATCAACTTATTTAGGTTCGTGTCGGTAGGTCACCGCACGATAGCACTCTTTAGAGGTCCTATATGACAATTTACTTTCTTTTGAACCATCTCTCCCCCACCCCCCGTATATGTGTTTGCAAACACATGTGAATTCTATACAGAGCTCTATCTGTTCTTTTATAATTCACAAAGGAATCTCCATATCTGGAAATTCCGTCCCAGTCCCCATTCATACAGATGGAGACCCTTCACACTTACAATGTGAGAAAATCCCTTTGTGTTCTGTTGTTTTGTTCCGGTGAAGATGACAGGCATCATTAAGAATCGTCTCTACAACAACCGTGAACCCCGTATCAAGACAGGGAAACCTGACTTACACTCGTCGCGTCGAAGTCAGTGGCACCGTTGGTTTTTTACGGGCACATCTAGACACTCGTGGGTCCCCCGTCTCACCCAATCACCATGACAAACTTAACTCTCAGATTAAAGAGAAGTCCCAAAGAGTCAAGAGTCCACGACGACCGGATCGTCTCAGAACAGTGTCCGTCGACATTTAAAAATAGATCTCTCCTTGGATACCTTTGAAGGGAAGATACTAAGGTCTAAAAATCGGTCATTGCCATCTATAACTGGACCTGGTCACTGACCGATAACTCGAGGTTGATCCTTCTTAAGACAGAAAAGCACCTCTCCCGAGGGACTTTCGCGTCGACCATTTCTTAGGTGGACGTCACGTCGTCTGGGGTCAAACTAAAGACCTAGTCCTTCTAAACGACCTCTTCCCTATCCGATGGGTGAGGTCATAAGAACTTGAAGAGAACACCGAGTCGACCATTTCTTGGGCAGAACGCCCTCTGGACCCAAGTCAGGGACCCAACCCTTCTAGGGGACCTCTTCCCTCTCCGAGGGGTGAGGTCACAAGACCGGACCTCTTGAGGTACCCGACATATAAGACACTCCAGTGTTCTCAGCCTGCGCTGTCGTCGAAAACGTATCGGGACTCCGGAACCACTTTTACCGGTTCTGAAGTCCTTCCTCCTGAAACCAAGGAAAGAGAACCTATGTAGGGTCATTCTGACTGGTAAAAAGACCTCACACGAAAAATCGAAAAAAACATTGTTGTTGTTTTAGGAAGACATGACAAGGGACGGTCGTCTCAAAAGACTCTACCTTCTGTTGTCTACAAAGACCGCCTTCAACCGTAGAAAGAGAGGGGAGTGACACCACACGTGAAGGAGTAGGTCCGGGTACATCGTCACTTAATTGCAACCTTTGGAGAGAGTTCTCTTCCACTACTTCTTGGATACTCCAGGATTACAAAGACCTCGGTGCTCCTCTTGTCTTTGCCGTCGCCTACTCCCGGTAGAGGTGGTCTCCCCTCGCAGGAGGACTGACTAGACGAACGGTCACCGGTTCTCGACAAAGACTGGGAGGACTTTTGTCTTCCGTTCGAACACTCTGTAATCTCTTCGGGGTTGGGAAATCCCCAGAAGTCAGTTCGTCCCAGAATATCGCACTGTGTGGACCCCATTTTTCCGGGGTCATCTGTAGACAGAAGAGTCTTGTGTGGGTCAGTATCACCGGGAAATACGACTCAGAGAAGAAGTCGTGGCGTGATTGGTTCACGGACGTATTTAATCTAAAAAAGATTCACACGTGTGATTTAGTATCCTTTAAAGGTGGGAAAGGGTTGGGAGATCTAAAAGAGGAAAAAATTTTTTGACCTGGAAGAAAACGAAAGTTGTAGGGTAGGGGACGAGGGGGGTTGGGGGTGGTGCCCAGTAAGGGTCCCTGACGGAGTCTTGAAAGACATCTCACGAACACGACTAAAAGTTTTTGCAAAAGGCACTGAAGAAAAGGAGAAAAGATTAATCTTTTCGTTGTACGAATAGTATCTGTTAAACCTTTCGTGTCCTTTCGTTTTACTTCCTTTATTAATAGTTCTCTCTGAAATTGGAAAAGAAATAATGGTTTAAACAAATAAAGCGACGAGAACAAACACGGCCCAGAGCAGCGACAGGTCCGAAAGACACCGGCACCACGCGTCCGACGAGCGACGCCACCGGAGGAAGACAGCGCCTAGTGCCCGAGATCCCGTGTCCGAGTCGTCAACACGACGTGGCCGAATCAACGGGACTCCGTATACCCTAGAAGGATCTAGTTCCTAGTTTGGGCCCAGAGGACGTAACCGACCACTTAAGAAATGGTGACTCGGTGGTCCCTTTGGGGGCTGGAAAAGAAAATGGGTGACTTGGTGGTCCCTTCGGGATTGGAAAAGAAAATTTGATAGTAAAAGAGAGACAGAAACGTCGGTGTTTGAGGAAGTGAGATCAAAAATGCAGAGACTCCTAGACCCTAAACCTTGTGTCTCCCGGTGTCTATACCTTGGGACACAATATATAAGTCAAGTCAAGTCAACGAGTCAGCACAGGTTGAGAAACGCTGGGGTAATTGGAGTCGTGCGGTCCGGAGGGACAGGTAGTGGTTCAGGGTCTCAGGTGGGTTTGGGTACAGGTAACTTAGTCGTTACGGTAGGTTGGTAGAGTAGGAGACAGCGGGGGAAGAGGAGGGTGGAAGCAAGAAAATGTTGTAGCCCCAGACAAGTTTACTCAGTCAAGGAGGGTAGTCCACCGGTTTCATAACCTCAAAGTCGAAGTTGTAGTCAGGAAGGTTACTTATGGGTCCTGACTAGAGGAAATCCTACCTGACCAACTTAGGGGAACGTCAGGTCCCCTGAGAGTTCTCAGAAGTGGTTGTGGTGTCAAATTTTCGTAGGCAAGAAGTCGCGAGTCGAAAGAAATATCAGGTTGAGAGTGTAGGTATGTACTGAGGACCTTTTTGGTATCGGAACTGATCTCCCTGGAAACAACTGTTTCATTACAGAGACGAAAAATTATACGACAGATCAAGACAATATTCCCGTGGACTTTTGTCGCCCGTCGGGGTCCGACTGAGATTTCGGAACTTCTTACCTTCTTCCGTGGTGTAGAGACCTCCTGGAAATGGAGACCAGTGGAGGGACCACTGACTTTACCATTTCTTAGACGGACGCTACGCCCTCTGGGCTCAAACTAGGGACCCAGCCCTACTAGGGGACCTCTTCCCTTACCGTTGGGTGAGGGCATAAGAAGGGACCTTTTAGGGTGCCTGTCTCCTCGGACCTCCCGATGTCAAGTACCGCAGTGTTTCTCAACCTGTGTTGACTCGTTGATTGTGTGTGTGTGTGTGTGTGTGTGTGTGTGTGTGTGGGTTCCTCCTATCAAAGACCCTTCTTGTTGTCTTCCACACCACACATGATTGGACATGCCCCTAGAGGGAGGGATGTGCCCCAGTCGAGACGACAACCCGTCCCCCTCTCCTACAGACCCCTACACACAAAGGTGCCCCAGTCGAGACGACAATCCGTCCCCCTCTCCTACAGACCCCTACACACAAAGGTGCCCCAGTCGAGACGACAACCCGTCCCCCTCTCCTACAGACCCCTACACACAAAGGTGGTCTTAGGGTCGAGACGGTGGAACCGAAGGGAGACACAGGAACGTAAAAATCTCGAAGAAACAACAGTTTATGACTAATAAGTACAACAACTTAAAAAGTCTCTCATTAACCGTAGACCTCACTCTTAGGAAGATGTATTTCCGAAACCTGAACACGAAATCCGGTCAAGGATCACCCATTGTGGTCATCTTTATTAACCGTCTCTCCCGACTATAACGAAGTCAACGTCTGACTGGGTCTGGAACCTCGTCGGGGAGGACTCCGAGTTTTCTCTGACAGGATCAAAATTACTGGGAGGCTCAAGTCCGAAGACCCCTCTGAAAAAGTAAAAGGCTTTTGGGAAGACTTTAACTCTCTACCCTTAAATACTCGACAAGGTTAACCACGGTAAAACACACACAAGATAACACAAAGATACTGCTGTTGGTCTACAGTCCGAATCCTTCTGTCTATGTCACCCCGTCCCTCGAAACTTCTTAAGGGAACGAGGGTCAAAGATACTAAAAAAAAGAATGAGAAAGTGGGTCAGTCAAGACTGTGGGATCATAGAAAAGGAGATCGAGTCTAGTTCTCCATGAAAAATTAAAAATAAAAATAACCTTATATTCTCGAAATGTTACAGCACAATCAGAGACGACATCTTACTGCACAGACATAGGTATATAGGGAAGACAGAGCCCTGGAGAGAGGGTGAGGTGGGGGTGGTAGGGTGGGTAGGTTCCTACACCTTAGATCCTTTTACCCTGTCTACAAGCACAAAGGTCCCGTCCTCCTCTCTCGTCTACATCTCTTGTCTGCACACGGAGGTCAGCCCCTTCCCTCCACCCACTGGACCCTCTGACGCTAACCGTGTATATGCGATGGTGCGTGACGCGGGGTGCGGACACCGCGGCACATGGCACCTGTCGGTCCCGCGAGTCGAGAGACGAGGAACTTCTCTACGCAGAGAAGGAATGAGACAGACTTTTAAGACATAGCAAGTCTTGTCCCATCCCCTTTTCCCTCTCTTTTCTGAATATGAAACCTTCAAATTTTTGATGAATTACTTACTGACGGGAACTTCTAACACTAAAAAGTTTCTTCCCATACTACATTTTCAAGAAAGGTGGTAGGAAGGACGGTCTACCGAGTAGTTCTTTGTACATACACAAGGATTCACAACGACCGTTGCGAGACTTAAGAGTGCCGAAGACGGAACGGGTGAACTGAAAGAAGAAACAGGTGACACCCCCACCCCACCGCTTATCCATGTTTCTTCGACAAGTCTTACTGGACCCCCGTCCACAGTCGAGAAAGGACAGACAGGGATTGGTTCCCGGAGACGCTCCAAACGGGGTCTCAGAGGAGAACTACGGACTTACCCTCGGACGACCCAACATGTGACTAGTCCTGCGACCGGGCAGTAAAAAACAGAAACGGTGTCTTACATCATGATTCACGAGCTATCTCTAAACAATCTAACTTCACAACACTCAATTTATACTCAACACACATTAAAATATAAATCAGACTCAATGAAAAGTCTAATAGATAACGACGAGACTTATAAAAGTAAAGGACTTAAAAAGAAAGAAACAAAGAAAAGTGGGTCAACGAAGGTAACAAGGTTTAAATCCGTATGACCTTAACTCTGATCTACCCACACTTTTATTGAAACAAGTCAGTCCCCTTCCATCCCCTCTAAGTAACTATTTTGGCAGTCTTAGAAAACAGACCCAAAATCGCAGTCTTTGACCTTTGGCACCATCTCGTCTTTCCTCGTGTCAACGGTCCTTCTGGAACAAAACGAAGCTAGGGCCAAGCGGAAACTCGTACGTAGACGTCACACAACTGTCGACCGGACGGTCCCAGGAACCAGGTCTCTCGTCGAGGGCGGCCCAGTCCACCCCACCCCATCCCCCGTGAGAAGGAGAGATTCCCCATAAGGACCCCGGAAGATCTGGGTGTCGTCGGGAAATCGAGAACCGTGACCCAAAGGGTACAGATAGGGGAGATGGGACGGAGACGTGGTGGGGGTGGGGTGGGGGTTTTCACTCCAATTTTTCGGTAATCGAAAAACAGACGGGACGAAAATTAGTGAAAGGGTTCCGTCGTCGTTCATGTCAGGGTCACGGAAAGTTGGGGAAGATACACCCACAATCTGACTCGTAAATTGAAGAGGAAGAAATACTTTTACGTGTAATCGATAAGTCTCTGAATTAGAGGATTACTAAACACATACAACCATTTCTCCTTTTCGGTAGCAGGGACGGACCATATGAGTCTACAAGGGAAACCATGTGACTACCGTCCTAAAGTTTTCGTTTCCTGGCAAATTAAATTAAAACGTCTACCGTCCTCCATGACGTCCTTCGAACCAGTGTTATACGGGGGAGGGCCCTCTCACGGAAGTCATTTAAGTCCAACGGACTCCCCGAATCTACACTCCTTAGATTGGGAGACGGCGGAAAGACGGAGAGGAAGGAGTATTTTACACAAAAAGTCCTCAATCCCCATCCCCGCCCTTCCCTTTCACTTCTTTTAACGGACCCAACTCTTCGGCCACTGACTATACTCTAACGAAATGCGTCACTACGACGAGACCTGTACCTAATACTGGTCGATGTCTACTTGGAAACGACCATTTCATTACAGAGACGAAAAATTATACGACAGATCCAACCAGTGTCGAAAAGAAGGTTCCTCGTTCGCAGAAATTTAAAGTATTGAGGTCAGAGACGTCACTGAAACCTCGGGGGTTTTATTTCAGAGAGTGACAAAGGTAACAGAGGGGTAGATAAACGGTACTTCACTACCCTGGCCTACGGAACTAGAATCAAAAGACTTACAACCCAAAATTCGGTTGAAAAAATGAGAGGAGAAAGTGAAAGTAGTTCTCCGAGAAACCAAGGAGAAACTAAAGACGGTACTCCCACCACAGTAGACGTATAGACTCCAATAACTATAAAGAGGGTCGTTAGAACTAAGGTTGAACACTAAGTAGGTCACGTCGTAAAGCGTACTACATGAGAGGTATATCCAATTTATTCGTCCCCCTGTTATTGTTGGAACTGTATGAGGAAACCTTGGTCAGACATCAAGGCACAGATCCAGATTGACAACGAAGGACTGGACGTATGTCTAAAGAGTCCTCTGTCGAGTCTACCAGACCGTAAGGGTAGAGAAATTCTTAAAAGGTGTCAAACAACACTAGGTGTGTCAGTTTCCGAAACCGTATCAGTTATTTCGTTCACATCTACAAAAAGACCTTGAGAGAACGAAAAAGCTACTAGGTTGTTTACAACCGTTAAACTAGAGACCAAGGCGATTGAAAAGATTTAGGTCGAACTTGTATAAATGGTTGTTTCCAGGCAGATCAGTTTCGATACCAAAAAGGTAATAAGTACATACCTACACTCTCAACCCGATATTTCTTTCGACTCGTGGTTTCTTAACTACGAAAACTTGACACCACAACCTCTTCTGAGAACTCTCAGGGAACCTGACGTTCCTCTAGGTTGGTCAGGTAGGATTTCCTTTAGTCAGGACTTACAAGTAACCTTCCTGACTACGACTTCGACGTTGAGGTTATGAAACCGGTGGACTACACTTCTCGGCTAAGTAACCTTTTCTGGGACTACGACTGTTTCTGACTTCCGTCCTCCTCTTCCCTTGCTGTCTCCTGCTCTACCAACCGACCGTAGTGACTGCGTTACTTGTCCTCAAACTCATCCGAGGCCCTTAACCACTACCTGTCCTTTCGGACCGTACCCGGCAGGCACCCGAGTGTTTCACAACCTGTACTGGCTCATTGACTTGACTGACTGACTGTCTAATTGGACAAGGGAGAAATTAACAAAATTCCGGAGTTGGAACATGTCAACGGGGGTGCACCGGACTTCCAAAGAGCATCGGACCCCTGACTCGAACGACCACCCTTTACATAGATTGGTAGAGGAGGAGCCACTGTACTTTCTCTTCTGGTGACCCCTTCGAAGAAATTTGAAAGGAATTAAATAAACATCTCACTAAGGAAGGGTGTCTCTTAGTCCGAGTCCTAGGACTTAACAATAACGTGTCTCCGATCTATAAACGATGACTCAGGACAATTTAAAGTGTTAACCTTTAGATTCGACAACAGAGAATTCGGTCGGGGGTTTCATGTGTGCACAGTGGGAACCCCGGTAAGTCAAGTCAAGTTAGTGAGTCAGCACAGGTTGAGAAACACTGGGGTACCTGACATCGTGCGGTCCGAAGGTACAGGTAGTGGTTGAGGACCTCGAACGAGTTTAAGCACAGGTAGTTCAGTCACTACGGTAGGTTGGTAGAGTAGGAGACAACAGGACAAGAGGAGGGCGGAAGTTAAAGTTGGTTGTAGTCCCAGAATAGGTCACTCAGTCAAGTAGTGTAGTCCACCGGTTTCATAACCTTGAAGTCGAAATCATAGTCAGGAAGGTTACTTATAAGTCCTGACTAAAGGAAAACCTAACTGACCAACCTAGAGGAACGTCAGGTTGCCTAAGAGTTCTCAGAAGAGGTGGTGGTAGCAAGTTTTCGTAGTTAAGAAGTCGTGAGTCGAAATAAATATCAGGTTGAGAGTACAGGTATGTATTAATCACCTTTTTGGTATCGGAACTGATCTACCTGGAAACAACCGTTTCATTACAAAGACGAAAAATTATACGACAGATCCTATCAGTATCGAAAAGAAGGTTCTCATTCGTAGAAAATTAAAGTACCGACGTCAGTGGTAGACGTCACTAAAACCTCGGGGGTTTTATTTTAGTGAGTGACAAAGGTAACAGGCGGGTAGATAAACGGTACTTTACTACCCCTGGTCTACGACACTAGACACAAAAAACCTACAACTTAAAATTCGGTCGAAAAAGTGAGAGGAGAAAGTGAAAGTAGTTCTCCGAGAAGTCAAGGAGAAACGAAAGACGGTATTCCCACCACAGTAGACGTATAGACGTCAACAACTATAAAGAGGGTCGTTAGAACTAAGGTCGAACACGAAGAAGGTCGGGTCGCAAAGTGGACTACATGAGACGTATATGCAATTTATTTGTCCCACTGTCATATATCGGAACTGCATGAGGAAAGGGTTAAACTTTGGTCAGTCAACAAGACACATTCCAAGATTGACAACGGAGAACTGGACGTAGGTCCAAAGACTCCTCTATCCATCCACCAGAACATAAGGGTAGAGAAATTCTTAAAAGGTGTCAAACAACACTAGGTGTCCTACTCTTAAAGTAACACACCTGGACTAAAAGATAAACAAAACAAAAGTTCTCGACAATACAATGACGGATTTCAGTGGTTTGTAAAAGTTTTGTAACTGGTCCCGGGACTGGTGTCTGATCACAAAAGACACACATCTTTTCAACTGAAACGGTTTGTCTAGTACTTTGGTTAAAACAGGTGGTGAGTGGTCGAAAAACTTTTACACTTATCTTATTATCATAATTTTTATCCCATCTCTTTATACTTTCACATAACCTATATCTTTCTTATTTATTACGTGGTCAAAAATCCTCACACATACGTACACACACACATACATACACACACACACACATGTACACACACACACGTGTACACGCACGTGCACACACTCATAACCCCGTGTCACATTGTACCTGACGAGAAATACCCAGTGTCAACGTTTTCCACTTTGTCACGGAATCGGACAGGTTTACAGCATAAGGAATAATACCTAGAGCACTCCTGTCTTTTCACTCACGGATCCTTCCGAGATCGAGACACTCTATTTTCATCTTTAACTTTACTGTCAAAAATCGGTCTTTTTGTTGGGTCTAACCCAAACGATGAGGAGACATTCTATTTCTTCAATGATACAGTCTTTTACTAGGACAAGTCCAGTTGTCCTTGATTCGACCAACAAAGAGAGACGTGTCTCAACACGTTAAAGGTCGCCCTTGAGGGAGACCTCCACCTCTCCCTTCGCTTCCTTCTGACGTCAGTCCGTCTTTAGAAGTGACACTCAGACCAACTGGGTCCTAAACGTGTCAATAGAGACTCCGAAACAACCTTAGACGGTTTCTAAGTACCATCTTCTGTCCCTTTCGCGTCGAGTAAATGTAAATAAAGTCGAGTTGTAATACGGTCAACACGCGATCCACGAGCCTACATTGTTACTCATTCTGTACCAGAACCTGAACACCACGAAGATCGGACCGTCCCTTCTGTCTACACTTAACGATTAATGGCGTGTAACACGAGTCACAGTATTGTCTGTCACACGTACTTTACCAGAATACTTAATCTCCTTGGTACGAGAGTCGGAAAGTAAGACTCTTTACACTGTCAATTATTATTTCTTGATCTTATCCCCAAAAAACAAAAAAGGAATTTTTAATCCCTTCAATGAGATAACCTTTCCTTTTACTTTAAACATTCGTGTAACCCACGTCCGATGACACGATAAAATACGATAAATGAGATTTGTATAAAATTACAGAATTTTTATATAAAAAATTTTTTTAAAAAAGTGAACTAGGGAGGGGACCCAACCCTTCTAGGGGACCTCTTCCTAGACTTATGACGGGTCAGGTCATAAGACCGGACCTCTTAAGGCACCTGACACATCAGGTACCCCAGTGTCTCAGTCTGTACTGACTCGCTGAAAGTGAAAGTGTAAAGTGAAAGACGGGTCTTTCAGACCTCTACGTATTTCATTAAATTTTGATAAAAGATCTTACAGGAAATTTTTAGAACTAATTTGTCACCCTTGAACTCACGAAAAGAGACTACCTTGGGTGTTGTGTAACGAAAATAAAAGAGAAAGTAAAAATTTTAGTCGTCATTGAAAACTTCTGGACATTCTAGTACTGATTAAACTGTTTAATCAACTTAAATAGATGTAGTGTCTAGATCTTGGTCCAGAGGGTTTACGTCCGACTAAGTGAGTCGACGTAAACCTGGTTCGGACGGGGTATTCCGTTAGACACCTTGGTCTAACTTAGTTCTCGACTCAAAATTACAGAAAAGAAATCAAAACTAAAACAAATCGAATCACAAAAAATTTAGCAGTCGACTGTAAACGAGACTTAAAACAAGGGTAACTGTTTAACACCCATGTGAGTAGATACCCAAACTTGCCACCTCTCACAAAAGTCTCCACACTCTACTAGTCTGTCGGAAAATTGACATGGAAGACTTCATAAATGAAGAACAGAGACCCTAACTTATTTTTGTCGACCATTTTAGGAAAGGTGAATTAACAAAACTCTACACCGGAAGTTTCTCACACTCCACCCATCCGTCTCCTATTTATGAAGAAATAGTGTCAAAGAGTCTACTCCTTTCACTTTGGGTCCCTGGGTTTAGACTAAGTACATCTAAGGGACGACGACGGAGATTATAGACTTACTACCGTGACTAGACGAGTATTCTAGTCTCGTATACCAATAAACCCTCGATTATAAACTTTCGTGTTCCGAAAAACACAAAACACCCCATAAACGTAAAGCGAAATAAACCCTATACGTCTAATTCCCTCTGTAATATTCTTCTCAGAGTCTTTGGCACTTAGGAGACTTTTATTTTTCAGAGTGTAAAGGGAAGATGAAACCAAGAGACAACCTCACCTTGTGAACACAGTAATTTTCGTGACGTCAAACGAATAGATTAAAGATCAAGTACACAATTACCGAAGGGTAACGAGAATCCTCTTTAAGGTAAGAAGAAGTCTGATAAACGTCATAAGAGGTCCCGAACTAGGGACGGAGAGAAAAATTAGTCAGAGTAAATAAATAAATAAAGAGTGAGAGAGTGAATTTGAGGTACGAAGCCGATGAGACTTAAAGAATCTAAAAAAAACAGAAAAGTCAAGGAACGTACACCGAAGAAAAGAGACCGGAGACCCGGAAACTTGTATTGACAAGAAAGACCAGGACGGAGAAGGAGACCGATTGAGACTAGGAGGTTCTGGAGACCTCGGTGAACGACTCGGGTTCTGGTCCAATCCGAACAGAGGACACATAAGGCTATCGTGGGAAAAGGGGGACTGAGTCCCGAGTAGTGTCACACTATTGAAAGTATCAGAAAGAGACCATCTAAGTACAGGAACCCTT
This sequence comes from Capra ibex, assembly GCA_006410555.1. Classification (NCBI taxonomy): domain Eukaryota; kingdom Metazoa; phylum Chordata; class Mammalia; order Artiodactyla; family Bovidae; genus Capra; species Capra ibex. The sequence continues at coordinate 3,341,765 of SJYO01036187.1, forward strand.
CCGTCCGGGTCCTAGTTCTCTTTTCTTCGACCAATTTTAATGACCTCACACTAGTTTTTCTGAAAACATAATTTGACCGCAAAACATTGTAAAATCTTAAATACTTGAGGAAAGTCTCATTACATTACAACACTTAGGGGAGTTCATAAATTTTCTATTACTGTGAAAAAATTTTGATTAAAAACAAACTCATACTAACGAAATATTACAAAACAATCAAAGAAACAATGTCGTCTTACTTAGTGGACATGCATTTGTATATCGGGGAGAAAAAGTCTAAAGGAACGGTAAATCCCGTGGTGTCTCGCAACCCATCTCAAGGGACACGATCTGTCATCTAAGAGTAATCAACAGATAAAATATGTATTATATAGTTCTAACATATATACAGTCAGGGTTGGAGGGTTAAGTCGGAGGAGGGGCGGACAAAGGGGAACTATAGGTATACAGACTAGAGATACAGAAACAGAAATAAAGACGAAACGTTTATTCTAGTAGATATGGTAAAAGATCTAAGGTGTATATACGTAATTATACGCTATAAACAAAAAGAGAAAGACCGACTGAAATGAGACTTACTCAGAGATCCAGTAAGGTGTAGAGATGTTTACTGGGTTAAAACAAGGAAAAACAACAGTGAAAATTTTTGATATTATTTACTTAAATTTATTTTACAAAAGAAAATATAGTTGTAATAATTTTAATATCATATATCAAATAAAATTGTATCTGTTTCAAAATTATCGGAGGTAATATATATATATTTTTATTAAAAATAATAAAAGAGTAAATCGTCTACTATACGTTATAAATTAAATAAATTTATTTAATACTTTCTTTCTTACACGGTTTTATTTAAATTTCCATTTTATAACACGAATTAAACCCCGGTTGAAGTAATTTTACATCAACCTTTAAATGACTGAATGATTATATAAAAAATTTCTATTCCTTTTGGACTAAAAAACTGGATTATAAATCTTAAAAACATAAAACGTGAGATTTTTTTACTGTAATAAGTTGCATTAAAATTTTCAAAGATTTACCACTTGATGGTGTCTACCGAAGGTGACGTATAGAAGGTCCCTTATTGTGTGACATCCGTGCCTTACGGAAACAAGATTGTTAACTTTTCAGTCAAACCATTATCAATAAGGTTCCAAAATACAACAATCATGACCGAAGTATTCTAACTTAGTCTACTTACGAGGTATCATTCAACACTTCTAGTAGAATTACACCTAACCTACTGAATTATGACAAGAATAAGATGATTAACTGTTGTCATAAAGTAGTAATCACAAGAATACGAAGAACAAAAATTGAGTATCGGGTGATACGAATATTTAAAATAAGAAACACCACTTCTTAATTTTTTTACTCTTTTTAAGGCTTTTGGTGCAACCGGATTTACCTTCAACGGTCCCCGATCCCCCTTCCCTCTTACTCCTCAGTCACAAATCACCCATATCTCAACACCAACCCCTTCTACCTTCAAGACCTCTGCCCGTCACCGCTACCAACGTGTTACACTTACAATTACGGTGTCTTGAACTGTCAATTTTTACCGATTTTACTATTTGAATTATAACGCCATATAAAATGGTGTTATTTTTCTAGTGGAACTTTTCTTTATCTTCATTTTTAGTGGAACTGGATCAATTACTATAGACTGGACAGTGGTGATTAGTAATGTGTGTCAGTACACTACATGTCTCCGAGATTTGACAGGTTAAAATTTCCTTTTTAACCCTTTTGTTTAATAACTATATTTTATTACTTCAGTGATGAGACTGACGGTAATCAGTACACTTCTGGGATCTTGGGTAAACAGTTGACGAACCCTAAGTGTCAGATGACTGACCAGTTGTCGGAATCTTTTACATCCACCGACACAATCCTCTGGTTCCAAACTTAGGATAAACCCTACCCATGGAAGACGTCACCCGAAGGGACCACCGAGTCGAACATTTCTTAGACGGACGTTACGTCCTCTGGCCCCAAGTCAGGGACCCAACCCTTCTAAGGGACCTCTTCCCTTTCCGATGGGTGAGGTCATGAGATCGGACCTCTTAGAGTACCTGACATACCAGGTGCCCCAACGTTTCTCAGTCTGTGTCGACTCACGGAAAATGAAAGCGTAAGACTCCACCCGAAGGGACCACCGAGTCAACCATCTCTTTGACGGACGTCACGTCCTCTGGGTCCAAGTCGGAGACCCAACCCTTCTAGTGGATCTCTTCCTTTCCCGTTCGGTGAGACTATCAGAACGGACCCTTTAGGGTACCTGTCTCTTCGGACCGCCCGATGGTAGGGACCCCAGTGTTCTCAGCCTGTGCTCACTCGTTGATTTGGTGGTGGTGGAGGGTGAAGGATGTCATACAGGTACTGCGAATTAGTGATCAGGTGTCCGAAAACGACGAAGGAAGGAGTAGTACCCTTCTCGTCTTCTCCGTCCATTATGACCTCCACTCGCCACATTCCCTCTCTGTGGTTTTGTGTCGGATCGAGCACACGGTGAGTCCGGAGTGAGCAATCTCTGTTCCCCCTCCCGAACACGGCAGGTGAAAGGGACCCTGGAGAACCTCCACCTTCTTCGTCCAGTGAGGCAACCGACTTACTGTAAAGAACCACAACGACACCCAACCATCCTCCCTGTTCTTGAAAAGGACCACCACACACACAGTGACCTCGAGTGTCTCCGGGACAAGTGACCAGGGACACTGAGACACTGGGACCAATAATGTACAAGTCTTCACAGTGGAACAAGCTTTCACTATGAATATAAAAGAGCCATAATGACTTCTGGAGTATGAAATCAAACGTCCCACGATTGTCTGAGACCGTAGATCTAATACCGTCGTTATGCTATAATATCACTCTTCTCTATTAATCCTTTTGACCCTCGGAACAGAAGTGTGAGAAACCAGTCAGGACCCGTTAATTTTGAAAACAAGGTCATTTCAAAGGAGGATTTTTCAAATTAATTAATACTTTTTACGGGACACCCGTAATGTAACATTTGAGAAGACACTGATAGTATTTATTACCCCGTTTTTGTGTGTAGGTTTATATCGTCTGGACTAATCTATTACGTAGAGAGGAAACGTACTAAAAACTAACCAAAAGACGAAATTAAACATTTCCTTATAACGAAGGAATATTTTATTCGGGAGGAATATTTTATTCTCTACGAATAATTTTTATGTGTTTTGACTTTTGAAGTTTCTTCAATCTTTATTTAACAAGGTTGATGGTAATGTGGTTTTATCAAGTAAGTAAGTCACTCGTCTGTAACTCACAACTGATACACACTCCGTGACACCGTGGTCCCTAGTCATCACTCGTTTCCGGTACGAGAGTACCCCCACACAAGGTCACCTCCTACTCTACCATTTATTGATTTATCTAAATACACAGTATTCCTTTTCATACTGCCCTATTGCCGTGTCTCTCTCTCACAGTCCCCGAGAACGTTTACCTCACCGGTGTACCAACGAGACTCTTCCATTGTGGACCAGTTTTTCTTAACTCACTTCACTCCCTCGACTGGCACACTTACACCGCCCCCCACCCCCCCCACCACACGAAGTCCGGTTCCCTTTCGCATACATTTCCGGGATTCCAACCTCACACGAACCGTGCAAGACACTTATTCTCCGGTCACAACGACCTCTGATCACAGATTCCACTTGTATTGTGTCTCTAACCTCTCTGTCGTTCCCCGACCCGGTACATTCCGAAATCTTTCGGGTGTCGTAAAAAAGAGGTTACACTTCCACAACCTCTTACTATTCGTCCCTTATCTAATGTCCCGTTACTTCCACCACCGCCGTCCTTGTGAGTCCTTTGACCACTTCACTACGGTCCAACCTGAGTCAACCCTTACCATCTCCCGTAATCTTCACTAAACCGAGACCAACACAAAACTTCGATCTCGTTTGTCCTAAACGAGAACTTAACCTAACCCTCAAACTCTCTTCTCTTAGTGATTATGTAAAAATCAAAAATCCGGACCGTTCATTTACCACCACAGTAATGACTCTGCCCCTTGTGCCTCTAGTCCCACACATAGTTCTTAAGTCGAAACCCGTACAATTCAAGATTCATGGACGGTCGGTAGACTCTTCTTTACAAGTCAGGTAATATCCTCCATCCGTAAGTCCCTCTCCAGGTCTGATCTCTATGTCCAAACCGTTAGTAGTCCGCGTCTTGGCCCTCTCCAGACGACCCTTTGTTCATCTTTACCTTCTCTCCGGGAACTAACTTTGGACCCCACAGTCGTCAACCTCCGACTCTCTCTCCTCCTTCGTCCTTTCCTCTGACTCTTACACTCAGGTCCCCGTATAGTTCTCTTCCACCACAGGGCCCCGGTCTCTCACTAGGGGAGACAGGCCCGGACCCCCACCATCTCATTGGGCCCAAGGCTCTTAACCGACGTAAACCGTTGTGCCTCCAGTGATCCCGGTGGTTCGCTCACCTTGCCCGAAGGGAACACCGAGTCGACCATTTCTTAGGTGGACGTCACACCCTCTGGACCCAAGTTAGGGACGCAACCCTTCTGGGGGACCTCTTCCCTTTCCGATGGGTCAGGTCATAAGAACGGATCTTTTAGGGTACCTGTCTCCTCGGACCGTCCGATGTCAGGTACCCCAGCGTTTCTCAACCTGTGCTGAATCGCTGAAAGCAGTAGCAGATACCCTCACCTTCTTCGTTTTCGGACCAATGTCACTCGATTTCTGTTGGTAACATACCTGTTCGTAAGACGCAAAATAACATTTCTGTTCCGTTCTAATTTTTTTTCATGGACCCCTCCTTCCTCTTCTAGTTCATTGTCAAACAAAAAAGTTAATCTACCCCCCTGGTATCGTACAAACGAACGAATACCTAAATTAGGTCGTCTCTCCCTTTTACTACTATGCTTATACACACATTAAAATCGTCGTTCCCTGAACTCACTCGTTCCTCCCCACCCAAGATCACACGTCCACCTTTCTACTTGGATCCGATCCTCGACTCTGTCCCTCCAGCCCCTTCCCTCCCACCCCCACCCTCTAAAACACGGCCCGTGCACCCGAAAGAGAAGGTCGCGTGTGCAAGCTGAGTACCTTTGTCTTACCACCAACCGTTCTCGCTTTATTGACATTTTCTCACCGTAACACGGTATACACGAAATTTTTATTTTTGTTAACTTAAAGTAAAATGTCTTCTTTTTCTTTGACTTCACTTTCCTTTCTTTAACCACTTGAAGTCGATTTACAAAGAAAAGGTGTTTTCTAGTGTCAGGAATTCAAGAGAGATTCCAATTCTTTGACTAACACTTTTAGTAGTCCTCCGACTTCAGTAACGATTGTAAAATTTGATGTAAAATTCGATTTAGAAGTGAAGAACTGTCTGACTGACTAGTGAACAGACCTTCCCAATCCACTAAGTGTAAGAACGGGAAGGAACATGGAGAGAAAGGGTAGAGGGTCAAAAACATCGAATAGACGTAGAAAAGGAACCGTCACAAAGATTGCGAATACGGGACTGGGGGCACGGGGGTAAAAACTCCAGAACCTCGGCATAGACGGCAGACAAGAAAGTGGTGTAGAAACAACGACACCAACACAAAACTAACTCGATGACGCACGTCGTAAAGACAGAGTCCTCCCGAAGCACCCAGACATATTCGACTCTAGAAAGTTCAACCGTTTACAGACTCGGAAAAAGTGTGGACCTGAACTCCACTGAACCGAACGGTATCATAAGAACCTAGTGACACCGAGAGGGAATCTTATGAAAAGCTTGTATCAAGGTGAAAGAAGTCCGGAGCTCCCAATAGACCTTGTTAGACCTTTTTAACTCTAAAAAGGTCTTTTTTTTTTTAGGCTATGAGACTAAAAAGGGGTATGAAACAATCTGTTAAACAAAGAATAGAGGAAAAAAATTTTTTTAAATAGGAAAGAAATAGGAACTTCAGGTCTTTAAATTTGTCGTAGACAGAATTACAACTAATAAAGTACATGTGAAGGACCACACAGTATAGGGAAAAGAGGGTGTCTAAATCAAGAAAACAAAATTCCTTTACCGAGACATGTTGTAGGGACCCATAAACAAGACAAAACGACTAGAAGAAAACGGAGATAATACTCAGAAAAATTCGGAAAAAAAAACGATGTACGGCAATTAATCTAAGAATTTTTGGAAATTAATACTTTGTATAGTTTGTATGTGTTTTCATCTCTCTTGTCACAATACTTGAAGTATAGGAATAGTGGGACGAAGCTTTTAGGAGGTAAGTACCGGTCAGAACGAAATAGATATACGAACGACGGTGGGGGGTGGGGGCGGTAGTGAAACTTCGTTTATGGTCTGTAATAAGTAGGAACTTATAAAGTCATAAATAGAGATCCTCTATTCTTGAGAAAAAAGGGTTGAATTAGTAATTATTCAAAGTAGACAAGACAAATATTAGGTAGATATTACTGTAACGGAACAACTCAATCTAGTCATCGAAAAAGCGAACCTTCCACACTAGCAACTAAATGTCAAGTCAAGTCAAGTCAGCGAGTCAGGACAGACTGAGAAACGCTGGGGTACCTATCGTAGTGCGGTCCGAAGGGACAGGTAGTGGTTGAGTACCTCGAACGAGTTTGAGTACGGGTACTTCAGCCACTACGGTAGGTTGGTAGAGTAGGAGACAGCAGGGGAAAAGGAGGACGGGAGTTAGAAAGGGTCGTAGTCCCAGAAAGGATTACTCAGTCAAGCAGTGTAGTCCACCGGTGTCATAACCTCGAAGTCGAAGTTGTAGTTGCGAAGGTTACTTGTGGGTCCTGACTAGAGGAAATCCTACCTGAACAACCTAGAGGAACGTCAGGTTCCCTGAGAGTTCTCAGAAGTGGCTGTGGTGTCAAGTTTTCGTAGTTAAGAAGTTACGAGTCGAAAGAAATATCAGGTTGAGTGTGGGTATGTACTGATGACCTTTTTGGTATCGAAACTGATCCGCCTGGAAACAGTCGCTGCACTAAATATCAACGACCTGGAGTTTTAGGCCTTCCACTTTGAGTTTCTTGTCCGGTCACTTAAGAGGGACGACGTGTCACCACTGCGGGACCCACCCTGCTGTCTCTGTCCTCAACTCATCTGTCCTTCATAGACAACCAAGGAACCGTAAGAGACTCAAAGGTCACAAGTACACTTTACACCTTCCCTATCCTCTTCCTGGGTCTTAAATGTCAAAGAAAAGCTCGCTCTTCACTTTGAACTCAGGAAAGACTAAATTATTATTGGTACTTCTTCCTCGACTCAGCAAACTTCCGAGACAAAACCAAGACGGAAACCATCGGCACACCAAATAAGGTCTCGAAAAATTTGGACGTCCAGTTCTGGATGATCCAGTCCTCTAGTTTAATCACCCGGTGTTGATCACAAAGTTTATATTTTTAATAGTCTGAAATACCGTATAAACAACAAAGTACTATAGAACAACACCACATCCACAACCGAACATTTTTAATCTTTCGGTGGTTAAATAAGATAAATTAAGAATAGTGAAACATATGGAAGATTCCTTAGGTACTCTATCTAGACCAAATATATGAATTGTTTTTGTATCTATCATGAATTTTACATGGTCTTTGATAAGATTAATGAAATGTTTATAATTGAGTACTTTTGAGATTCTCCATCCAAGACAATAATTACTTGAAACTGTGTACCTCCGTAACTCCGTGTCTCTCCAATTCACATTAAACGGGTCCCAGTGTATCGGTCCTTCACTACCTCGACCGTAAAACTCGTGTTCGACAGACAAAAGGTCAATATCCGTCCGGTCAGTATATGTTAGTTATCACTAGTATCTACGGTGAATCATTCGTGAAAGACACACGGTTCGTTCGAGTATCCTTCAACTTACCATTGGGTCTAAAATGAGACGACGGAGAGGTCAACTACCATAGAGATCCACCCGTACCTGAAAAACGATGATAAAGGAAGTTCTTCTTTACTATATTTCCACAAAAGGTGAGATGGGGTTTATAAATTTGTAAGTCTCAATTCCGTTATTCTTACTCCTGAAAACATACTTTTCGACTTCTTTAAGTCCATAGCGAAAACAATTGGTTTGATCTTACTATCCTAAGGTCATACTTTCCCTTGTTTTACTCAGGTATAGAGTCAAAATTAAAATTTTTATGTCCTCGCACCAACTTCATTTCACTTCACTTTCAGTGAGTCAGTACAGACTGAGAAACGTTGGGGAACCTGACATCGGACGGTCCCAGGAGACAGACACCTTAAGAGGTCCGTTCTTATGACCTCACCCATAGACAAAGAAAGAGGTCCCCTAGAAGGGTCTCGGGGTCAAAATCTTAACTTGTGTAGATCCAAGGTTAGGACAGGACTAGACATTGATATAACCACTGGAGTCCGTCAATTGATTAGAGAGACTCGGAGAGACCAGGGTAGACCCTTGACCCTCCTTAGTACCCACTGAAAATCACCTTAGAACGGTCTATGAAACAACAACAAGTCAACGATTCAACACAGGTTGAGAAACACTGGGGCACCCGACCTCGTACGTGCGGTCCGAAGAAACAGAAAGTGACAGAGGGGTTCAAACGAGTTTGAGTACAGATAACTCAGCCACTTCGATAGATTGGCAAAGTAGAAGACGGAGGGAGAAGAGAAAAACAGAAGTTAGAAAAGGGGCGTAGTTCCAGAAAAGGTTACCCAGTCGAGAAGTGCAATCCACCGGTTTCATAATCTACAAGTCGAAGTCGTAGTTAGGAAGGTTTCTTATAAGTCCCAACTAAAGGAAATCCCAACTGACCAAACTAGAGGAACGACAGATACCCTCAGAGTTCTCAAAAAAGGTCGTGGTGTCAAATTTTCGTAGTTAAGTAGCGACAAGTCGGAGGAAATACCAGGTTAAGAGTATATGTATGTACTGATGACTTTTTTGGCTTCGAAACTGATATACCTGGAAACAACCGTTTCACTACAGAGACGAAAAAATATCCGAGCAGATCCAAACAGTATCGAAAAGAAGGTTCCTCGTTCGCAGAAAATTAAAGTACTAAGGTCAGAGGCAGGTGTCACTAAAACCTCGGACTCTTTTATTTTAGACGGTGACAAAGACAAAAAGGGGGTAGATATATTGATCCACGAACCGTATATCATTTGTGAAACAGATGTAATAGAGAAGACGACAAATATTATTAGGCGAGCACACCGACAACAATGTTTGAGGTAAAATACCTATTACTTTGTCTGAATCTCTCTAATTCACAGAATAAGTCCCTATGTGTCGATCGTACACTGTCTCGATCTCTCTTTCGGTCCAGAAAGACTCACATTTCAGACCCGAGAATTGGTAAGACGAAATGACGCTTGAATAGGGTGACCCTACAAAAGTCCTAATTCACTCTTTTGTATGAAAATGTGAATTTACCACTGAGTTGTAAGATACTCAGTGTAACTTTCATAAATTATTTACCGTAGAAACTAGTAATGACTAACATATGGAAGGGTATTGAAAACATCTCAGTCAAATGGAAACGTGTCTTTTGTTTAACATCAGTTAATGTAGTCAAAAATAGGTTAGTGAAGTGTTTATACGACTCAGGTGCTTACAATCGATAAGAGTTCTGAGATGATTCGTCTATGAAAGAAAGAAAGAAAAAAAAAAAATTCGTCTATGAAAGTAACCCCTTATTCAAAGTACTTTTTCTAATAGGTAGGTCGTAGACCGATCTTGTCACAGAATCAGACCCAAGTGATCTTACCGCCAAGGGTCGGAAAACCGTGGTCCTTCTGTTAAAAAGGTACCTGTTTCCCCGTCCCTTACCAAAGTCCTACTGAGTCCACGTAATGTAAATAACACACGAAATAAAGATTAGATTACGGTGGTGACTATACTGTCCTCCACGACTAGGTGTCGGGCCTTCAGCCCCTGGGGACAGGGTCTTTTGCCTCGATATCTCCGTTTTCGAAGGTGAACTAAACACTCTCGGTAGTGTCCCTTCGTACTTACTCCTCTTTCCCTTCCTCTCTCGCGCTTACATTCCCTGAAAAGTCTCCGACCCTGTCGAAGTACTCTCCGACTACCAAACCAGAACGCACCACTACGTATCGTCCGACAGTCAGTACTAAGGGTCCAATTGTTTGACAAACGGGGCGCCACAAGAAATTCACTAAACGTCAATAACTGTGGAACTAGGTAGGCAAAGGCAAGAGTCAGATGAAAGGATAGAGGAGAACAAAACGAGAGGTGGAGGTACTCCTACAGGGGTCCGAATCTGGATGCAGAAAGTAAGAGGTACGAACGATACCCGTCGGTGTAAACGAAAGTACCAATTGAAGCATAAGGGTAGATGAACGACTACCACCGAACGTTGACAGAGGAAGGTCTGGACTGGAGAGGACTCTTGAGGTCTAACCTTTTACTTTGACGTAAAAGTTCATCCTTCAAGGTATCCATGAAATTTTCGGCCCACTTAGAGGACTAGGAGACATCAGTAGAAACAGGGAAAAGGGTTGTCGATTACCCCTGAATCAGGAACGGCAACCTTGATTTAGAATTCGTTGCACGTTTATGGTATCCGGTTCGACCCAGGACGTGTTTTGCTTCATTTAGGAGGTCTCGGTCGAGAGATCCTTAAATCCCAGACCCAAAATTATAACTGGGCCAACCAAAAGGTAAGTCAACACGACCTTGGAACTCGTCGTATATCAAATGACAACACGTAATGACATCACTTGTCCAACTTTGATGTGAAGTAAAAAGTCTACAACTAATCGTCCCTTCAGAACCCAAAAGCCGAGAGGAACACGACTGGAAGTCGAAAAGTTCTGGGGATGGAACGAAACAGGTGTCAAATTTCTAGGGAAACCTCGTCGCCTAGTCGAGCACCTCGCGCACCCGGGCAAGAACGAAAAGGTGGGACGAGAAAAAGAGGTATGAGAAGTTCTGAGACACGATATGAGTGTGGCGGAAGATCCGAACCACACGGGTAAAGACAGAGGAGTGGAAACGAGATCATTAGTGTCGGGAGGAAGGAGATAGTGCACACACACACACACACACACACACACACACACACACACACACCACAAGTCAGGACAGGTTGAGAAACACTGAGGTACCTGAGTTCAGGCGGTCCGAGGAGACAGGTACCTTAAGAGGTCCCTTCTTATGACATCACCTAATGGTAAGGGAAGAGGTCCCCTAGAAGGACTGGGTCCCTAGTTTAGGTCCAGGGGACGTAACGTCCGTCTAAGAAATGGTAGACTCGGTGGTCCCTTCGGGAGGCAGTGGGAACTTTCACTTTCACAATTAACGAGTCAACATAGGCTGAGAAACGTTGGAGTATCTGACATCGGGCGGTCCGAGGAGACAGGTACCTTAAGAAGTCCGTCCTTATGACCTGACCCAACGGTAAAGGAAGAGGTCCCCTAGAAGGGTTAGTCCCTTAGTTTGGGTCCAGAGGACGTAACGTCCGACTAAGAAATGGTTAGGAGGGGTTAAATTGCGGACTTATGATTAAGTCCGACTGAGACTAAATGTGACTAGAGGAGAGACTCGTACTAAACCCCGGCAATAAAACCGTGAATCGTGTCAGATATACCAACTTACGAAAATGTAAATCAGAAAAAAGGTTTACCTAATATTCGAAGAACTCGCGTTCTGGTACGGAATATAAAAGAGCACACGAAGTCACTCGACAAACGTGTCTCTACCATATTCTCTTTATAAACGATCTGAATGACCAATTAATAGTACCAGGAACCCTTAACTGAAGGTGAAATGGAGATCGTTACTTAGTCCCCGTAATCTGATCCACTGTAAACGGTCTCCTCGACAACCAGTAGAGTAAGGTTTAGATATCAAACATCATGTTCAATTAAGATCTGAAACCTGGAGTCCTTAAGACAAAGAATTTGTAGAGTCCGTTTCGGATCCTCGACTTTAATGATGAAACCGCAAACCACACCGTCGAACAAGTAAACCCTCGAAAAACAGAAACTGAAAGATAACTCAGTGAACTTTCTTGGTTCCGGCGGACGGTTCTCGTCAGGACTACTAATTTCAAGTAACTCTATAAGGGGAAGTGTGGGAGGGTAGAGTAACCGAAATACTCCAACGAAAGACCCACAAGTGAACCCCCGAACTTTAAATTACTTAGCTGCAGGACGTCTTTGAGAGTTCCGACAAAAAGAGGTGGAGGAAGGGGGACCGACCCAAGGGAAACAGAGGTTTCAACGTACGGAACAAGAATCCATCACACCTCAATTACGTTCCCCTCCTTTCACAGAAAAAAGGTATTGAAAACCCACTAAATGACGGGTCCCGTCTGTCAAAACTTCTACCGGTTTGCACTTCAAACTGTGTCTCTTGACATCACTTCCCTTTCGGTCTCTCCGGTCGTGAGGTCCGAGGTGGTGGAGAGAAAGGACGGTGAGTCTGTGAATGACTCGCGTCCGCAGAGAGAACTCACAGGTCACACGAGTGATGTCGCATCCTTGAGTGGTCGAAGTCCTAGTGGCCGAGATTTCACACAGGACAATGATCACTAGTCCATACACTAAACCTCTTCCGCTACCGTGGGGTGAGGTCATGAGAACGGACCTTTTGGGGTACCCACCTCCTCGGACCACCGGACGTCAGGTACCCTAGCACTTCTCAGTCTGTGTTGACTCGCTGAAGTGAAACTGAAAAGTGAAAGTACGTAACCTCTTCCTGTACCGTTGGGTGAGGTCACAAGAACGGACCTCTTAGGGTCCCTGCCCCTCGGACCACCCGACGACAGAGACCCCAGTGCGTCTCAGCCTGCGATGACTCGCTGAGCCGTCGCCGGCGCCGTCACCGATTCATACATGACAATGATCACAGACATACACATCCCGGAAAGGTAAGGTCCCTAAACGGATGACCAAACTGGAGACATGACAAGTCGGACCAAACACTCAATTGTGAGTGAGGTAGTTTCTAGACCTTTGGGTAGGTCTTCTGGAGGAGACGAGAACTAGAAAACGTAGTGCTGTGTTTGAAAGTGATCGAGGTAAAGGCCGGAGAACTTTAGGTTTGAATGGACAATCGGTTACCTCGACGAAGAGGGACACGTGGGAATAGAGACTGGCCCGGGAGGGCAGTGGGAAACAAGGCCGCTCCGGTCGGAGGAGTGACAGAGTGTTTCTTCGGTACGAGTTTGTAAGGGTAGAGGACCGAATACAAAAGAGAAGAAGACCCTATAACAGAGGTGAAGGAATGTAAACAACTTTAAAGTGGAAAAGAGTCTCATGATTAAGTCTGAAGAGAAACAAGCGTAAAAGAGAGAAATCGGAGAGGAAAGAAGGTGTCTAAACCTCGGGATGAGACGGCCCATAGAGGGAGAGTTCTCAAATCGGAAAGAGTTCTCAGAATGAAATTGTTACAATCAAGGTGACGAGACTCATGAATTTTAAACAAGTCAAGTCAGTGAATCAACACAGACTGAGACGTTGGGGCACCTGACGTCGTGTGGTCTGGAGGGACAGGTAGTGGTTGAGGTCCTCGTACGGGTTTGAGTAGAGGTAACTCAATCACTACGGTAGGTTAGTAGAGTAGGAGACAACAGGGGAAGAGGAGGGTGGAAGTCAGAAAGGGTCGTAGTCCCAGAAAAGGTTACTCAGTCAAGAAGCATAATCTACCGGTTTCATAACCTCGAAGTCAAAGTCGTACTCAGGAAGGTTACTTATAAGTCCTGACTAAAGGAAATCCTAACTGACCAACCTAGAGGAACGTCAGGTTCCCTGGGAGTTCTCAGAAGAGGTTGTTGTGTCAAGTTTTCGTAGTTAAGAAGTAACGAGTCGAAAGAAATACTAGGTCGAGAGTGTAGGTATGTACTGATGACCTTTTTAATATCGAAACTAATCTACCTGGAAACAGTCATTTCACTACAAAGACGAAAAATTATACGACAGACCCAACCAGTAACGAAAAGAAGGTTCTTCGTTTACAGAAAATTAAATCACCGACGTCAGTGATAGACATCACTAAAATATCGGGTTCTTTTATTTCAGACATCGGGTTCTTTTATTTTGATCATGAAATAAACATAAACATTATAAATAAGTGTCAAAGTAAGAAAGTCATATGTTATTGTATTTTAAATATGTAAATTAATATATGGAACGTATTAATACATTATATATTTATTAATGTATAAAAAACATTTTCATAATATACAAACTAGTACAAAAGCAATCTAACGTTCAAGGAACTCCTGTTCCTGAAAGTACGAAGACTTATGAACTCTTAAAGGATAAAACAAGTGATCCTTAGGAAACAAACGTTCTATGGTCTTGGGTCACGTTTGATAAAATTCGTTTTTGCTTTACTCAACCGAATACCGTTGACTATCTTTACCTTTCCCTGTCCTTATCCCGACCGTAGGCCGATACTAACTAAGTTCCCGGGTTCAAGGGGAAAGGGTATAGAGTCGAGACGAAGGCGATCCAGCCGAGGTAAGAGTTTTCCCGAAAGGAGAACACCACCGTTCTACCACCGCGACAGAGTCTGACTGCAACAGACGTCCAAAACATCGAGGATTTGCCGGACCTCCAATGTAGGCGGTTGAAACCTCTCCTGTCTCTACTTTAGCTGAAATAATTTTCGTGTACCTGATTCTAAGTCCCTCCTATATCTACGTTCCTTCTTTTTATACAGTTTAGGCGTATAAGACCTTCAAATCATCGATAAACAACCAACTACCAAACCCAATTGACTCCAAACAAAGACACAGTATAAGTCAGTTCATTTCTCCTTTTTCCGGTCGTTAGTGAGAGACACTCCTTCTTATAAACGACAAAAGATCAAATGACTCTCATCGAACTACCGCCAAAAAAAAAAAAAACCGTATGATTGATGAGTCTCTATTCATTATTGAAAGTTAGTCGGAGACTTTCTACACTATATATCGTTCACCAAAGTCCCACTATTACACGGAAGAGAGACGAGAGTTTTATGACACACGTATGGAGCAAATAAATATAATGATAACGAGACACAAACAATGTCAAGGACTGATGTCAAGGATTGAGTCATCAAGGATTGATGAGACGATTGAAACTACCTCCTGAAAACAGAAACATGAAAGTCTCATGGACCTTCCACGAGTTTATTTATAAACGTTGTTCTCATTCTTTCTTGAAACCGAATCCTTTGGGTCCCCGGACCCAAAGTCCGAATCTAGACGTCGATGTATTGACACACTAGGGGTCTTTAAGGAAAGGGAAGAGACCCGAGAGTATTTTTTTAAAAGCTTCCCGGAGGGTAATGACTCAGACATCTTTCCGTTAGACGTCCATTTTTCGTTCTGAACCGTTCCGCAAGGTCGTAAAACAAAGGACCCCTTGTCGAAACTCTCCTCGACTACTGACGACACAATTCTCCAGAACCATTCTCTATGCCTCCCATCTCGGAGGTTTACTCACTTTCGCAGTCAACAGAGGAATGTATTGTGAACGAACTTTCCATCATCCTTAAGAACAAGGACTCCACCGACTCCACTGTAGTACACAAACACTTCCCGACTTTTCGTCCGTTCCGTCTAAAACACATTTTTCTGACCGCCGTCCGGACCGGGGGCACCCCTTGGGTCCGACTCGACGACAGGGCGCCCGAGGCTCGTGGCGGACGCCCCCACCGTCGAGGACGGGGGTCTACGGTCGCATAGTTCCTCTTTCCTTTCTGTACGGACCCAATAAGAGGACCTTCCAATGTAGAAGGAGGGCGGACGGAGGGGTGGGAGTAAAAGAGGAGTTTTTACACCCTCAGTATCTTTCTCCAAGGCATAATGAATTAGTCTTTTTTAAGGACTTCTTCCTCTACTTAAAACTTTCTCCCTGGTTTACCCCGATGATAGAAACCTGACCTTTGTTGCTCGACTCGTCTTAGGGGGTCACGGACGACTGACCACCTGAAGGACCCCAAGAGACTTCACACCTGTCACAAATCTACTGACACAGTGCCGTAACCGTCGACGACATATTAAATCTCAGACGTACTAACAGTGACACCGTCCCGGGACAAAAACAATTCGTTAGTTACAGGATAAACCAGATCAAAAAGAAACTTAAAGTAGGCAAAAACACTTGAAAGTCGTAGAAGGATTTTTCTTTTGTTTGAAGGAAGATTGAGGGTCCTGTCCACATCAATCCTAGAGTCGACACCGGTTCGGACCTGTTTCTCAGTCGTACAGAAACCCCTTCGAAAGGCCCTGCACACGCGACTAGGATCTAAACTCGAGTACGTACTTTTACAAGGGAAGGTCCGAAAGTAGGCTGTGGGAAACCTTTACTATCCTACCACTAGACGGTCACCTCAAGGAACAGGACCGGTTCAGACGACAGGCCTCCCTGTCGAAGATTCTAAACGAAATTCTTACAAGTTACGTCTTGACTTTAAGTCGGGTATGTTCACCTCTTTACCTTTGGCTCTTACGGAAGGAGGAAAACCACGGACAAACAACCCGGTAAAAGGCGAATCAACCGTCCTACCGTGAGTCGTCCTGTACGACAAAACTACCCCAAGTTGTAAAAATTGCTTTGTGTTAAGTTCAGGGTATTTTAAGTGGGGAAACTTCACAAGACAAACCACCCTGAAAAAACAAACAAACAAAAACAAAATCACATAAGTGTTCTGACACGTTGACAGCAGTGCCCGATCAGGGGCTTATCACTCCAATTTAAAGCTGAACTCAGAAACTTACTTTATAATTGGTTTCTAATTGAGACTAAAAGTCCTTTAACCGAGATTTTGAAACCAGGGAAAACGTTCCCCTCGACGTCAAATAAGTTCATAGTAAAAATATTTCGTTTTATCTTTTTGTTAGTCTCCCGTAACTTTAAAAGAATCAGAACAACGGATTATAGAAACGGTCGATGGCTACTAAAAATTTAGAAACCAGAAATCCACCCCCGAAGAATGGTACCGATACAATATTATTTCTTATAAACTTCGTTTTCGTTACTCTGTTAGAAAGGACAGAAAGGGAAGGAGAACAGTTCGGTGTGAAGTTATCCCATCCTGAACCCGGACAAAACAGGTCAGTAATAGTGGATCGTGTCCCAGACAGTATGTCATCTTCGAGTCACTTCTGAAAGACTTGTTTACGCGAACCGCTCCACGGGTCCCCTCCGGTAAAAACCGTACATAGTGAAGTCCAGTAAGTACCACTGGAAACATGAAACCGAAGGACCCACCGGTAACTAAAGTAAATATCGGGACTCTGTGTCGACGAAGATCTTTCACTCTTGAACTGAAGAAGTCACATCAAGATTCCTGTTTTGGATGTTTCTGGGGTAGTGGGGGTCGAGGGTCCTTGAGAATAGGTTGATATTTGCCCTAAACGTTTCCGTAGAACTCAACCACACTACTTCGTGCCATACCCACCACACTCACACAGAAACACACATATGTGCACACGTCCACGTGTGACCCGATTCGTGCACTACCTTGACACTCTTTAAGGAGGAGGTGCAAACATATTTAACGGGGAAAGAAGAAAGACGTGAACATCACATAACCATCCGGTCCCACGTCTCCCCGGAGGTCGGACCCGTGTACCGGGTCCGCACGACCGAAAGTCACCGGGTAACAAAGAACGGGGAGCATACGTACCCGTCTCCTGGCCCCGACCGTGTCGACGGAAGAACCCCTGGTAACAAACAGAAACTTCGTCGTCGTCGTCATGTTCGGACTTCATCGAGTAAAACGGAACCTGTCTCGTCGGTAAGACAGGACCTCACTGTCCGGATCTCTACCCCCACTACCCCTAGAGGGAACTCACGGGCACGTCTCCGAGAACCCCCACCCCCGGTCCCGTCGCGGAGGAAGGTCCGTCCAACACCCCGTCCCCACTACGAGTCGTCACACCGTTGTGATCAACTGGCGTCCCCGTCCACCATAGAGAATCGTCTCTGAGAAGAAAACGGCCTACCCCACCCCTGTAGGTAAGAGTGAAGGAAGTTTCGACGACACATCTCCTCGAGATCCTTCAGCCCTCCTTCGGTCAGAGCAGTACCTGATCAGTTTTGTGCCGGAATCTATCACTCAGTGACCCGATGAGGTTTGAACTGAGACCCCGGACTCAGTGGTGACGTCGACCTTCCATCTCTTCCCCTACAAGGTCCAAGACCTCGGTCTCTTTGACACTACAGGGGGAGTTTTACGGGGGCTCTGAAGTCTGAGAACGACCAAAGAGTGCAAAGGGCAGGGGTGACAGTTGGAGAAACTGTTCAGTTCCGTTTGGAATTAAACCGAAGTTGGGGTGAACGGGGATTAACATACTGGGAAACCATTTAAGGAATTGTTCAGTATGAAGTCAAAAGAGTAGAACGTTAGTCCTATTAACCTCTATGGTTAATACCGGATCATTATTTCTAATTTATTTTACTACACTTATCTCCGGGTAGTTTCTACAAGTCGTTTGTGCACGAAGAAAAGGACGTCCCCGCGTCTCCCCTACGGACTCCCACCCCACGTGAAACCCATTACGACGGATAAACAACTCCGTGGACTCCTTCAGTGCCACCTTAAGGTACGACCGACCTACGTACACCCCCGAAGGATCTAATTAAGTGTGAAGAATTTCCGAAGGATACTTGACGAACAAGGAGCCTGTCCTGTTGGGACCTCGTCAGATGGAGACCTTGAAGTACCCATATCACCCCTAAACGAATCGGAGGAGAAAAGTCGTCTCCATCCGTTGTAGATAGAACGGTACGAGGGGAAAGACGAGGGGATCAATCCCTCAAAAAGCTCCGTCACAACATTTCTCAATGTTCACCGAGTCCTTCCTGACTGTCGGGGGGACAGATCGGTGTAGGAGAACGTGTACAATGACTAACCCATGGACCTTTCGGAAAAATGGGATTCTACGAGACTAAGAATAATAAATTACCTGTCCAACACTCATTATAGTCACTCGCATCACTTATAGGAGAGACGAGTCAGACGGGTGGGTCACCGAAGATAACGGTCGACGATGAAGACAAACAGTTTCTGTCTTTTCCCTGTCTTCGGAGTTCCTTATCAGAGTTGTTCCCGACGACGGAACTTCTCTGGGTCTTTTGGGACCGTTCTTAGTTACGGACTGTACGGGAGACGTCTAGAAAGGGGGAGTGGTAAGAACATTAGTCTGAGGTTTTCTTCGTGTCTTGTTCTCTCGAAACTACTTACTACTCCATCCGTCGAAAAGACACGTCGGAGACAGACGAACTTTGTCAGGAGGCCCCGAGTCTAAGTCAAGTCCACTCCAATGACGTCCGGACAAACCGTAACCGCCAACCGTGCTCCCTCTGTCTCCCTATCTCTCCCACTCTTGATACCAATAGTGGGTATTTCCTGGTCTATGAACACTATGTAGACTATAGACATTTTTGTTTGTTTTTACTTCTACCACTACCTACCACCTGAACATCGATGAGGTTTCGCTTCGGTTTACGTGGCAAACGGGTAGGGAATAACGAAGTATTTTCCTCACCAACCGTCCGAAAAGTTGTAGTGTCGAAGTAAGGACCTAAACGGAGAGCAAATAGATGTCGAGTCTGCTTTTGAGTCTAGGGCGTACGGGTGGGGGACGAAAGGTCTCGTCTCAGACTTTCGTCACGATGTCGGGGTGATAACCCCTTATTTAAACCTCGTACGTCTTCCTTTCCGTATTATTGCGTCCACGAGGAGAGGGACCCCAACCTCAGTGACAGTGTCGGACTCGACAACCCCGACTCGTCCGAACGTCCCGGCCCCCGACCCCCCTGCGACCCCTCCTTTCCCTACTTTCTTCACTGAGGTGACACTGAGTCTATCCCTACCCCTGTATTGAAGTCGTTCTACACGTGACGTCCGGAACGTCAGACTAAAACCGTCCGACGGAGGACGTCCACGGTCCAGAACAGTCATTGTTTACGTCATAACGTACACTCCGTCTAGACCGACATAGACCTCGACGGTAACGACGTCAAAGTCTCTCACAAACGACCGGGACACACACCTGAGACCGGTCGGTCTTGCGACGGTTCGATCTCGAATTGGTCTTTATAAAGATCGAAACTGTGTTGCCTCATCGACTCGTAACCACTCCACTTCCTAGTCTCTATACTCATTATAAATCACTTTTATGGTTGAAGAATTTCTAACTAATGTAAGATACCAATACCTTTGATACCTTAGACTGACTACCACTTACCAAACGAACGGGTCTCTAGATCCACTAACAAAGTAAGAACGAACGGTGATAAATAAGAACCCGTCCCGGGAAGGACTGGTTTTATGGAACTGGGGAGGGGATGAAGTACTACTATACCTTTCTGTCATACTTTTCATCCTCAAACCCGAGATTTTAGCTCGATAAACTCAAACTTAGGACCGAGGTGGTGAATTATCGAGTTGAAGAAATTCTCAATCAAAAGGGTAGAAATTTTATCCCTACTTGCATCAGGACTGGATTATCCTACCAACCCTCTATTAAGTAAGCCGAGAGACGGTCTTCCTTCCGGTGTAAGACTGCGACACAGACGTTATGTCATTTAACGAATACTTTTCCGTCGGGACTTGTAGGATACAGACTATTCGTCAAAAAGAATTGACTAAATCGTCTAAGAACCAAAGTCCCAAGAAGTTCCCAAACTTTTCAACCACTTAACCACCACCACGAAGTGTAGTGTAAAATTTTTCACGTCGAAGATTCAACGGGTCTTGTGTCCCTTGTGGATCTACCTTCCCCACTTACAACCGTAGTACCAAAAAAGGTCTCCACAGACAGACTGACGGAGTGGAACGAAAGCAACGTCTCTAGGCACGAGTTGAGTGTCTCGTCTACTTTACGGACCTGGTCGTCACACTCGAGGCCCATGTCGACAACGTCCTGGAGGTCCTGAAGAAGGCATTCTTCCGACTCTAGCTCTACCTGATGAGGGCGTTGGACCTCTTCGACCGTCTCGCGAAGGACCGGTTCTGCTCCTCGTGGTTCCTGGTCGTCAAGTTCATCCCTACGATGCGACAATGAAGATCTCTGGAACCCTCACCCCCCCTACACCCTCCCTCCGTCCCACACGGTGGAGGTAGGGTGATATAAGTACTTCGTCCACCGGCTCACTAAAGATTCACGGACTCCCAACTCTCAGGTGGTCCTGAAGTAAAGGTCTAGTAGAGTGCACGTCAAGTTGTAGCACCTCTCTAGTCCTATCTAGTACTTGGTGCGCATGTCATTGTCGTTTGTGGAAGGGCACACGGCTCGAATCAAGGTTTGCCGAATTGAGTCAGAAGTGTTGAGGTATACAATCAAAAACAACATAGGGGTTGTATGTCTACTCCTTTGACCCAGTATTTCTCAAGTCCCTTATTACTGGGTTCCGGAGATACACACACCGTATGTGTGTGTGTCTGTGTGTGCGGATTATTTATTTACCGTCTTGACCTTAGGTCTGGGTCCGTTAGACCGAGATCTCAGACACAAGAATTGGTAAAGTGACTCGACAGAAATTGACCTTCTTTACCTCCGTCGGTATTTAGATTCAGCGACACGTCTGTCAACGATTCCGGACAAGGAAGACGTAAGTGTCACAAAATATGTTGACCGGGAAAGTGCGACAAGAAGGATGGTAACGGGATCAAATCTAGTAGAAGTAGAAACGGACTAACTAATGTTACGAATGACATAGTAGAAATCGTCTCCAAGAGTTAGGACCGACGTGTAATCTTAAGGGACCTCTTGAAAAGATTTTACGACTTTGACCCGGCGTAAGGTCTAGTTAATTTAGTCTTAGAGGCCCTCATTCCGGACCCATTGTTTGTCACACCACATTTTCGAAGGGTCTACTAAGATTGCTTGTCGAAGAGGGGTAGGGTTAGATGGACTAGGTGGCAACGGTCTAAATCGGAAGGACCTTATGGGACCCCCAGTCCGTCAAAGAGACACGTCACCGAAGGTCTCCAGACACAAGAACTACGAGTTCTACACCAGGAAGTTCCAGCCGTGACGGATTCCCAACCCAGCAGGGGTGGGGTGGGGTGGCGGGGGTCTAGGAGACATTGTTCTCGGGGTCCACTAGCCACACGTGTCAATTCAAACACTTCAGGACGAGATAAGTGTTTCCACATGTGAGGAACCGAACCACAAGTTCGGACAGATGTAGACCGGGTTGATCGAAAGGTTGGAATAAAGGACAAAGACGAGACGACAAGGTGTCGGTTTGTCTTGTGATTGAGGTGACCCGGAAACACGTAGGACACTAAACTTGAATACACAGGCACGTAATGTAGAGACACACAGTTTCGGTATGGGTACAAAATTCCGGAGTACGTCTACCCTGAACAAAGATCTTAGAAAGACCTAAGAGGGTCTTCCTTCTTACATGAGGGAGAAGATTTAAGAATGTCGTAACAAAAGCAACAAGAAAGGAATCCCGTAAGTCTTGATAGATAGAATATAATATAATAGAAGGGAAACTCCTGAATTTATTCGTAAAGACTAAGTAGTAAGTCGGAGGGTGTCACGGATCACATTATATACTAGGTACCAATGATTTATAATAACCTACTTATTTACTTACTCACTTAAATTCTTAATTACGGTTTACATAGAATAAAGGGAGATAAAAGACAAAAACAAATAGCGGGACTGTTAAACCCTGTATTAAAAAGAAATGTTCGGTCAAGACTCGTTACTGACACCTCAGACTCTTATTACTCTTGTATACTGCAAAGTTATGTTCGGCCTTCACTCTCAAAGGAGGTCTACAAAGTAGAAGTCTCTGGGAACAGAAAAGGTTCAGGACAAGAGAAATACTATTCGTCAGGACTCTCTTATTTTACAATAAAATCATATACTATTTACTTTTACCTTCCTAACAAACGAAATCTTTTTACTAAGTTCCAACCTGAATAAGAGAACTATTGAGGAGGATTCAAATTTCATCGGACTAAAAATCATGATATAATATAAGAATCGAATTCCTGTGTAAATGATCTTTAATTCCATGTCTACACGGCTTGACGAGACTCATTCTAGTGTGTGTTCCTTATCCCAAAAAAAAGAGGTTCCGACCCTCTTAACTAAAGGGAAGAGTATTTGGACCATGACCCGAAGCAAAAAGGGTTTATTAGTCACTTATAAAGAACTCTTGGTCGATACACGAGACACAACATGTCCATAACCTTCTATATTTTGTCCAACTAACATACAAAGGTATCCCCCGGTATAGACCAACCCCTCTTTTCTAAAAATTATATCCTTCGTTAATCTCTATTTCGTTATTACCAGAGTAATTCTCTAGTAACGATATCCATCCTATATCTATTCTATTCTCCAGTCACTATTTAGTAGTCTCTGTCTATTTCCTAGGACTTATTAGTCCTCGTATGAGTACTTTGCTCACCCTAAATCCAATCAGAAATCTCCATCTAAACACATCCTCTCTTGTCGGGTAAGTCCTTTCTTCTCCGTCCGCACAAGCCACCACTCTCCGATTTCCCCGCTCACTCCCTACCTAGGGCCTCGAAGGGATCTTCCTCCGAATTTACGTAAATAGGTTGTTTACAGACAACGTGGAAGGAACTCGAGGAAGTCTCATCTACGACATGGAACCCTGTATTGTTACTTGTGCACGGCAGAAGGTGAACCGTGAACATTATCTTTTTACGTGGTCCGTGACTTGTGTAGTGTGTCAATCCCGTCACCTCCGTCCACAACGCCTTGTTTTCCTGTTTCTCGAGGTTCGCGAGCAGCTCCCCGAAACGGTGAGGAAACGACAGTGAAGTACCGATCCAATGAAATTATCGAAGGACAACCTTTTGAAGAGGACTCCTCGGCCGACGAATCAGTTGTCTGGGGAAACTTTACGGACGACCCATGACACAAGCCACGACTAAGGAAACCTCTGACTCTATTCGAGACCTTAGAACCGATCGTCCCTTTTCTCTGTACAGTTGTTATATTGCATTTTCCCCGAAATTGTCTCCATACTCGTTTTAAAACACTCTTGTGTATAAAAGGTTTCGTCACCTTTTAATTCAAATCCATTCATCTGTGGTTTATTGAATTGTCTGTTCGTCCCCTCACTTCTAAACCACGTCTCGCACCACCACTCGGGAGACCCAAGAGGACACCCTTTCCTCTGTGCTTCTTTTACCATCCTCTTACTTACTTAAAAATACCGTCTCTTCCGGTTTTACCTCCAAACCCCCTTATTAGGTACATGCCACCCTCTCGTTCGTTCCGATCTCTTCTGCCCGACACAAGTTCATAAACCCTCGGAATTCTCCTGACCCCCTGACGAACCCGTTTCCTGACACTGGCAGTCTCCACTGGGTCCGAGAGAGTGTACCACCGGACCTTCTTACCCTCGTAGACCCGATCTGTACCCCCACAACCCCCTTCTGGACAAAACTCAGCGCTCGGATGAGACTCGTACAGCCCAAACCACGTCATCCTTCGGACAGACCACCTCCACGATGACTCCATACTCCAAAACTGATCCTATTATCTCTCGTCTGAGATTCCATACTTTCACTAGTACCTTCTATACGTCAATACACTTGAGTCCCTTCTCTTTCTCCTTGTTTCTCGAGTTGGGTCCTGGGTCCGAACCCGTGTGCGTTAAAATCCCTTATTTCACAATTTAATCTTAAATTCACAATTAACAATCTTCATTTTAAATGGTCCTCTCCTACGCCCTCCCTTCTTCCTTCCTTTGTTTCCTTCCTCTCTCCCACCACTAAAAAAATTCGTGAATCTTCCTACCTTTCCTACATCCATACAGACTACTTCGATCGTCCGAAAGTACAGACTACTTCGATCGTCCGAAAGTTCCTCTTTTAGACATTTTCAGTTAGGGTCGTTAAAGAATGACTATAAGAGGGTAATATTCGTAACACTCCGTTTCCACTGATTTTACTCGGGGTTCGGGTTCTTGAAACTTGGGTAATCTGACTTTGTACTGTAACGACTAAAAACCCTCTGTGTTTTCCAGTGTTTCACCGGTCAAGTACACCAGACCGGATTATCTTCTCCGCTACTCTGCGTGTGTGACTACGTACCCTGTGTCCGTTACACCACTCTTCGAGTCAATGCCTCAGGTCCGTTGTGTCCTCGGAGAGTACCTCTTCTCCCAAAGACCATGACCTTCAGATAGACACTTTAGGACTCGATGTGGAGTGGACCACTGGAACTCGGAAAACACGACCCAGAGAGTAAAAGAAGAAAAACAGGGTCAACTTGGGCACCGTTGACGAACTTCGGCAACTTGGACGAATTTAGACCCCTCGTAAACTCCTAAGAACCACCGACCTCTAAAGATCGAAACAGAACAAGCATGTCACTACTCTGAGATGGAGAGTCCCATTGCGACCACCGTCACGGACGCAAAAAGGTGAAGGGCGAGTAGAGACGAAACATTTTACGTCGGTCCATAAGTCTACAAACGTGTATGTCCGCAACGACATCTTCCTGATGGTGCGACGACTTTGACTCGAGCGAGAACCGTCCGTCGTGGTGGTCTGGTGCGAACTTTGTAAACAATAGTTGACTTTTAACCGTAAAACCCGAGTCCTTTCCGAAAATTCCATATAGACAAAACCAATTCCACATTCAAACCGTCGAGATTATCTGGGTTCATTATCATTGAAAGTGTTCGTCTCGAACTAAAAAGAGAGGATAATAATAGGCCAGCAATCGATAGGACCCGTCACAACCCTAGGAATAAGGTAGGGATCTCACAACGGGACCAAGAAGTACTGGGTTCTACCGAGTCTGGTAGTACAGGGGTAAGGTCGGTTTTTCTTTTCGTATACCCAGTCCCCGTCTATGTAGGAATGGAAAATTTCCACGTCAGACCTTCACCGTACATGTAGAGAAGTCGAGTGCACCTGAGCACCCAGATGACTCGACGTTCCTTCCGACCCTTTACATGAATAATTGGATTTCTGGTCTTTCATCTTAAAGATAATTACCTCCCCTGTACCACCCCCGTCAATCGTGGGAGACGGTGCAACAGACACACACTAAGTGCTCTCCCGTCCGCATACTTTCTGGTAAGGTGAGTAGGTGAAACTCTGCACGGCATTTACGTGTCTCTTCTGTCCCGCAATACCTCCACGCAAAGTCACCCACCCTTTACCTCTCTATTTTCTCGGTCATGTTCAGTAATCAAAATACTCGAATTAAGTTACCTTTGTTACGTCGTCAACATCTTCATCTTATTTTTTTAACCCTTCCTTCGTAAAATCCGTCGTTCTTGTCACAACTATCTCCGTGTCTCGACCCCCTTTGTATCGACCAGCCATTGAGTACACAAAACGTTTTCTTGTCTTCGCTCTTTACACTATCCCTGTATTCGGACTTTTCAACTATCCTTAGTGTCTAGTGTTACCAGACACTTACGGTCCACTGTTCTCCAACCCGAAATAAGACATTCGTACCCCCTGGGCAACTATCAAGACCTCGTATAAATATCTACCGACACGAAACCTTTCCATTGATACCGTTGTCACGTATTCTAGTCGACCTCGTTTCTCTGACCTCCCTTTGCACAATCCTTCCCTACCGTCACTCGGAGTCCAATCACCCTCGACTACGACTTCAGCACGGGACCCTTGAACTGTTTTTTACCCAGTCTGTCCTCCCGTTCTTCGTTAATTTCAGTTTCTTCGACCCCGTCTCCTTCCCGACACCGAAAGGACCAGAGACCTCCCCGTCAACATGACATAAAAGTAAGTCGGCCGCTTCACATCGGAGCTAAGGCGACTGAGACCCTGACCGGGGATCTTACCAAGT
Source organism: Capra ibex (assembly GCA_006410555.1). Classification (NCBI taxonomy): domain Eukaryota; kingdom Metazoa; phylum Chordata; class Mammalia; order Artiodactyla; family Bovidae; genus Capra; species Capra ibex. Next base: position 3,368,560 of record SJYO01036187.1, read on the forward strand.
AAGAGACGGGTTTCGTAGAGTCGCCCGCGAGCAGCGGAGGGGGCCCCGACATCGTCGACAACCGGGTCGTTACGGCACTTAAAGAGAGGAACACGACGGTCCTCTCGTCGACGGTCGCCCTCGGGACCTGTCTGCACAGAGTCCCTGCACCTTTGATAAGTTGAACCCTACCCCATCCAACCGGTCCCGACTTTAACCAGATGTACCACACAGGGTGGGAAAAGGTCCGGTCAAAGAGTTCGACCGATCTAAAGTCGGGGAGTATGACCCAATCCAATCCATAAAACAATGTCAGAATTCGCTGGCGTAAATCCCTGGTTGCAACGACTTGACGATAAAAGTAGAAAAGAACCTGTCGAAGAATGAACCTTCGGCAATGGAACAGAGAGCAACCGAACTAAAGGAAAAGACGAAAGGAGGACGAGTGGAAACAGGAGAGGCTGTGACAGAGTCACGTCTGTGAGAGTAATTTCGAGTGTGCTGACACTGAGGTAGCGTCTTAGACTGGGGCACTAAGGGGGAGGAGAAGAGGAGGGGGATGTTTATCTTGATATCACTAATAGAGATAGAATAAGACGAAACAAATTCTATTCAGTGCACCGAAGGAAGTAGGGAAACGTAACATCCTCCTGGGATAATTACAAATTTTTAAGATAGACGGACTAAATTCTCGCCTCTATAATACACTCCCATCTTTCAGAAGGATCCCTTCTACGAGAACGTAAAAGAGACTGAGGAACTTCTCAGATTTACATAAGGATAAACAACGATTCGGAAACTAACAGAAAAATTTCACCTTAGACACAATTATAATGGGTCGTCCTGAGATTAACTATTACGCAAACAAACCGAAAAAATAAAAAAAGCATCTGAACGACATTTAATGGAAAGTCAGTATCGAGCAAGCCAAAACTAGAGGACGAAAATTATCGAGTCAAAAAAGAAAATGAAACTCCATCCCAATACCCAAACCAAAACCCAAAAAAAAAAAGAAGATAACCCAAACTCTCCTTATGAGGATGTAACGATGGGGCGACACAAGGAATGTCTCTGGAATACGACGAAATATTGGGTGACGGTTGTAGAACAGAAAAAAGGGTCGAAAAGGAAGAGGAGTTGTTGTTTATAAACAACTTGTAAAAATTCCAATAATCAGATCGGAGAATCTCCTCTCTCTAAGTTCTTTCACCTTCGTCACCAAGAAAGGGTGTACTGAAATATGAGACCCCAGTTCAGTCACCACGAGGTAGCACAGGTGGAGACGTTCGGGTACTTGACATCGGGCGGTCGGAGGCGACAGGTACCCCAAAGGGTCCGTCCTTATGACCGTACCCAACGGTAAAGGATGAGGTCCCTCAGAAGGACTGGGCGTAGAGGATACAAAGGACGTAAGTCCACCTAAGAAATGGACGACTTAGTAACCCCTTCGGGTGATTGAAACATTACATTAACCCCTGTTTAATACGGACCTACATTATTGTGTCTAGAAGTCACATCCCGTCATACCCCATTCATGGTTCACACACGATGTCTTCCCTATTACGGTTATTTCAACCAGTCAGTCGTTTGAAAGTTCTCCCCTTACCCTAAACTTGGTCCGGAATTTGCACCGATCCTAAAACTGTCTACTTTTAGCTCCCGCCCCTTTCTGCGACATCGGGGCTCATTTCACGTCTCGTGAAAACCCCATGTCATTCATCTGACCAAACCAACCCCTTACTCACACATACCTCCAGGACCCGATTTCATCTAGCCTGGTATAGAACCACTTCGAAGTGGGAATCGATTCTCTAAGTCGGAATGCGTCACCTGTGACCTTTGGTCACTTCCAAACGTGTCGTGTACAGGTCCGACTCCACACTTGACCTAAATTCCTACTAATTGGAATTGGAACCACCACTACCAAACGGTTTACTGTTCCTTCGACTCTGTCACCTTGGGCAACAGTACCATTCATTACTCCTAGATTGAATCCCACCCTACCATCCCTACCTTTCTTATCTGTAACCGGGAAGTCAGGTGAACCGCACGCACGCAACACGGGAATGACACACGGTGCACGCACGGCTCGTCCGTCTGTGACGGGAGAAGAGAGGAGGACGCCGAAGGTCAGACCTCCGACTCCCTTGTGGACCACACCATTCTGATGTCCTTGACGACTGGCACCCTAAACCCAAAGTTCGTTAGAACCGTCATGTTTTCTTTCTCCCGACACTTCAAAGAAAACCTGAACCCACTGACCATCTAATTACCACGGAAATTATATTTAGGGTTTCAATCCTCTTCCTCGACAAAAACTTCTCGACTTTATACACTTTAAACCAAAACCCAACAATTCAAATTCTGAAGCCTTCCTATAACTTCGACTTTAAAGACATTAACTGTCTTTTACTGACCGAAATCAGTCCCGATTTCTAGACCTGATATAAGTCTCGATTACACACCCAACAATCTCTAAACCCCGCACAAGTATCCCTCCACTACCAACTCCGACACCTTACAAACTGAAGGTTGTCATTTCCACAATCCTCAAATTTTTCCCTTTGAACATAACAGCCACCATGAGTCTAACGTCTCTCACTTTTTCTATATAAATAAACCATAAGTAAGTCAAGTGTAAACCCCTTGATTAATATATGTCCGTAACTCGACCCATGACCGCTCTCCTTAGACCATCTACCAGGTGGACGTCGCGAGGAGAGTCACCCTCCAGGCTGTGCGTTAAGTAATTTCTCTTTAAGAACATTGCAGGTGCGAGAACCCGAACCCGGGTCATAAACTTACGCGTCAGAGAAGTCACTATAGTGGACAACGGTTACCTAAAAAGGGGACCTCGACTCAAGGTTTAACGGGTAGTTGGAGGGACCTGTCGGGACCCAACTTTTTATCTCAGTCAGCCGGTACCTCTTATAATATCGACACTAACGTTTAGTCTTCTCACCTCCCGGTCGTTCAAGGAGAAACTCATGCCACACGAAAACTCCTCCCTTCATCCTTTTTCGGACTTCGACGGTCTTCCTTCTCGGGACACAAGGGACCCTGGCCTCACAGCGAGCAAACGGAACCCGTATAAACCCTAGACACACAAGGAAGTCCCTTTGAAACGGGACTTAATCGAAGACCACAGCTCGTTCCCAACCAAAGGAAAACGGTACCGAGTTCGACTGAACCAAATCTCTGATTACTTTCCAGACAACCACCCAAAAAGTGATCGGATCAGGTATATCTTGGCAGTCATACCAACCCAGGAAAGACCTTCTCAGATCTCTGATTACTTTCTAGACAACCACCCAAAGAGCGATCGGATCAGGTATATCTTGGCAGTCGTACCAACCCAGGAAAGACCTTCTCAGCCCTCCAGAGGAGTGTGCATCTACTTTCCGCTGCCTTTTCTGTGTCCGTCACACCCCTTAGTCGTTCTGCCTCGTCACCAAACAGAAAACTTATCTCTTTTTTTAAGTGAACTTTCGAGACACCGTCCGAACTTCTGAATCGTCTTTTTCGACTCTCGAAATTAGGTCTCTTTAAACCTAGAAAGTGAATATCGACACACTGGAACTGGTGCAGTGAATTGGGGAAAAGCGAAGTCAAAAGAATAGGTACTATATACCTCTCATTTCACATGGAACTTCTCAACGAGAGTTCTAATCTATGTTATAGATATTTCGTGATCGGTTCACGGATATTGAATGAAAAACAACAAGTCAACTATTCGTCACGGACTGAGAAACGTTGAGGTATCTGGCGTAGTACGGTCCGAAGAGACAGGAGGTGATAGAGGGTCTCAAACGAGTTTAAGTACAGGTAACTCAGTCACTACGAAAGATTGGTAGAGTAGGAGACGGCAGGGGAAGAGGAAAACGGAAGTTAGAAAGGGTCGTAGTCCCGGAAAAGGTTACTCATTGAATGATCGACGAGTTTTTTACCATCGACTGGATTAACAGTAGTGGTGTCTTCCTTACCTCGGACTAACAGTTCTAGTGTCCAAGACCTTGGTCTACAAGACCCGAGACTAGAACCTAAAAGATGAGTGAACGATACACTAAAATGTACGCCCAACAATCGACGGAGTCAAAAAAGTAGACGTTTAACACCTATTATTATCATAGATGGAGTACCTCAACAATACGACTAATTTACTTACACTTCGGAAATCCTGTCACAAACTGGGGTTCATTTACATTCATAGTCACTGTCAAAAAAGAACAGGTTGAGGACTCCTCAACTCTGGTTTATATCGATATGGTATCGATTATCATCTAGTCTAAGTGGTAAATAAGGGACTCGTCTTAATTCGTGAGAATTCGGATCGGGATCCATTATCATACCGTCAGAGGTAAATGAAGTCACTGGCGATACCCGGGAGAACTTACTGTCTGAAAGACGAAGAACTAAAAATACTATGCTGCGGAACCCTACTTTATACATTAATTCACTGAGACACATTAATATGCAGTCAAGAATATTCTTGAGTCGTCAACACACGAAACAGGCTAGTCCACAGAACAAACAATCCGCAGTACTTGACGGAACTTGGTCCATCAATTGGGACTGAACAATAAAAATCTAAGTCCGAGTGGTAGTAGTTCTCCTCCTTTAAACAGAATGTTGATGGGAGACTACAGGAACGGGAGTGTCTCAATTATCAATCGTGATTAACGGGTTAGTAATTTCCACATCACAACTCCGGGTGTCCAGGGTTGACACGGGGTCCACTTATTTTCTTGTGGTCAGTCAGGACAAGTCGGAGGACGTCGTCGGCGGCAGTCCTGGCCGTCCGGTCCCGTCGGGTTTAGAGTCAGTACTCGTGTCGTTTGACACCAAATGCCCGACAGACAGAGTCCGGTTTGTCTTCGAATGTTCGAAGACGTATTTACTGAAGTATAGTAAGAAAATCACGTCCCTTACCATCTCCCGTCCAACCCTCGTTTTGTACCAAAATACGTGTCAACCCCCCTACAACCTTCGACCCCTGAAGGACACAGAGCACCCGATACGACAACTCTACAGCCGTCCTGTGTGGAACCAGAAAGTCGAACGGTCCGTGTCTGGGACCACTAGAACAGGGAATTGTTGTCACGACCCGTGTTCCTTGAGAATGATAAGTAAAAGGACCGAGAACATTCGGGTGTTGTTAAGGTGTCATCTGCGTCCTTCGTTACACGCCACCCAAGAAAGTAAGAGTCTTTAAGTATCGGTTAATTTACTACTGAAACTAGGTCAAGAGAAAATTTCCGTTTTCGGTACAGTAGAAATAACCCTCTACCGACACAATTCACCCTCCCAAACGTTCTATTCTCCTTTTCTGTCAGAGATGACATTCCTGTGAGGATTAACTTTGGCCCTTTTTATTCTGTCCAGCCTTCTCTTATTCTTCGTGTGCACACGTACGCCCGTGTGCTTAGATTTGTGTCCTCGGGCACGTTTCGTCCAAAGTCAGCAGTGGCCCTCCCTCCCTTCCGCCTCCCGAACCTTCCCCGACCACGAACCGAGTCGGTCCCTCTCCATGTCCTATCGTCAATACAAGAGCTAATCTAAACCAGGGTTCGATTAACTTCATTTCTGAAATTATAGATTAAAGACACGACGTGACTTCATAGTACGACACTTTTCTTTGTCTCAGCATACCCTTCTCGAGTCATAATTACTTCCTAAATCCCTCTTACTCTTTTTTCATCCCCAAACCAAAAAGTCTAAACTTTAGGAAAGGTGAGAGAGGACGAAAATATATGGAGGTGGCCAGCAACCTAGTAACGGGGAACCCAAAATTAAGTCCCTTCTAGTTACTTGTGCCGAGACGAAGAATCGTATAAAACCCACGGCGACCAATTTCTCGGTCCTAATCTTTTACTTAGCTTGTTTGATCCTAATAGAAGTCGTCCTCCTACGACTCGACACAAACGGCTAAAGACGAATTCATCAACCCTGTCCCGTGGGAACGTACTTTGAGTCTGTAGGGAGGGACCGTCGGAGACACAATTTCATCTCCAACGGCTTGTTCAGACCGTCGAGAGTCGGACTTGGGAACATTTGTTGTCTACAAGTATTGATTCAAGACCCCCACCCCCATCCCCAAAGACAACTACGAACTTTAAGAAACTTAAATGTCCGTCGTGGAGCTCCTAAATCGTTTTCCTTCTTCGACATGTCTTAACTACGACGCCGCATGTCCACCTTTACTACGGAGTGTGCAAAGGAGACCTTCTGTTTCGTGTCCGTAACTCACCTGAGACTTATCTCCCGTCTATTTGGGTCCTTCCGTCCGTGTTAATTCTTTCCGAGCCGAAGAGTCCCGATAACTGAAAGACGGAAAGAGGGGCGGAGGGAAAGATATGTACCCGATCTACCGTCGGCGGAGGAACTAAGACCAAAGAGACCAGGACCCATCTTTACACACGGGAAGGGATGGTGGTTTACGATGCGTGTGTGTGTACGTGCGCGAGTCCGTCCACACGGTGTGTGTCAAGGTAATCGTGAAGGACCACGAAGATTATACACCTAATTCACCATAACAATCCCCGAAACAGAGCCTACGATTGGACTAAGAACACGTAAGATTCACAACCAAAACGGTCCAGAGTCAAAGTAGTCCTTAACCTTCACTTACTTCTATTCCACCGAATGTTTCTTAAGTCAATACGAAAAAAAAAAAATTAGGAGTCGAGTGATTTGAGTGTCGGGGGCCTATATGTATGACTCATAGGTCTGTCTACTACTGACTAATCCTGTCGGTAAAATGTTCCATCAAACCCCTTCGGTATACCTTTTTTATGTATATCATGTAGAAAGATCATCCGTAAGGACTGTAGTTTAATTTCTCTGACATCTTTTCAAGAGTGGAAAATTAGTTTACTGTTTTCACTATGCAGTCTAGAGTTGGATAAAAACTCGGTAAGATCGGTCTTTCTTAACCGAACCTTTAGAACCTATTCTGAAAAGTGAAGAATAAAACCCCCGACTCTTGAAGGAATACGATACGGGTGAAGGCCGGGACCACACTCAATCGTGTCCTTCAAAACGACTTGTGGTTAGAATCATACACCCCAAGTGAATAGGAAAGTCGTCTGTAAATAAGTCGTGAATAAGATCCCGTCAAGATCCTTAATTTATACGTGTCTTCTGATTCGGTCATAAAATCGAATCTCTCCAATGGTGAATTACACTTTATAGGATTCCAAATATATATACGTAGATACTTACACACGCAAGACTGTTCCATATCTCAAGTTCTAACTCCTCGGTCCTAACAACCCACTGGAGGAACCAGAGGACATAAAAACACCAAGTCATTATCTGTGAACCGAAGTAGTCGTCGTCGCCACTGGTCGTCAAAGACCGTCCACGACCCAGTGTGTCTGCCTATCCTGGGTTGGAGACGAGGGTCTTCTGACTTCTGCACACTTGTTCTGTTGTGTTTCATCGTATATAAATGACGGTTTCCTTTCTACGTCCTTGACTAAAGGAAAAGTAGGTCTTACTCTAGAAATTTAAAAAAAGCCTGTAATAAAATCTGAATATCTCTTCAAAGTTCTCAGTCAGTCTCTTAAAGACATATGGTAAAGGGTCTAACATGTTTTTATAATTGTGTAGTTGTAAACGGAATATAAAGAGCAAGAAAGGCGTGTGTTGAGTACGTGTATGTATAAAACAAAAAGACTTTGTGACTCGTATCCAATACCTGTACTATGGAAAAATTAGGAGGTATGAAGTTACACATAAATGATTTTTATTCCAACAAGAGACTGGATTACCATTATATCAATAACTTTAGTTTCACATGTATAATTGAGTCATTGTAACACATTAGATGTCTATAAGTCTAGATGTTAAACAAAGTTTATAAAGGAAAAACCGTTTTCTTTCAGGTTCTAATAAGTAAAGTAAGTTGACAGAATAGACCAAAGGAAACTATGACCTTTCTAAAGGTCCAGAAAGAAACATAAAATGCTGTGACTGTAAACTCCCCTCGTGAGTCAGGTCGATATAACATTTTATAAGAGGTTAAACTATGAAAGCAATTACAGATTATAAAGAAATAAACCCAATACATGAAGCCCGTCCTTTTGGTATCTCCCCTATAGGAGAACAAAAGTTACATAGCAAGTACTCAACAGGGTAAACTCCGGCACAGGAAGAGGTCCCCTAGAAGGGCTGGGTCCCTAGCTTGGACCCAGAGGACGTAACGTCCGTCTGTGAAATGGGAGACTCGGTGGTCCCTTTGGGTTTATAACACAATAAGAAGTCTGGAATGTGAGTGATCAAAATCGTAGATAACTACTAAGAACAAACTTGGATAATAATGCTACCAATGGTTCACCATTAAAAAGGTCAAAGGTAGTAGGGAAGGTGCAAATAGAATAGTGAACCTGAGATGACATTCCTTCCCCAAAGAGAGGGGGCGGTACAAACAAACCACCACACAAAGAAACGAATATAGTTACACTTAAGTACCGAAGACCAAAATAAGTTGTCTAAACGTTGTTACTACATAAATAAAATTCCTAGTGTAATAGGATGTAAACCGACCATCTCAGGGAGGTCCGCCCGAGGACACAGGAAAAATGTACAGGGGTAGTAAGAAACTCATGAAAAATATGAAGGACCATGTCGTTGTCCAAGATCTATGTAAAACATAAAGAAACGAAGTCGAAACCTCGGTAAAGTAGTTTCTCGGAACCAAAGAAAATCACCCTTTACCAAAAATCTTTGTCACCGACTATCTACACGAGAAACGATGACCTTGTCTTACCAAATATCAGGGGGACTCATCTGTCTTCATCACTTATCGATATACAGACGTATATGCGTATGGGTGTACGAAGATATAGAGACAGATAGATATAACCTCGGATACTCATTTGTAGTCATAGAAGTTAAGTCAGGTTGTGACGTACAAAATAAGATAAAAGAGGGGAAAGGTATAAACACTGACACAATGGACTTGTGGTTCTCTGGACTAGGGGTAATAGGTATATACATAAATTAACGGGTAGGGATCTCATGTGTCTTTTCCGTTACCGTGGGGTGAGGTCATGAGGACGGACCTTTTAGGGTACCTGTCTCCTCGGACCTTCCGACGTCAGGTACCCCAGCGACTCCCAGCCTGTGCTGACTCACTGAAGTGAAAGTGAAAAGTGAAAGTATGTAACCTCTTCCTTTACCGTTGGGTCAGGTCACAAGAACGGACCTCTTAGGGTCCCTGCCACCCGACGGCAGATACCCCAGTGTGTCTCAGCCTGTGCTGACTTCACTGAATCGTCGTCGTTTCATGTATGTTTCATCAAAGTCTTAGCGATTGGGTACGAGACTCCTTCGAACTGACGATGATTAATCTGAAGTTATGACCGAACTTCCAGAAACAAAAACAGACAAAAATGGGAACCCTTGGTTTTATCACAAGTTTCCCGGTGTTTCGTATGTAACTCCTGGTAGGACACCTGGGTGTGGGGGAAGGGACACGGACGGTACTGAGACTCTTTCGGGAGAATCCCTGACCTGGGAACGACGAAAGAGGATTCTGATGAGGACAGGGCAAGAGTAAGAGGTACTAGTGAATTGCAGTGTAAATCCCTTGGTTCTCAGATCGAAAGCAGAGTCAAGAACCGACACTGACAATCCTGAGTACGTCGAGTACATTACACGACTACACCCCGGAGACTTCCTCGAACTAGGTCGGGCAGTCTCCGCCTCGGAGCCCCGGGACGAGGACCTGTGGCCCTGAACGTCTTCGAAGGCGGGACAAACGACTGAAGGTCAAGACTACCGGACGAACGAAGAGGAGGAACCGGGAGGAGTGTGTCTACGTGGTCGAAGAGGTCATCAAGAAGACGTGGGCAAGACTGGACCTGTAAGAGAGGAGAGACAGACCCCTACCGCAGGTCTGAGGGGAAGGAGACAAGACAAATGGGGAGGAGGAGACAGAGGGTGTGTGAGTAAAACAAAGAAAGGAAGGAGGTCTGCGTACATTGTCCCAGTCACGGCGACTAAGGTCGACAAGACTTAGAACGGACGTCGAATTCAAGTTTTTGTCTACCCGGGTTTCGTAGCATCTACGACACGGTTATAGGTGGTGTACTTGTGTTTAATGACTTTTCGTAGTCCCTTAAAATCTAATCAAAACTCCAGACTGAGAGACAGAAGAGTCACCAGGAGGGACGGGTGAGGGGGTAGAGGGGAACGGGGGAGAGTGCAATATGGAAGACAGAGAGGAGACACACGGAGTAAGCCGTTTTGAAATTGGGGGTATGAGTAGCAGAGATGTGTGTCTATCCACACCCTACTCTACCACAACTGTCAGTCAGACCCAACAGGGAAAAAAGATTGTCCGACGCGGGAAAACCTTAGAACGTAGTTCCTGATTCCTTAAAGACAGGAGAATCAGTACATCCCTTTCACTCCGAACCAGAGACACAGAAAGTTACACCCATAATCATCCGGTCCCTTTAGTAATGTAACCCTGATTTCTCATACAAGGAGAGCACTGATTAGGCATCCCCACGTGCTCCACGGTCACGGTGCCCGACAGGACCCACGAGACCTGTCCCTCGCACGAGAAGCCTAGCGACACTGTAACCCGGATGTGGTAGCGAAAGTCTTTGGAATACGAACCTTAAACGGTAGTCGAAAGAGGGTCACAAGTCTCTCGTAACAAAGTGAAGTCGTAAAGATCAGTGGGACTTACGTTCTCCTTCCCTCAGTCACACCACCCCGGTGTACAGAATATCCCATGTAACGTAGTGACCGTCGGTAAATGTCTCGTAGTCCTTTTTCAACAACTACATCGGGTCATTGATAATCCACAGATGACACTGGTCTCGTGATCCGTGACATCGCCAACCGGGTCCTCTTCAGGAGTCCCCTACCCGAAGACTTCCAGTCCTTGGGAACTGAGCACGTTTAATTCTGTACACACGTCTACTCCGGGAGGGACGAGGGAGGGAGATTCGAGAGGGAGAGGGGGTGAAAAAAGGAGGGAAGAAACTTCCACTTAGTCAAGTCAAGTCAGCGAGTCAGCACAGGCTGAGAAACACTGGGGTACTTGGCGTCGTGCGGTCCGGAGGGACAAGTAGTGGTAGAGGGTCTCAAGTGAGTCTGAGTTCAGGTAGCTCAGTCACTACGGTAGGTCGGTAGAGTAGGAGACAGCAGGGGAAGAGGAAGACGGGGGTTAGGGAGGGTCGTAGTCTCAGAAAAGGTTACTCAGTTGAGAAACGTACTCCACCGGTTTCATGATCTCAAAGTCGAAATCGTAGTAAGGAAGGTTTCTTTAGGGTCCCGACTAGAGGAAGTCTTACCTGACCAACCTAGAGGAACGTCAGGTTCCCTGAGAGTTCTCAGAAGAGGTTGTGGTGTCAAGTTTTCGTAGCCAAGAAGCCGTGAGTCGGAAGAAGTGTCAGGTTGAGAGCGAAGGTATGTACTGGTGTCCTTTTTGGTATCGGAACTGACCTGTCTGGAAACAACCGTTTCATTACAGAGACGAAAAGTTGTACGATAGATCCAACCAGTATTGAAAAGAAGGTTCCTCATTCGCAGAAAATTAAAGTGCCGACGTCAGTGGTAGACGTCACTAAAACCTCGGGGGGTTTTATTTCAGACTGTGAGAAAGGTGACAAAGGGGTTGATAAAGAGTACTTCACTACCCTGGTCTACGGTACTAGAAGCAAAAGACTTACAACTCGAACTTCGGTTGAAAAAGTGAGAGGAGAAAGTGAAAGTAGTTCTTCGAAAAATGAAGGAGAAGTGAGAGACGGTATTCCCACCACAATAGACGTATAGACTCCAATAACTATAAAGAGGGCCGTTAGAACTAAGGTCGAACACGAAGAAGGTCGGGTCGTAAAGACTACTACATGAGACGTGTCTTCAATTTATTCGTCCCACTGTTATATGTCGGAACTGCATGAGGAAAAGGATAAACCTTGGTCAGACAACAAGGTACAGGTCAAGATTGACAACGAAGGACTGGACGTATGTCCAAAGAGTTCTCCGTCCAGTCCACCAGACCATAAGGGGTAGAGAAAGTCTTAAAAGGTGTCAAACAACACTAGGTGTGTCAGTTTCCGAAACCGTATCAGTTATTTCGTCTTTATCTACAAAAAGACCTTGAGAGAACGAAAAAGGTACTAGGTCGCCTACAACCGTTAAACTAGAGACCAAGGAGACGGAAATGATTTTGGTCGAACTTGTAGACTTTCAAGTACCAAGTGCATAGCGACTTCGGACCGAACCTCTTAAACCCCGTAATGAAATGATCGCACACTCTACTTACGTTAACACGTCATCAAACTCGTAAGAAACCGTAACGGAAAGAATCCCTGACCTTACTTTTGCCTGGAAAAGGTCAGGACACCGGTGACGACTCAAAAGGTTTAAACGACCGTATAACTCACGTCGTGAAAGTGTCGTAGTAGAAAGTCCTAAAGTTTATCGAGTTGACCTTAAGGTAGTGGAGGTGATCGAAACAAGTATTACTACGAAAGATTCCGGTGAACTGAAGTGTGAGGTCCTACAGACCGAGATCCACTCACTAGTGTCGTAGCACTAATAGACCCAGTACTTCTAGAAAAAACATGTCAAGAAGACACATAAGAACGGTGGAGAATTATAGAAGACGAAGACAATCCAGGTACGGTAAAGACAGGAAATAACTCGGGTAGCAACGTACTTTACAAGGGAACCATAGAGAATTAAAAGAACTTCTCTAGAGATCAGAAAGGGTAAGACAACAAAAGGAGATAAAGAAACGTAACTAGCGACTCCTTCCGAAAGAATAGAGAAGAACCATAAGAAACCTTGAGACGTAAGTCTACGAATATAGAAAGGAAATATTCTTTTCATATGAACCTTCTTTTAGGAGTCTAAGAGTTTTCCCAGACCCCATACATCAGTGGGGGGTCTTATAGAGTATGACACTCGACCTTACGTATGTGTCTGTATATATACAAGAAATACGGTCACAATATTGGTTCTTGTTGTACAAAAATTCGTTATGGATCTGTGGAAACGAGACACACTACACGAGACGATAAAGGATGAAACAAGACACAATAAGACAGGGTGACAGAAGACAAAGTAAGAGACTCTTTACTATTGACCACTGGACGATTCAACTGAAAAATTTGCGGTGATTACCCGACATAGGGTGTCAAACTTTTTGTAACAAAAAGCTCGTAACCAAGAATTGTAAAACCGCACGTATTTCAATGGACCATATTTATAAATTTTACGTCTGAAATCGTCGGGACTTGAACATCGTTCAGTCTTAGAGACCGGTGTCCCGGTCCCTTAGACCTAAAATTTGGCCGTGACGTTCTCTAGGACTACATTCCACTTAACCCCAGGACTTGTGAGTGTGAACCTCTTTAATGAGGGATTGCCTGAAACCTCGAATCGACGAGGTCCGAAGTGTAATGTGTAAACGAACCTCTGTCATCTCGAATCACCCATAGGAGACTTAGGTTTGACTCTTAGAAGGGTAATATCAACGGGGCCAATGGGTGCGAGTGAGGACCTGGAACGACACGAAACTAGAACGAGAAAAAGGTTTAGGCGATACCGGGGACACTTCCGTCTCTTCCTCAATTGACCCCGGTGCCTTGCCCCACGCTTCCTTGACTTCCCAGTAACATGTCTCACCGGCCCCACACCAGTCGGAGGTCATCCACGGGTCTCAGTCGGGGTTTAATCTTACCCCGCCCTAACCTCTGACGAAAAGGACGAGTGAGCGGAAAGTACATATTGGTGTACGTCACGCAGTTGTACGAAAGGCCGCGGCAATCCGTGGTCGTCAAAACGAGGGAGACCCAAGTGCCTGGGAACCATAAGGACAATACACAACAGAATCTTATCGAGACGCGAGACCCCGACCCCGTCGACCTGTGACGGGTAATTGAGAAAATCGTGGTCGCGAAATATCAACGATTCCCGTAGAATCAACTTTATCTCGTCGTTGGTGTTATTTTATTCTTTCGTCAACGACCAGTCCTCTGGACCTAGGAACGGGAACGAGACGGTGATACATACTGGGGTCCGAGGGACTAGGAGTTAAAGGAGCGAATCCTTTATTTTACTGTTCAAACCAATCTGAAATCTGGTAGAACTTTCAGGGAAGATGGAGACTTTAAGGTGTCAAGACAGAAAAAAAAGAAGAATAAAAACATGGGAGACGACGAAGGAAAATGTGACATCTTCAGAAGGGAAATTTCGGAGGGGATCCAGAGGACAGGTGTCCTCTGAGTGACTCCAACCCTTAACGGTCTCTTGGTCTACTCAATTATTGTCGTCTTCCATAAGGATAAAGCACGTGCCTGTTCCATGTCTTAAATATTTCGTTCAAGTAACGTTCGAACATATTATTCCGGACCCTTAAACCCCTGTGCAAACAGAAAAGGCTGTACTGGGACCGATGACACAAAACACTTACATTTATGTAACATACTTGATAGTACATTATTATCATCAATGTTGTTATTATTGTGTACTACTATGACTAAACATCCACATCTTGTGAAATTACAAACACTACAAAAAATTACCTGCAGTGGAGGAAACTGAACCGGAAAAACTATCGGCACACTCAATCCGTCCCTTCCAGACGACAGGGATGAATAAAATAATTCGTCTACTTCTTTACAAACTCCGGGTCTAACGTAGACACTACATAGGTTCAAATGAACCAGTCGTTCACCGTCTTAATTCTGATCTGACATCCAGTAGTCGTACCAAGTCCCGTGAAAGGTGTCTCATGACAGAACGACCCTACCCCATTAGTAACAAATGGGTCTACGGAATTTCTGGACATCTTGAGTCATTGGATGATTAGACCTTCAACTGGTCCCGTAGAGAATGAGGTAGGTCGGGAAATTTGAAAACGGTCGTTTCATAGCCGACCAATTATTACGACATTAAATCTCGTGTGTTTGGCACCCACGTGTTTCAGTCAGTGAGTTGTCGGTGGGTCTAAGTGCGACGTCAGCAACTAATCCGTCCCAACCACCTCCGACTTCTACAATTGACAAGAAATGTACTCAACAGAATGACACGTGGTACGAATGACACCTCAAGACACCGGCACTGTAGACAGTAATTAGCCACGACTAATTGATGGGTGGGTAAGAACCACCATCTGCAAGTAACTTATAAGGTTTGATAGAGGACAGGAGTTCTCTGAAGGAAGGTTATTCCGTTCTATTTAAAGTTTTATTGTGTACTCTTGACTACTGACACGTCCGTCGACTAGACTACTGATAAATCTGAAGTAATATACATCAAGATATCAAAGTGTCTAGGGACCGAACCCTTCTAGGAACCTCTTCCTTTACCGTTGGGTGAGGTCATAAGAACGGACCCTTTCTTTGGGGTACCGATCTCCTCGGACCCCCCGATGTCCGGTACCCAACGTTTTCTCAGCCTGTGCTGAGTCGTTGATTTGTTGTTAATATTAAAGTGTCCTGGTTTAGTATAACGAAATAAAGAGGAAAGAGTAACAATAGTACTCGGTTCATTCCTTTGTGTGACAGAGTTATTGTCCATAAGACGTCCCCCGCCAAGTTTAGAATCCCTATGGGAAAGAAGGGTTCGCCGAACAACCATGAACTATACACATTCCTGGTAAACGGTCCGTCCTTCTCAATAACCGACAGCTAATTCGAAGAGGTGAAGACGGACTATGGCCTCTCTACGGAAGAGGGTTCCATCACCAATTACGAAACTTTTATTCACACACCTAAAGACTCACTGTAGTAAGGTCAAACCGTGTCTGTCCATAAATAAAAAGATGTTACTTGATAGTCCTCACTCGGTCTGACAGACAGAGTCAGTAGAGGGTTCTAAAGTAAGTAAATTTTTTAGACGATTGTGTAGACGCTCATAAAAAAAGAGACATGCAAACAGTACACGAGATTAATGAATACCCCAAAGACCACTGTAGAACTAATTGGTCTGTTCTTTTTTGACTTCTTTATTAACATCACAATAAGTGACTAATAAGATACCTTATACACCTAGGTTGACAATTATATCTACCAATATTTTTAAAAAAATTACTCTTTGTATATACTGAAAAAACAAGAAACCAATAGTCAGTATCGAAACAATACAGAAAATGAAACGATACTATAAAATAAAATTAATTCACTTAATTAGTCGAGTCTTGAAATTTACTGATATCGGATAAAACCCCTCGACAGCCCCTTTAAAATTATGAATTCATTTACATATCCGGGAATCAAGAGACCTAGTATAACCATATCAAAAAGAAGAGGTCGTAAATCTAACGTGGGTCTCACGTAATTCTCCCAAATCATTAGAGAAACTAATACGGAGGGATATCAAGATTCTTACGATCACCGTTCTGTACCCTATATTTATTTCCCTTCCTGGGTCCAGGTGTCGTCGGTACTTACCAGACCACCCGTCCATCTAGAAGATTCAGTCGGTTTAGTCCCAAAGTGTTACCCAGTCGGTTCATAGTTCTGACCCCATTCTACACCCGATTTCGACTACCTGTCAAATCCTCGTCTTTTCAGTACAGAATCTAGGTCCTCCAGACGTTTGTACGTTCTTGGACCAGTTTTCATTCTCAACACGAGGGAAAGTACGAGTCTTGTCACGGACCATGGATCATCCGTGAGTTAGTCATAAACAACGTAGTTACTTACTTTATTCTTCTGAAAACTCTAGTTCCTCAGAAAGGAAAACTCTCTTCCTCCGACCTGTCATTCGACGGTCTTTAGAACCGTTCTTTGGTCCCACCTTTTATGAGTATAGAATCCGGTCGGTGGGAAGTTACTCAAGAGAAGAACACTGGGTGTCTCGACAGAACTCACTTCGAGATTGGAGGGGAGGGGTGGTACTTGTACCCGCCCCATCCCCACCAACTTCCCTTCCGTTTTAGAGAGTGGATCGCATTTAACTGCCTCTGCAAAGGTAAGTCGTAGATAATTATGTCACCGAGCCCAAACCCTTGGTGAGGGTCAAGAGACTGGATTGAGTCCCGATGGAACCAGGATGCCAGTAAGTCCTTTATCAGTAATTCTACAGTATGTGCACGATCAGGTCAAGAGTTGAAGTTTCGTCTAAGGATTCGAGGGCCGAGAGCTTATACGGTAATAGGGTTCCCACACCGACCTGAGGAACCTTGACTAGGTTTCGGTGTTCATAAGGTAAAGGTATGTCGAGAAGGGGGTGTGCACTAATATCCCCTGTTAAATCTGATAAAACTCATTCCACCCATGTGGTGACGTACTTAGGAAAGATTAGTAGACAGATCCGGTGACTTCTGTTAAACATCATAATTGAATAGGAACTTTTTACCTCTCGAGTAAAGAGGTATACATCTTATATGTAAAAGACGGAAACCGGGAAAAAAGAAAGACAGAGACTTGAGAGGATGAGACTAGAGTAACGACCGTTTCGACTTCGACAGCGACACTATTCGAGTCCCTTCACACGGACGGGGGAGGGACAGACGGGCGGACGGATAGAAACTTTCTACGGAGGTCCGAGGGCGACATGATGACCCAGTGTGTTGGTCGTCGTCGGTAATGTCCGTCTTAGAAAAAGTTCAGTCAAGGGTGGAACCACTAAAAAAGAAGAAGAAGAAATTTGTGGAAGGGGTCGTTTAGGGTAGGTAGGAGACCGAATAGACCCAGTCGTTCCCAGACTAAAATACGTACCGTGACAGTTCGGTATTTAGGCGACTCCGAAACGGAGAGATAGGTCGTCCAAACGAAGACAGTCGTAGTCGTTTTACGTATTATCTCTTTTATTCGGTCTTTCCGATTATTGTGAGTAGACTTATTTTATTAGAGAAACCGACGGAGTCAAGTAAAGTAAAATTAGTTCCGTGGTCCTTCCTTAAATCCATATCTTTAGATCGGAGGAGGAACAGTGGTCAACGGACAGGTTGATAGTGATTTACCAGGGAAAATAATACCAAAAAAAAAAAAAATTTAAAATTAGGAGGAGTATCGATCCATGACTCATTAGACATAACCTTCTACACAAACAGATTGAGTAAACCTAAAAACAGATTGTCGTATATATACTGATAAAAATTTTCACTCTTTGGTGGAAGAATCTACATAGCTATAAACGTAGAAGTATATGTCTGACCGTCCAAACTTTCCTTACCACCCTTTCCCCCGGGTCACCTTCGTGTCTCCGTGGGTCCCAAGACCGTTAGACCAGAGTGACACCGAAGGAAGGACAGAGGGAGTCGTGTCAAGGGGCACACCTTGCGTCCCGACGAGGAAGTGGAACGGGGAACCCCCTTCCTGTCACCTTCTAATTTAAGACGAGAGGGCAACCATAGAGGGAGTGCAGAAGGATCTCTGAATGTCGACGAACCAATTAACGGACAACGACGACAGACTAGGGTCGGTGATAAACGGCTCCCGACACGTAAACGTCGTCCGACGCGAGAACCGGGACCGGGTCCCGGCCCACTCCTCGTACAGCCTTTAACTACTTACGACTTAGGATCACATAAACCTCTATTTTTATTATGAAGAAGTGTAAACGCATCACGAAATCACAACTACATTAAGAAAACGTGGGTGGTAGAGTAAAATCGGTGTGTTGTCGGAGCACTCCACCCGTTCCGTCTCTGGTGACCGGGTTTCCCTTTGTCTCGAGTCATCTCGTGGCGTCTTCGAGTTCGGTAGGGTCATTACGCTCCGAACGTAGTACGTCGGACAGACGTCTAGACACTTGCATCGTTAGCAATTAATTTACCATGGAACTCGGTCCTCTCGAACGTCCAAACGTCAGTACGAAACCTCTAGGACCCCCTCGATCTACGAGTTGTCGCTCCGTACACAGGTAAAATGTCCACTCTGTCGACTTTGGCCTGTCCCCCCTATCTCTTTTTGTCCCGGCACGTGAGGGTTCCAGTCATCTCTGACTCAGTCGAGAAGAGGAATCACAAAATCTCCTTAGGGAAATTCCTAAACCACCGATTCACACAACTTACAGGTAGTTGTCAAATTCAACTTCCTCTTCTTGACCCGATTACATAAACTGCCATTACTCAGTTGACATGTCCAAGTCGAGAAAGTCACGTACATATTACTAGTGGAGCAGACACCTACGAATCAACCGAACACTGAAAGACCCGGAAAAAAAAAAAAAAAAGGAGAAAAAAAAACTGAGGTCTCAGTAAGGGAGAGTTAATGTTATAATGTAAAAGAACTAGAAGGAGGAACTTTTTTTAAAAATTCATTCTTTTTAGGAAGACCTATAAAACAGACGAAAAATCCCTAATCACAAACTCCTCCAAACGTCGACAAGTCGTGTACGGATTCCCTAAGTCTGGGAAAAGAAATTTCCGGGTTCATAGTGTGTTGGATTCTGAGGTCCCCGCCCCTTTCATTTCTTTGACATGTTTGTTTACTATCTACCTTTTCTATATTTCTGTTTAAAGTTAGAGGACTGGTTTGCTTCGAGGGAACCGAGATCGTCGGGGTTTATTTTAGTTCGACGTTTCGACGACTTCGTCCTTTGGTGAGATCGTCTTGGAATTATACGAGGGATACTTTAGTACAGAGCAACTGAACAAGCAAAAGGTCGGACTTCACACAAAACGGAAACAAGCACAACCGACCCTTTTAGTAGAGATGTCGTCTCAACACAAGGGGAGGAAGGTGTACGGGGTATGGAGAGGGTGTAGTGACAGGGTTTTATTTATTTACTTAATTAATTTTGTGGAGACAACCTTCCTCTTTATTCAGGTTTCTTGAATATTCAGGTTTGAGTTTATTCTTTATTCAGGTTTGAGTTTCTTGGTTTTTATAATATACTTTCGATGTAATTATCACTTTCTCTCACCCTTTAGCACCCTCTTTGTCTGTCGCCTCAGATTATAATAAAACAAAATCCCGGTCTGAGGAAAAAATTTTGTTTCTAAAATGTGTCTCGAGAGTATATACGTCGTCTAATTTCGTCATAAAATAACCACATTTAGATGAAAACTTCATGGTTAAATATTAGTCTCCCTTGTCACTCCGACCCAAATACTTGGGGCTAATACTTAGTCTCAATGTTCAAATATAGTCAAAGTCGTAGTTTCAATAAAATCCACGACCAAACACAACAAACCGTAGTTCTTTAGGACTGAGTATGTCTACTCAACAGTATTAGAACTCTATCAAAATTTAACTAAATTTACGAACTTTTTCTTCCTACCAAGGACAAAATTTAAACTTAGTGACTGTAATGGATCTTCGATAAGGGTAAGAGGGAGTAGTCATAATTGACCTATTTACCCTTACAAATTATTTGAAATATCGTAACCATTACTTTAATCCACTATGACTCACGCAAATGGGAAGAATGGGTCGGCACCAGATGGTCCCCGGGTCGTCTCCGGGGGTTCGGAAGACACCGTACGCCAACTTGAACCGGTGACACACAGTTTAGTCCATTTGGACTTATCGAAATGGGTTCCTCTGTGTATCCAACTTAATTTTTGATTTGGACATGTCTCGTTGTAAGCAAGATTAGCTATCGTATAAAAAGTTGTCAGATCTGGGTATGTAACTAAGAAATAATGTTTTGTGCGTATATTGTTTCGAGTGCACCCGTCGGATACTCTGTAACCACCTTAGACGACGTCCCTTTGACCCAGGACCTGGAGAATGTATAAAGTCATCTCCAAAGAGCAAACTTACCCACATAATGTCAACAAACTTTAACTTTACATTACAAGACATTAAGGTCGCAAAGAGTCTTACGTAATAATTTCGAGGAGGAGTGGCTTTGATTATTACCGACAGGGTGGTGTACAAGATTCACACCTTTATTTACGTACACCATTTTTATACCTATGAACATCGTGGAATCTTCAAGACTTATTCATTTAAATACTCACCACTCACTATTCCGTAAAATTTTCTAAGGGTGGAGAAGAGTAGGAAAAATTTAGAAACAAAGGAGCTCCGAGACGCAGGACAAGGTACCATGACCCGTCCAAAGCGGAGAGGACGGAGGTGGACACTAGACACTACCTAAGTCATGTACCACCTGCTCGGCCGGGGACACGGAGATCGGAAGACACCATAATATCCAGAAAGAAACAGAGGGTCGACATAACACTATCATAGTGAAAATATTGGTATTTTCGTGGATGATGACATGAAACAGGCAAATTTCGCGTCTACAAATATGTGAATATTTAAGCTTTACATCGCGACAAAAATACATACATCTGACAGTATCTCTTCTTGTTTCTCCTTGGTGGTTGGGTGTTCCTTGTCTAACTTTGGTCAACATTTCAATTCCAGTGCACTCTAGACGGGGAAATTTTTCACACACGTAAACACACCATATAAGGTCCGAATGATTCCTGTACCTACAGAACAGTGGGTCATTTTTAATCCAATAAATCCTAAAACATTGGCCCCCGACTAAACCTTAGTCAAACTTTCAAGAGAACGTCACCTTTGTAACTTACAACGACTTACGGACACGAGACTAGAGTGACAAAACTTAAATCCTAACAAAGGATAAATGGAGAAAAAACAGGGGTCCGCGATATTTAAAACTTTCCTCACTTGATTAATGTACATAGAGAGAGAACCAATCATATATAAAAATTAAAGGTATCTTTAGAAAATTAAAAGGATCTTTCACCTATGTCAACAATAGTGTCACTACTCGTGTATGCACTATCCCTGAAACTGGGGTCTTCGTGCCACGGACCCCGTCCCCGACTCCCGTCTCCCGTCCATATTTCATCAAAGTATGACAAGTACCCCAAGAGTTCCGTTCTTATGACTTCACCAAATGGTAAGGGAAGAGGTCACGTTTGAGGCCCTCAACCACTACCTGTCCCTTCGGACCGTACGATATCAGGGACCCCAACGTTTCGCAGTCTGCGCTGACTCACTGACTTGACTGACTTGACTATTTCGTTAAAGTCAAACCCGAGAATTATAAGTAACCAAACCTCGTCGGAGAACCATGACAAATCTGTCTATAAAACTAAATTACCAGACCACACAAGTCTTCGGGTCTCTTCCGTTACCGTTGGGTGAAGTCATGAGAACGGACCTTTTAGGGTACCTGCATCCTCGGACCATCCGACGTCAGGTACCCCAGCGATTCTCAACCTGTACTGACTCGCTGAAGTGAAAGTGAGAAATGAAAGGACGTAACCCCTTCCTTTACCGTTGGGTGGGGTCACAAGAACGGACGTCTTAGGGTCCCTGCCCCCTCGGACCACCCGACGGCAGATACCCCAGCGTGTCTCAGCTTGTGCTGACTTCGCTGAATCGTCGTCGTCGGGGTGGTCAAGTCTTCTGTCTCATCCACACCACACTAATAAACAATTACCAATGGAATGCAGATTCAACTTTCTCGAGGAAATTCAACTTAAGACGGGATGTTCAGTGTCCACGGACCGCGTTCTTCCCTCTACCACGTCCGAGCTATTGGTTCGGTAAGTGTCGAAAGAAAGAAACGCAATTCTCAGACTGACATCCCTCCGCCCTCCCCTTTACCCTTGTTTGTTCCTCACTATGAAACGTCACCAATTCTCGTAAGAGAAGCGTTAACGTCCCGAAGAAGAACTTAAGGTCGTAACGGTGAAAAATCGAGATACTTGAACTTGTTCTATAACATTGGAAAGAATTAGGTCGAAAAGGAGTAGACGACTTACACCAACTATTGGGGGTGAAGTAGTCCAAAACATCCCAAGTTTAATTTGTTGTCCTCATATCCCGGGTCGGTATACGGTTCATGTGTCATTCGAGAACTATTTATCGGGATGGAAGATAAAGAAAGGAATTTCTTTAGGTGCAACGTCTACGTTTTGAAAGACAACGAAGCCAATCACGACCCTCGACTAATAGAGTAGTTATTGAAAAACTCTAGTGTAGGAAACGTCGTCTTTACTCGTAGCGCCAAATCACGAAATGACGAGGTGAGTCCGACCATTACAGAAGTGTTATGTGCCGCGTCTATTGCCAAATACGAGAACCAACATACCCTGTACTCTTTTACCGAGTCAGTTACTTTAGTCTGGAGGTACCTACACAAGACACCCTGACTTCTTAAAAGTCACTGAAAAAGTACCGTTTACGTAGGTGTCGACAGAAGTAACTTAGGACACCCTCTCTTTACACTCCCTAAATCAGACATCGAATCTAAAACAGATCTCTGACTGAAAACGGACATTAGGATCTGTGTTTGGTTTATAACATCACCAACTCCAGTACTGTAAACCTCAGTCTGGAGGATCTTAGTACGATCAGTCATGTCTTGACACCAGACCAGGGACTGAGGGAAGATGACAGAGACACTGAGGAATGATCGACACCCGTTCACTGTTGAGAGACTCATACACAACAAAACCAAAAAAAAAAATTAGTCACTTTATTCCTATTATCATTAAGAAAAGACTGTTGTTCTACTACCTCGAATCTACTCTATTACATATATTTCGAAAATGGTGCAAAGATCTTGTGTGTCCACACCTACGATTCAGCGAAGTCAACGCGGTCCGAGACGCTGTCCTACGTGACATCGGACGGTCCGAGGAGACAGGCACCCTAAGAGGTCCGTTCTTATGACGTCACCCAGTGGTAAAGGAGAAAGTCCCCTAGAAGGACTGGGTCCCTAACTTGGGCACAGAGAATACAGAGGACGTAACCGTCCTCCCAAGAAATGGTGATTACGATGGAAGATCTTGTATCATCTACGAGGTGTCTATTAGGATGAAGAGAAGAAAGGAAGAAGGATAGTGACGGAAGAGGAAGACGAAGAAAAGAGGGAAAAAGGAGGTGACTCGAAAGTCTTTTTCTCTCTTGATCTCCACATCGAAGTCCTTTCCGTAGAAATAAAGACCAAACCGAGACTAACGATACTAAAACACTGTACCTGACATCAGTCTCTACAACTGGGACGGACAAGTGGTTACGACTAAACAAAAGAACGGCAAAGAGACGTCCTTCCTAGTCTTACAAGAGAGAGGTCAGTTGACGACCTTAGAGGAGAATTTGGTCCACTTCGCCCTCTCGTCCCTGGTGTGGTGCGACTCACTGTAGATGGACTTATTATAGTAAGGAGCCAAGCAGGTCCAGTCGCTCCTGAGTCCTTCCGAGAAATTTTTCCATTTATCCGATAAAGATTGGTGTCTGTGGTAGAGCGTTTGTTCTCTTTCTTCCAGAATAACCGGGTGAATTTTCCGAAAGGTACCCAGAACGGGATTTTTGCATGAATACCTCTCTTTTGTAACTTGACCGAAGGAAAGAGTCTACAAAATATCGTCGGGACCCTTTCCTTGGTAAACGTTCCATGTTGGGGTCCAGACCGTCGTATTAAGTATTAAACACTAACAATTATTACTGGCATAAACCAATTAAAGGATTCACTAAACACTTCGACAACTCTAAGTCCCTACAAGACACAACAAAATACTAAAGGAGAAGATCAAGTAGATCGCGTAGGCACATACAAATACAAAAATCAAGTCAAGATAAAGGTTCAAGAGTAGAACCGGTTCCACTTGAGTACTTAAACCATTAAGAATAGTACCGTATAGAAACAGAAACCAGGGACTTACACCAACAACACACAAAAAAAAAAAGCCACGAGGGTCCACCTTGAACTTGGGTAGGGACTTACAAAAGACTTCGAGTTAACAAGCAGTGTTAAGGAACCCATATACAGTTTTTAAAACTGATTCCTTTCTGAATCTTAATTAACACTATTAGAATCCTTTAAACACGGTTTAAGTGGACGGTTATCACCTTGATCGGAAAACCTTTGGGTCCTTCGAGAAAAGATTCGAGAGTTGGACTCGAGAATTACCACAGTAAATAAGTATTGAAAACCAATGTTTACCACCGTTTATGGGGTTGGTAACATGTACTACATGGTACAGATTGTAAGTTCGAGACTGTAAAGGTTTTCTAAAAAATCTTCCACTTATTGGAAGGGTGTTCACTATACATTTTTCTCCTACATAAATATATCTCCCCATAGTAACCAAAGCATGCATCTCTTAAGTGACCAAAGGTCAACTGTTTTAGTCACAATTTTAAACTCCGACCCCCTCTTACCTGAAGTCATTTATTCTGACACCAGGTATCATCGGAATCGAGAACTAGTCAAAAGACTAAGAATTGTAATCCTTCATATGTCTAGAGTCATCCAGACCTTAATCTTGGGTTAAAGAAGAAAAAAATACTCGTACTTTTTTCTTGAAGAAATCTTAACAGATAGATGTATTAACGTAGACACTTCCCCGAAAGGGACACAGCAGGTCTATCCTATAATTCTCATTTTAGTAGACTTTTACTTTCTTCCTTCTCTTTCTATTGAGGAACGTCTCGAGTAACCGATAAAAATCACCGGGCCGACACGACACCAACCCGGGTATGAAGTAAATCCCCGCTCCCATGAAAAGTGGTAGAGGAGTACGAAGGATCGTAGACGAGGTCGAACGAACAGTAATTGAATTTAATAAGACATTGTAAACCACTGTAACATACACTGATTTTAATTACTGATGTCAATTATTATGATATAAGTTAAGACCTTGTGACGATTCTCTCATCTAAAGTCCCCGTGAAAAGGATGTGTGTTTTTTCCATTGATACACTACTCCACTATGTAATAGAACTAACATCATTAGCAAAGTGACACATACACATATGATTTAGTAAAATATGTGGACTTTATATATCTTAAACATAATTTTTTAAAAAATTTGGAATCTATCTTGGTCACTAGTCTATGGTGAAGAGATGGTAGAACTGTCTGTGAATCTGGTAGAGCTCTTCTTTTCCCCAACTACCTATCACAGGAGGAGATAAAGGAGACAGGTAGACTCTTCTTTAAAAATACTCTTTACAAATCGATAGATCTGAAGTGGGGTAGAGAGTCGAGGGAAAAGAGGTCAAAGTCTTCCAATCTCTTCTTAGTTCGACTCTCTTAGAATATTGGGGAGGTCTAAAATCTCTACAAACACGGTTTCCGTCAGTCAATAGTTTCGGTGTTCACAGGGACCAAGGTGTTTGCGGTAAGTGTAAAGTGGTTTCCGGATTCACGTACCGCACATATATTTTGTACCGCACATGGGGGTAGGTGAGTACTTACTATAAGGCTCGAAACAGATTCGTAACCGGAGGAATTTGTTACGTAAAGATACGACTCCCACATTCCTTCTTAAAGATTAATTAGTGACCTAACAAATATATAATGTAAAGTAACTTCTTTTCACTTATATAGTAGCCGAATTTCGATTTACGTAGACATATTTGACTTTTATGGACCATTGGTCGAAGGTCGAGTTCTTTGTCTTATAAAGTCATGGGGGTCTTCGGGGGAGTACGAGGAAAGGACAGTGATTCCCTAACCCTCCGCACAGGGGTCGGGGAGTCTTATCGTAGTGAGGACTGAAAAGTGTCGTCTCTGATCAAAGCGAGTCAAAGTATGAAATATATTTATCTTAGAACGTCACACATGAGAAAACACAGACCAAAAAGAGTAAGTTGTAACATAAACACTCTAAACAAGTGTAACAACATCCCTCAACATCTAGTACACTGAAAGAGAACTAGAAATATTGAAAAGTAGTCAATTTAATATCACCTAATCTCTATAGGAATCCTAACAGTTTATTGGCTACAAATGGTAGGGTGTCCCACTTATTGGAGAAAAGAAAGAGGGGACCCCAGGTTACATCCGTCTCTTGAGATTCCATCTTTGATCGAACCGACTGGGATTCTTGTCTAATTAAGACAAACCTACTCTTCGGGAGACGAAAGGTCATTACCCGTTTCTTCGTCAAAGAGAGGTAGGGAGTGTCAAAGTCAGAGGAAACGAATCTCACACAACGTGTACTTAATCCTAGGGTGTCCAACTCGATATCATTAGCCTATTCTCTTGGCTCCGCACAGGGACCGGTGGGACCGCCAAAGCACTGCGAAGAACCCCGAACGAAATACGAGAATTTCGTCTCGGGAAGGGATTCTCTAAGAAAGAGAACCCGAGTCGAATCGGTCATTGAGACTTTGAGACCTGTTAAGAAAGAAAAATGAGACGGAATCAAGAGAGTTCAAATTTCTTTTGACTCGATATCCTGGAAGTAAGACGGAGACTTTAGATTACGTGACATTGACATACCATTGTTCCTGTAGGATGGGACCCCCGAAGGAAGACCAACGACCCACTGGAAACAATGTGACACTATTCCATTCGACGTTAGGGACTCTATTCCTGTCTGTTTTCACGCACACCCACATCTCTTCCCCGAACGAATTCGTTACCTTCCGGTGTAAAGAATTTTCTAACTTCATAACAAAGTCTAAGAAAATAGATATTACCGGTCGTTGGTTCTCTATGGTGTGACTTTAGGCTTATGCATCTTATTTATGTGGAGAACAAAATGGACATTTAAACCAAGGTCATCGTTTTCCTTTTCGGGTGTAAAGAGACCTCTGTTTTTCTTTTACATGGAAATAAAGACCAAGTCGACACCTGTGGACTTTTAAATGGTCATAAAATGCACTTAAACTTAGAAGACGAACAGTGACCCTTTTCAGTCCCGAAAAGAAGGAAATTTCTTTAAATAAAATTAGATATTTTGAATTACTAAGAGACCATTTCCAATATTTAGTAGTCTTGGTGTTAAAAACTTACGAACACACCATCCATGTCACAATTCGTGAAACATACGTAATAGAATAACTTAGGAATGTTGTGAACATATTCCATCAATAATGATAATGGGAATAAAATACCTCCTTCTTTGACTCCGAACCTCTCAAATTCGTTCTTTTCTTTACTCCGACCATAAATTTATGTCGGTAGTCCGAGGTCTTGGGTTCCAAAAGGTGGATGTACAAGAGAATCCGGAGAGGTCCATAACATACGTCTCATCTCCCATGAGACCGAAAAGAACGAGAAAAAGTAACTTAGGTCTATAAAGTGAATCAATGTCTTAATTTGATTGAAGAAGAAATCGTGCGTTGGGAAGTTTCCTAGACCTCCACAATTTGGAGTTGGAAGTCAACAAAGAGGATGGACCACAGACCCGTTCGTGGACTACCACTTTCACTTTATCCCGTCGTGCAAAAAGAGGGATCCCCGTCTTAGAGATCATTCTCCCCTTGTTTCTGAGTAACTTCTACTCTCGACGGGCTTTTGGACTGATCTTCGATTGAGTCGATTAAACCCCTACAGTCCCACCGACGTGTTAACCGGGGAGAAACGAGACTTGGGGGAATTCCCTACGAGGGACGACCGGGAGACCAAACACCAATTACAGACGACCCTGTATAAAGTGTACAACGGACTTCAGGACCATCTCTAAGGAAATCGATTTATATTGTACATTTCTTTCATCGGAGGACAGGCGTTGAATCTTTGTCCGCGTGAAACAGATTCTGAGGTCCCCTTTAACTCGGGCAAACCACGAGGACTGTAGAGGAAAGTACAATACTTTCGAATCAGACAGATTGGGGACAACCTTGGTCCCAGACCCGTTTATAATAACGACGGTGGAAGCAAACAAATTACGCCACCGAAGTTTTTGTTTAGGATGGTTGAGACTGAGAGTCGAGGTAGAGCAGAGAGACGTCCCGTACAGAATGATTTCCCAGGGTGGTTCTTCTCTTTAGCAAAGAGAGTGAGAGAATCAAACTTGACTTTATTTGAACCTACACGAAAAAGGGTGGTCCCTCTTCTGGTGGGACAAGAGAGAGGGGAGGGAGTGAATCGACCCTGTGAGATCTGCATGGAGGTTGAACCGAAAAGGTCAGTGTGAAAGATCGGGAATTGTCGACAAATGAGAATCCGAACCTTCCGTCAGTCAAGTCTGTCAGGATTCCGACTTAAAATAAGACGGACAATACCATAAAGTCCATTGACAAAATAGAAATAATGGGATTCCAAGATACCGTCTTTCAGTCCAATTTAACTCTTTCGATCCAGTCTAAGGGTTATCTGGTCATCAAGAGTTGAAGAAAAGCTCTCTCAGTGAACCCCTCAAAAAAAAAAAATTAGAAACGCTGGAACTTCTCTGTTTCTAAAGAATCCTATAGTTTTCGTACTTGATACTTTCTTTTTTTCTTTTTTACCTGAAGTAGTTAAGAATCTGAAAATAAGAACCTTTCTAAAACAATTCTTTTACGTTTTATTCGGCATCCTGCCCATCTGACATAAACGTTATGTGTTCTGAGTTATTCTTCTTCTACCTTATGGGTTTAAAAAAATTTGTCCATTTTCCAAAATTATCTGTGTAAGTGGTTTCTTCTATATATATTTACCGATCATTCGAGTACTTTTCTACGAGTTACAGTAATGAGTAGTCCCTTTACGTTTAATTTTGGTGATATTTCTCTCTCTAAAATCACGATCATCTAAGATCACGATGTATGCGTGATTTTAGCAACTTTAATTCTTCTGACTGTTATGGCAATCTTACCTACCTTAAGAGTATACAACGACCATTTTTTAGATTTTTCCATGTTGACAAAACCTTTTTATCAAACCGTCAAAGAATACTTCAATTATTCCATGAATTGGTATACTGGGTAGTTAAGATATAGATACACAAATAGGTTCTCTTTATTTTCATATATAGATGTGTTTTTGAACATGGACCTATAAGTATTATCGAAAACAACATCCGACTTATTACCAGGGTGGGGGTTTCTACAGGGACAAGATTAGGGATCTTGGACACCTACAACAACTTGAAATAGGTATTCAGAAACGTGTATACTACTTAAACTTCTAGAATCCTACACCTAAATTAAGAACAAATGTATTCACCCAGGATTTATGTTAGTGGTTCACAGGAATTTTTTCCCTCTACCTTCCTCTAATGTCCGTTTTCTCTCCTTCCGGTACACTCTCTTCACCTTCCTTCCTTCGTTTCAGTGTCTCTTCTACGATCCGGTGACCGAAACTTATACCTCGGCTCCTCGAGTCGAGATCTACGATCCTTTCCTTTAACTCTCGGAGCGACGACTATGGTAAACCGGGTCATTTTAACCAAAACTTGTAGACTAGAGGTTTTGATATGTTCTCATTTACACACAACAAAGTTCGGTGGTCCAAACATCATTAAACAATACCGGTGACATCCTTTGATTATAAAATAAATAATCTCGGTTT
The DNA here is from genome assembly GCA_006410555.1 of Capra ibex. Lineage (NCBI taxonomy): Eukaryota > Metazoa > Chordata > Mammalia > Artiodactyla > Bovidae > Capra > Capra ibex. Next base: position 3,398,683 of record SJYO01036187.1, read on the forward strand.
TTGACCAGTGTTGAGTTTATAGGTAGTTGTCTACTTATTCGTATAACATCTCTTAGTATGACACCATACAGGTATATACTTATGATCAGCCGTTATCCTTCTTTACTTTACGATAACCTATGTTATTACGTCTACTTGAGTGTTTTGTAAGACAACTATTTTTCTTCGGTCTGTAATACTTGTGTAAGGCATACTAAGGTAAATATACTTTAGAATATTTTCTATTGAGATTATATATCACTATCTTTCATTTAGTCACTACCGAAACCCCGGTCTCACCCCCCAGCTGACGTTTCCTTATGTTCCCCTGACCCCCAACACCTTTACAGAATGTGAGAAGTAATCCCGACACACGTAAACGGTCTTCCACAGTAGCTATATGATTCTTACATAGGTAAAATAACATAAGTTTAATACGGAGTCATTTTAACTAAATTTTCTATTACTTTCTTATGATACGGTTCCGAGGTGAAGTCCTGTCAACTTAGTACCAGAGATCCTTTCTCGGGTCGACTAGGAACGTGTATTAGTCCCAACTCTTAGTGACGACATCTATGGGACCAAAGGTAGGACCCCTTTGGGTTCTCGTGTCTCCTTATACACTTCGTCATTCTAGGACAGGCAGACAGACACTCGGTGCAAAAGGGGACGACGTCTGTCACAACTTCGTAGATCCAGTCAAAAAGATCCGACGGGTAACGTCAAATGGAAATAAGAACCTCCTACTGTTTCCCACTTAGACCGAAATCCCCAGGGGGACTTTTATCCGCTACGTTCTTCCCACGACTCCTTCTTAGTATTGTCCTGGTTAATCACTAACAGAGGTCCTGGGACTCCACAATCTGTACAGGAAAAGGGCACTCTAGTCAGTCTTCTCTTAATGGTACTGGCCAGTCGAAAGGAGACCGGTTCCTTTACCGAGACCGTCACTTTGTTCAATTTTCCGCTAAACTTTGATTTTCGTCATGAACAATGGACGACGACGACGACGACGACGACGACGACGCAGCGAAGTCAACACAGGCTGAGACACGCTGGGGTATCTGTCGTCGGGTGGTCCGAGGGGGCAGGGACCCTAAGAGGTCCGTTCTTGTGACCTCACCCAACGGTAAAGGAAGAGATGATGATGGACAAATAGGGGAAACCTATCCTGAAGGATACGTCAGAAACTCAGATCGACAAACCGTATATACTCCCCTCTCCTACTACTGAGTGGTGGTACAAGACACCACCACCACAGTATTGACCCTCCTCTTCTTTACTGGATACCGCGACCATCTCGACTTACAGGGACTAGCCATGGTATCTACCTTACATACTTCTTTCGTCATCTAAAGGTTTCCAAAACAAGACGGGAGAACTCTTGTCCAAACTGGATTTCTGCAAAGACCCCCTTCCTCATCTACTAACTGAATGGGGAGGGAGAGAAGGGGTCAGGTGGGATGTCGAAGAGGAGGTGTCTTGAGTCATAGCTAACGACTAGTTTAAAGGGGGGACAAGATTGTTCCAGCGATTGTCGCCACACAACACGAAATATCTGTCGACAATGGTAACAGGTCAAATAGAACAACATCGTTTTGAGACAAGGTTAATTAACTCGAAATAAGAGAGTATAGACTACTTCTCTAGGGGAAACCTTTTTTCTTATCCTACACTTCGACTCGAATAAACTCATCCCTTACCTTCCGACGGTCGATGAAGTTTCCATAGAGACTACTATCCCCCCACAGTCCAAACGACGGTTTCGGTCGTAACTCCCCTCGAAACATGAATCACGACAAACACCGTAAAATCGAAACCAAAGACACTGTGACCCAGTCTTCGTAGACATAGGAGGAGGAACCCCGAAGAGAGACCCACAGGGTCCCAAGAAAACAGGAATCCTTCTAAGTTGATTCTCCCTCACACACGTAGTTTCTACGGACGAAACTGATTCCACTCAAATATGTAACGGAGAAGCCACGAAGTCAAGAGTCTATATATACACGCAAAAAACTTTCTCGTGTTCCACGAGACACATTACCATGAGGTAGAAGTATTTAGTTCCCCACCAATTCTCATAGTCTTCTCGTTAAAATTAAATGCCTTTTCTCTCTACATCACCTGTTTTTCGTTTTTACAGAGGTACGGTGGAACATACATGGCCCTATGATGGAATTTGATCCTTTCGTACATCAGTTCTTTATAATATCACTTTTGATATATGTGTGGTAATACGATCACGATTTCTCTTGAACTTTAGTTAACTCCTCCTTCTAAACGGGGGTCCCCCGAAAAGTCAGGTAAATTTCGAGGGTTTTGAAAGATACCCTTCTAGTCTTATGATTATTTATTGCTCGAAAGAACTTTACGAATATATGAAAATAACAACAAAGAATCAGTGTGTCAGCACAGGTCGAGAAAATGCTGGGGTACATGACATCAGGTGGTCCGAGGAGACAGGTACCCTAAGAGGTCCGTTCTTGTGACCTCACCCAACAATAAAGGAAGAAGTCCCCTAGAAGGGTTGGGTCCGTAGTTTGGGAGCAGAGGACGTAACTGTCCGTACAAGAAATGACGATTCGGTAGTCCCTTCGGGAAATATATGGCACGACGACGACGATTCAGTGAAGTCAGCACAGGCTGGGACACGCTGGGGTATCTGTCGTCGGGTGGTCCGAGGAGACATCCTCCGGGATTTATATAAAAGAGATCAGAAAGGTAGATAAAACTTTGCAAAAAAAGGGAATCGAAAAATGTATTCATATTTCAACAATCTCTTTCACGAACATAACATTTCACATGTCGAGATACTTAAAAATGTTTACCTTAGTTTACCAATTAATAATGGGTCTATTTCTTTTCTTACAAGGGTCATAGGGTGCTCGGGGGAGAAAACGGGGAAAGGTAAGTAATAGGAGACTTTCGGTGATCGGACTGAAGATTGTGTTATATTCATAAACGACAAAAACTTTTTTTTTAATATATTTACCTTAAAATAAAAAAGTCGATAAATTGATACCGTAAAAAAAGAAGGGAACAAAGATGACAAATAATACTCTTCAGTCGATACTAAGAATAACAACAAGAGGACCTATACAAAACCCCCTAACCCGTTGACGAAAATTATAAAGAAGAAAAAAATTACAAATAAATAAAAACTGACGAGACTCAGAAACAACGGCACTCACCTGAAAGAGATCAATTGCCACTCGTCTCCGACGAGAGAGCAGCGCCGCACACCTGAATAGCGTCACCGAAGAGAGAAACGTCTCGTGCCCGAGACCCGACGTGTCCGCAGGGACCAACACCCCGTTTCCGAATCAACAGGGACGTCGCGCACCTTAGAAGGGCCTGGTCCCTTGTTGGGGCACTTGGGACGTAACCGTCCACTAAGAATCGGTGACCTGATGGTCCTGTTAGGATAAAAAATAGGAACCAAAAATCGTTAAACTGATACTCAGATTTTCACCACAAGTAAAAAAAAAAAATTAAACTGGCCCTATTCATGTTATAGATTTATCGGACCTAGGTATCTGTCACCAAAATGGAGTTAAACCCTTGTTAATACCCTTTATAAAAAAGACAGGACGAAAGAGAACGAAACTGAGGTTAACGTGTGAACAACCTGACGAACTATGTCCGGGCATCCATCCAGTAACTCGAGAAAAAGGGGACACATGAAGTCAAATCTATTAAAGACTTCAAATGACCAGGAAAGAACAACATAGGTTAGACGATAAGTATGGTAGGTCATGTAAAAATTAAAGTCGACAATGTAAAAAGTCAAAATACTAAAGGTAAACCAAGAAGTAAAAAAAGGAATGTCAAAGGCATCTTGAGGACTTTCATGGGAAGAGAAGTACATACTAAAAATTTTGTATAAACCGTTAATAAATTTTTAAGAACAGACGACAGAAGTCGTAGATGTAGTAGACACCAAGAAAAGATAAATCATAACTGAAAAAGGAGAACCGGTACTTATTGTAAATAAAAAGGTGTAGATGATTACAAAATAAAGCATAATCTGTAACATCTACAGTAATAACTCTAAGAATAACACAAATTAGGAGGAGACGTCTCACAATTCAAAACTAGATGATCCGTCAATTTAACCAGTGGAACTCGAAGATCCCTTGACCAAAACACAGAACAATTTTACCCAGACAAAACCAAAACGGACATCAAGACTTTGTACAAGATATGTGTATTCAATTCTGGAAAGACCCCAAGGGTACCTTTCGGGTCCTACAAATAGTTCGGGAGATTGAACAGTCCGAAACTTGAGGCTTCGGGTAGAAGGGATGTCACCGTCGTCGATCCTACTGGCCGTCAGGGACAAACGGACCCCTCACTCTTCCCTCAAGGACCCTATACTCTGAAAGTCAAAATAGGTAAGTGACAACTACTGTAAACCTTTTCAAAGGTGAAACTCCGATAATACTTATTACGAAGATACGTGTATTAAAACCTTTCAATAAAAAGGAGGGTGACATATCGACTTTTTTGATTTCGAGTGTAACCATTTTACGAGAAAACATTCTGGTTCCTCTCCACTGTAACCTTAAACTTTAGGGTACGAGAAAGATGTCGTAGTGGGACGGTGAGTACACAGTCCTAAATATCCACGGTAGGAATTTTGTAGCAATAACGGTTTAGTCTAACAACTCGGACCAGTGTTAGACTCGAAACTACTGTCACTTAAGTTTTGGACGAAGAGAGAGGGGCAAAGGGGAAAAGGGGAAGGGACAAAAGGAGGGAGAAGGAAGAATGAAAGACAAGAAAACTTATTAGAAAATTTAAAAAGATCGTGTACACGTAACGTCTTTACTCTTTTATAGTTCTTCGTTTTTATACTATTGATTTTTCGTCTAACATAACATATATGATAAAATATTAGATGATAAAATCAGTTTTAGAGGTGAATGGGTAAAGTCATTTAAAAGCAAAGTAGATTACACGTTTGGTACATTTGTAAACGGATTAACAGGATCTTACAGGAACTGTGGACCAAAGGGGTTCGATCATGGATTATGTGGCACCAAAACGCAGGGAACGCAGAGGAAATTAGATCGTGACAAAGAAACGGTACTGCGACTAAACAACGTGTCTGGTGCGGTCACAGGACGTCCAAGAGGAGGAAGATCTAAACGGATGAACGAAGGAACAAAACAATAAATTGAAGAAGGGTATAGGACATAAAGGACATTTAACCTTCCACCAAGATATCCGGTTTGGATAAGTGCTATGTATAAAAGCTGATCTTATAAATCATCCTCTACAACCTATGAAGTATGACGTAGAGTAGCCCTTTATTTGGGTGGTCATTACTACGGTGACAACCGGTGGGGGGTCTAATCCTACTATCCGACTTCGGAGATAAGACGTCGGTGTAAAAAGAGTGTGTCATTTTTCGGACAACATACCATAATAAATATCACGATAGTATGTATAAAACCCACGGTCAAGTCAACAAGTAGACTATAAAAAATTGTAGTTAACTATTAGAGACATGAAGAAAATAAACTAATGTTCTACGACGAGACTCTTTTCTAATGATTATATTAAGTAGTCCGTGGTACTTTTATCTATCGTCAAACATTTTGACATAATGAGGGTCCTCTTTGATGTGATTACCACATCTTCGACCGATCCATAGTTAACAAATAATATTCTGAGTGTCGTTATTATTCTTATTTTTGATATTGATTATGATTTTCCTGACTCCGATTTCGATTTCGCGGTTATGAAACCGGTGGACTACGTTTCTTGACTGAGTAAGCTTTTCTGGGACCGCGACCCTTTCTAACTTCCGTCCTCCTCTTCCCCTGCTGTCTCCTACTCTACCAACCTACAGTAGTGACTGAGCTACTTGAACTCAAACTCGTTCGAGACCCTCAACCACCACCTGTCCCTTCGGACCACACGACGTCAGGTACCCCAGTGTTTCTCAGTCTGTGCTGACTCACTGACTTGACTTTCTTTTCTTTCTTTCTTTCACTTCAGCGAGTCAGTACAGACTGAGAAATGCTGGGGTACCTGACATCGGACGGTCCGAAGAGGTAGGTGTCCTGAAACGTCCATTCTTATGACCTCACTCGACGGTCAAGGACGAGGTCTCATAGAAGGGCTGGGTCCCTAGCTTGGACCCGGAGGGCGTAACGTCCGTCTGCGAAGTGGGAGACTCGGTGGTCCCTTCGGGACGACTGGTGATGTTCTCACCGTCGGTACGGATTCCTGATACGATTCACGAAATAGACATAACTGGATAAATTAGTAGTGTTGTTGGGAAATTCCACCACCCGGCGGCAGATACCCCAGCGTGTCTCAGTCTGTGTTGACTTCACTGAATCGTCGTCGTCGTCGTCGTCGTCACCAAGATAGTAGAGGTAAATATCTATTCTTGTACCCGTCTCCAATTCGTCAAATAAGTTCCGGCATGTCGGCTAACCACCGTCTTAACCCTAAACGTCGATGCACCGGGTGAAGGAGACACAGTAGAGAAGTGTAGTGACACCAGACGAGGGAGCGTACATCTTTCCATCGTCAGTCATATGACCCTTCAATTTCCCGGTCACGAACACTTTCCTTAATTACTGAACCCGTAAGACGTCGTTATGGAAACCCATGAAAACGGTCCGGTCCTAAAGGGAACACGAGAAGACTGAGTCGAAGAACGGGTCGAACAGGCCTCTCTTTTATCCATAGACTAAAGTGGAGGGAGGAGCGGCCTGACCGAAGAAAACTAAGGGGATAAACAGAAACAGTCCTCAAAAGCAAACTCAAAGAAGGACGAACAGACTTGTACTAAAAATTAATTTTACACTTTTTTTTTAGAGGAAGAAAACTCTATCGTAGAAGTCAAAAAGGTAAGAGAAGAAGAAAGGAAATTCTATGTCTTGAAAAGTCTAGACTACCCAAAAGATGGACTAGTACGGGTGGGGAATCGGAAGAACGAAACAAAAAAAGAAAAAGGCAGAAACTGAGACACGAGGTGTTTAGTAATCCCAGAGATAGGTCGAAAAGGATCATAAATCGGTTGTACTTCGAAAGTCAATGAACGATTAAAACAGACGTGATTGAGAACAGAAACTCTCAGGTATCCTTGAATAAAGAATACTCGAGAACCTTAGTAGGACACAACTCGATTCATCAATACCAATTTCAGGTCCCTGTTCTGACTCATCGTCGTAAAAGACAGTGGAAACTAAACCTTCGTTTGTTTTTAGGGAATCGAATCAAATGAAAAAAGGGATTAACAATTTCATTATGTATAAGAAGGTCGTGTAACTCCCCTTTTGTTTTTGTTATTTTTCTTTTATTATTAATGAATCTTAATCATAATTGTAACATTCCACATAAAGAAATATCAGAAAAAGATACACATAAAAAGAAATCTTTTAATTCTAATATAACATTAATAAAACATATTAAAAAAAAGTAAATGGCAAAATCGACTTGTAAAAAAGGCACAGTAACGTAGGAGAAGTTTTTGCACCGAAAATTACTAATCTGTCGTAAGATAAACGACTAATAGGGTGTGGAGGAAGGATGTAAGAAATACCAAGAAACCGATACAACAAAATAGATAGACGAGCTTGTACAAGACCATACAGGTCTTCGTTAGGTCTTAGAGTAAACATAGAAGGACGTTCCGTGAACAAACATCCTTACGAAAGTAAACTTTTATGGGATGAAGGTGCACTATATTCCGTTCCTTTCTCCCAAAGGGGAGAAGAAAAAAGGAGAAAAGAAGGAGACAGAAGGAGATAGAGGCTCAAGTCGGACCTCGGATCTGGAGTCTGGACACCGACTGGACCCACGACCGACCGAGTCACCTTAAGAAAGTGATATAATCCAAAGTTAAAGAAGTAGAAACGTGACCTCTTATAACGAGTATACGAGTGAAAAGGAAGGGTCTTACAAATGTGTGTGTGCACGCACGTGCGTGTGTGTGTCTGAAGGGGTCATCGAGTCTCCATTTCTTAGACGGGCGTTACGTCCTCTACGTCCAAACTAGTGACCCAACCTTTCTAGGGGATCTTCTCCCGTATCGTCGGGTGAGGTCATAAGAATGGTCCTCTTAAGGTATCTGTCTCCTCGGACCAACGTACCCCAACGTTTTCTCAGTCTGTACTGACTTCGCTGAACCACGCACGTACACGCACGTGTGCACGTGCGCACGTTTGTGTGTGTGTATGTGTGTGTGTGTTCTTATAATAAACAGGTAATTTTTTTGTTCTAGGAGGGTAAACACTGTTGCACCTATTTCCTCCTTCCTCAATACGATTCGCTTTATTCGGTCTGTTTAGTTCCATTTACGACATCCCATAGTAAATATACACCTTAGGAAAAAGTTTTTCGGTCAAAGTATCTGTATCTCTTGTCTTACCACCAACGGTCCCCGACTCCCTATTTACCCGACTGTATCGAACTTCCCGTGTTTCAAAATTAATATTCAAGACTCCGAGATATCATTTCGTATGTCAATTATTATATCGTACACATGAACTTTCAACGACTCTCACCTAGAATTCGGAAGAGCGATGTGCGTGTCTCTCAATTGATACACTCCACCATCTACACGATTAATAGAACTAGAACCATAAGTAAGATGTTACATATACATATAGTCTAGTAGTGAAACATCTGAAAGTCAAGTCAAGTCAACGAGTCAGCACAGACTGAGAAACGTCGGGGTACCTGACGTCGTGCGGTCCGGAGGGACAGGTAGTGGTTGAGGGTCTCAAATGAGTTTGAGTACAGGTAACTCAACCACTACGGTAGGTTGGTAGAGTAGTAGAGAGCAAGGGAAGAGGAGGACGGAGGTTAGAAAGGGTCGTGGTCCCAGAAAAGATTACTCAGGCAAGAAGCGTAGTCCACCGGTTTCATAACCTCAAAGTGGAAGTTGTAGTCAGGAAGCTACTTATAGGTTCTGACTAAAGGAAGTCCTACCTGACCAACCTAGAGGAACGACAAGTTCCCTGAGAGTGCTCAGAAGAGGTTGTGGTGTCAAGTTTTCGTAGTTAAGAAACCACGAGTCGAACGAAATATCAGGTTGAGAAGTGTAGGTATGTACTGATGACCTTTTTGACATCGGAACTGATCTACCTGGAAATAACCGTTTCATTACAGAGACGAAAACTTATACGACAGATCCAACCAGTATTGAAAGGAAGGTTCCTCATTCGCAGAATTAAAGTACCGACGTGAACGGTAGACGTCACTAAAACCTCGGGTTTTTTTATTTCAGTCGGTGACAAAGGTGACAAAGGGGTAGATAAAGGGTACTTCACTACCTTGGCCTACGGTACTAGAAGCAAAAGACTTACAACTCGAAATTTGGTTGAAAAAGTGAGAGGAGAAAGTGAAAGTAGTTCTCCGAGAAATCAAGAAGAAGTGAAAGATAGTATTCCCACCACAGTAGACGTATAGACTCCACTAACTATAAAGAGGGTCGTTAGAACTAAGGTCGAATACGAAGGAGGTCGGGTCGTAAAGAGTACTACGTGAGACGTATCTTCAATTTATTCATCCCACTGTTACATNAGTAGTTCTCCGAGAAATCAAGAAGAAGTGAAAGATAGTATTCCCACCACAGTAGACGTATAGACTCCACTAACTATAAAGAGGGTCGTTAGAACTAAGGTCGAATACGAAGGAGGTCGGGTCGTAAAGAGTACTACGTGAGACGTATCTTCAATTTATTCGTCCCACTGTTACATGTCGGAACTGCATGAGGAAAAGGATAAACCTTGGTCAGACAACAAGGTACAGGTCAAGATTGACAACGAAGGACTGGACGTATGTCCAAAGAGTTCTCCGTCCAGTCCACCAGACCATAAGGGTAGAGAAAGTCTTAAAAGGTGTCAAATAACACTAGGTGTGTCAGTATCCGAAACCGTATCAGTTATTTCGTCTTTATCTACAAAAAGACCTTGAGAACGAAAAGGATACTAGGTTACCTACAACCGTTAAACTAGAGACCAAGGAGACGGAAAAGATTTTGGTCGAACTTGTCGACCTTCAAGTGCCAAGTGTATAATGACTTCGGAGCGAACCTCTTAAAACTCGTAATGAAATGATCGTACACTCTACTCACGTTAACACACCATCAAACTCGTACGAAACCGTAACGGAAAGAAACCCTAACCTTACTTTTGACTGGAAAAGGTCAGGACACCGGTGACGACTCAAAAGGTTTAAACGACCATATAACTCACACTGTGAAAGTGTCGTAGCAGAAAATCCTAAACTTTATCGAGTTGACCTTAAGGTAGTGGAGGTGGTCGAAACAAGTATCACTACGAAGGATTCCGGGTAAACTGAAGTGTAAGGTCCTACAGATCGAGATCCACTCACGAGTGTGCTACCACCAATAGACCCAGTACTTCTAGAAAAAATATCAAGAAGACACATAAGAACGGTGGAGAAGAATTATAGAAGACGAAGACAATCCAGGTATGGTAAAGACAGGAAATAACGCGGGTAGAAACGTACTTTACAAGGGAATCATAGAGATTAAAAGAACTTCTCTAGAGATCAGAAAGGGTAACACAACAAAAGGAGACAAAGAAACGTGACTAGTGACTTTTCAATATCCGAAATTTATTTATGTTAATACCAAAAATTAATAAGGAGTTATTTCAATTCTTTCCTTTCTTTCTTTCGCGAGACGTCTCACACGGGGAACACGGAAGAGGGACGATCCCATCAGGAACGGAGAGATTCGATTAGAGAAATCGTGACACAATAGTATATCCCATCATTCCTTTATATCTTCCGTTCGACCCGCTAGGTCAGAGATCGAAATTAACAGAGAAGAGGTTTCGGTTCTATTAGGTTAGGAAGACGGGTGTAATCGTAGTGTAGGAAAGGACGGAACGAAGAAGGGTACTGGAACAAAAGGAAAACTACAAGTAAAACTCCTATCTCTCATCTTTTTTCGAAAGAGAAAAGCGTAGAGATACTCAGTCACCGAAAAGACCCCAGAACTCAAGAGTCTGTCCCTTTGACGTCTCGGGTGGACTAAGAAGAAAGTCCCTGTGAAATTTTTCTCTCTCTCTCTCTCCCGTGTGACGAAATAAATTTAGGTCCTCATGGTGATAGTTGATCAAGTAAATCAAGTCAAATCATTTATGATAATCTAACACAAATTAACGAACCATTAGTTTAACCGTGATATTTTCTCGATGTCTTGTTCGAATTTTGTACCAAGTTCTAGAATCTAAAGAATGGAGAGTCAACCTATCTGTCCGGTATCTGAGGTCTTCGTCCAATGTTGCATTTTGTAGTCAAATTACTTACCATGTCTATTAACCAATAGATGTCTTCAAACCTGAACGTGAAAGTGAAAGGTGTCTTCAAACCTTTTCCGTGTCTAAATACTTTCCACTCAGTCCGTTCGAAGTATGTCCCTTTGTTTAACTCGACTACAATAAAATTAATAGACGGTCCTAAGAATTAATTGGTAGGTACGGAATAGAAGACCTTTATAGAAAACTAATAAAGGTATAATGGACCACGGTTGAAGGAGAGGACAGAGAAACAGGGGTACTCTCTACGGTGGGTACTCTCGTCCGACTGTCGATGTCTCCGAACCAAAGGGGTCGTCACACCCTACTCGAACCTCGGTCTTACATGTCCCGAAACTTACGGTTGGGTTCCTCAAATTCGATGACCAGTTTCTTTCGGTAACTGGTAAAATCCATCCCACCACTCTATAACTTTTGGTAACAAAGGTCGTCGTGACTACCGAGTCATACCAAATCTCACCTTCTTTCGCAAACTCTCGGGTGATGTTGTTAACTCCCCTATTATCTTTGGTCAAAAACCTATAACCGTTACCCTTGACTTTCTTGTTCAAAACAAAACAAAACAAAACAAAAAAAAACGGTACGACGAACCACACGTCCCAGAATCAAGGAACTGGTCCCTAGTTTGGGTACGGGGGACGTGACTTTCGTGTCAAAAGTTACAAAACAGTTTTATTTATCCCATTTCTACTACCTCCACGGCCCTGTCACAACAAAGCATATCCCACGAGTCCTTTCCGGAGTAACTATTTAACCATAAACTGAACTAATAACCTCCTTTACTCCCTTAAACGATAAGTCGAGAGACTCCTTTCATAAAGTCTGTCCCCTTTGTACAGATTCCGGTACTCTACCCTTATACAAAAAGAATAAATTTTTTGTCGGACTACCGGAACGTGTGTCACCGGTCCTACCTCTCACCACCCACTATACCAACTCCTAGCCCCCACCTTGTCTCTTAACTATTTCAGACTGAAGACAACTTTGTCCTAGCAAGACCGACGACACGATTCTCTTCTAACCTCCTCCCTGTTCCATCCTCGTCTGGTTCTTCTGGTCAATTCCTCCGGGGATATTCGTGAAGTCCGTCCTCCGCTACCACCTTGTGTCGCCATAAGTATCTACACCTCTAGCACTCTATTCCAGTTTCAGCCTATATAAAACTTCTGCCTCGGTCATCGTAAACGACGATTTAGTTTACACCACACACCCCCTTTTTCTCAGTTTCCACTAAGGGTGGCAAAACCGGACTCGTTAACCTTCGACCTCAACGACAAATAACCCCCTTTCACACACTTTCTTACTTCGAAGGGAACCCCGAGTCTGTCATTTCTTAGACGGACGGTACGGTCTCTGGGCCCAAGTTAGGGACCCAGTCCTTCTACGGGACCTCTGCCCTTACCGCTGGGTGAGGTCATAAGAACGGATCTCTTAGGGTACCTGTCTCCTCGGATCGTTCGATGTCAGGTACCACAGCGTGTCTCAGACTGTGCGAGTCAGCTCGATGATTGTGAAAGTAAAGTGTGTACACTACCTCAGTGACTAAGATCCAGTCGGGAAATTAATCACTTCTTAGACTCTCAGTCCGTCTCCCTGAACGAATCCTCAGTGGGTGAATCCATCATCGTCTCCACCCTCGTTGGATGGTCCAGTCACGGTACGAAGGACTCAAGTCAAAATCCGTACCGCTACACTTTCAAGTCACTCCCAACCTGTCCTTTAGACGTTTAATTGGGGTATTTTGACCGTCACCTTTTCGACTGTCACCTTCCGAACGTTCACTCACACACCTCTTTCCTCTCCAACTCCGGGTCTCTCTCCTAAAATTCCTCGGTCGTTTCTCCTGTCTTCTCGCTTAATTTTCCCCACCTTCCTTTTACTCTGATCGTACCGAGTGCCTTGGATTCACTCTTCTCGTCCTACACTACCACAACAAGACTTCCCCAGCCCTTCTTACCACAGACTCGTCTACAGGAAGTTGAACCTGAGACTTTAGAACCCTCTGACACCACTGAGTGACCTTTTCTGGGACTTCGACCCTTTCTAACTTCCGTCCTCTTCCCCTACTGTCTCCTACGCTACCCACCTACTGTAGTGGCTGAGCTACCTGTACTTAAACTCGTTCGACGTCTTCAACCACTGCCTGTCTCTTCGGACCGCACGACGTCAGGCACCCCAGTGTTTCTCGACCTGTGTTCACTCGCTGACTTAACTAGGCTTGACACCACAGGAGTTGTCTTAGAGGTGAGTACAAAATGCATGAAAAGAATCGGAGTGAAATGATTATCATTCCTCTTTATGTCGTCGTATTCGACCTCTGTCCCTTTAAACAAAAGTTTTTTGAGGGAAGGTTCAGATCACAATGTAAGAATACTCAGAATGTCATTTCAAACTGGTAGGGTCTGAAGACGTACGGGAAACCACTTGACTTACTCGTTCGTAGGAAGAACGGGTGAAACACTCCTATTATCACCCTTTCCTAGATTTGGACGAACCTTCTCTTTACAAGACATTTAGTTCTGAGGAGAAGATCAACTCCAATTGTCCAAAAACTAAACTTTTTCTTTGAACTATCTCCATATTTTTGTGAAATGTAATCCCTATGTAATTTACGTCTCCTGTGACTAACTATTTTAACTACAACGAGAAACTTTGTCGCATTTTATCAAGTCAATAGTAAACCTAATTCAGAACGATCTAAGGATCCAGGTAATCTTAGGATAGTTTAGGACGAAAACTTACACTAAATTAAAGTAACTGGAAACGGGAGATCCGGTGTGTCTAGAAAGTGCGTAAGTATCTGATCGTAGTCAGATTGTGTCCTACTCCAAAAGACAAGGCTCAAGACTTGTCAGACAGACAAAACCTCGACGTCCGATTTCGGGGTCACCTCAAATTAAAACAGGAAGGTCAGGGGAAGTGTATTGTCAGATACTTCTCGTCCTTACCTTTAATTAACATGGACGACCGTAATAATTTCAATAGTCACGTATAGGAGAGGACCCGGTCCTTCTAATTTTTCCCACAACATTAGTCTCGTCTACTAAAGACTGTGTTCCTCATCCGAAGGAGTCGTCCAACTACATTCCTACACTAGGCTCGTACAGCGGAGACCGGACTATGGTGTATCGAGTCCCGATACGCCTTAGAGACGGAGTCGGAGGGTGGTCGGGACCTCCTTTCGGTCCGCAGACGAGAGAGGTTTATCTAGAGAATCCACCTTTGGGGCAGGATGAGTGACTTCTGATCGGATAAGGTCGACGTGGAAGAACTGACGTCCTACGTCAGTCCACAGAGCCCGTCCAGCCCGGACTCTCAGTCGGTGTGGAACAAGGCCACGGGGACTTACTTCATTCCGTTACACGACGACGAGGGACGACTAAGTCAAGCGAAATCGTTCGCAAATAATTTACGAAGGGGTTCGCGGTGCGAGCCGAGTCTGTAGACGGACGCATCCACGACGTCATAAAACAACCAAACCTTATTTCTCCGGAAAAAACATCAAATGCTTAGTTTCTTTTGGGACTAAACCCTCATTCTCAAAGAAGGGACGAAACTGTGACTGAGTGTTACACTGCAGTGAAAAATTAGATTCTGAACCAAAAGATTAGACAAGTTGACGTCCAAATCTCAGTTTAAAGGTTCTGACGAGGGACTTTAGGACCTTACTTCACGTCCTTAAAAATCTCTTCACAAACTATAATAGCACCAAGATCGACTTCTGTCACAAACTCAAGACTGAGACACATCGGACAACGACTCTGCCTCTTCTACCGTACCGCTCCTGGGACTGGAGTCTCGTGTCTCAGATCACCCGTTTTACCCGTGTGTTTATTCGTTACTATCAAATCGTATTATTACCCAAGAAGGCACCTCTTTACGTACTCGACTCCAAACGGAACACTTCAGGAAACTCAGAATCACCCCCTCTTCCTCTTCACCCATCCCACCACTTGTCTCTAAGGACCCTCTACTTTGTCGGAGACGTCTTCTGTTCGTTTAGCACAGGCCCTTGACATCTACGAGACCCACTCCTGTCGTTCGTGCGGGTACCTTCTACCGTTCACTACTCCGACTTCTCCGTCCGGCCCGAACGCACGGAGTACGGAGTGAGTCTCGAATGTCAGGCTTAAGTCGTTTCCCCTTCCGAACATTACAATAACACGGAAAAAAAAAATGAAAAGAAAACCTTTTACTGAAGTCGGAATTTTTCGATGTTTTCGTCACATTTTTTAGGATATATGGGAAGTGGATTTAGGGCGATTACAATCTTAGAGTATATTGGTGTCATGTTACTAGTTTTAGTCCTTTAATTGTGACTAAGTTATGATAATGAATTAGATGACCAGATTTAGGTTAAAATGGTCAACGGGGTGAGTACAGGCCAAAGACCAAGTCTTAGGTCAAGTCCTAATGTACACCGTGGTAGGGTGAGTAGGGGAGATTAGCGACTGTAAAGGAGATAGAAGGAAACAGAAAGTACTGCCTGTGAACACCTATCAAGGTCGGTCAATGAAACATCTTATAGGGAGTCAGAACCAAACAGACGACAAAGGAGTACTAATCTAGACTAATTTGTCCAAAACCGCTCTTGTGGTGTATTCACTACGACACATAAAATAGTCCTCGGTGAAGACCAACTAAAAAGGGTCATGATCACCACTAATAAGACTAACGGACCCATTCTATCTACAGACGGTCTAACAAAATGAGATTCAATGAAAGAAAGGGAACGTGAAGTCTATTGGACACCTTTCGTAAAAACTCTGTTACGTTTATAGACAAAGAGGAGTAGAAACGGGTGATGAAAAATCGTAGATATGGACGAAGAATTGACTTTGTCAGTGTCATTACCCAAAATGGTTCCTTCATGGCACCTGTCTAAAAGGAAAATCTTTCTAATGAGACTTTGGAAACCAACACTCTCTCAAATCATTTCGTTTATGTCAATTTATTTTGACAGAACTATCAAGTACACTCTTTACTACCCCAGGATTTAATTCTATCCTCCTCCTCCGTTTCTCTTCTACCCCCTCTGTAAGGTTGATATAAACTTTAGTCTTACGTGTCCCGAATATAAAATACGATATCTAAATTTAGAATCTTTTTAATACTGTAATTTTTTTAGTAAAAGAGATCTAATATAGACATATTGGCGACCCAATAAGAAAATTCTTGATCTCATCGACTAAAATAATTTATATAACATCTAGAGTAATTTGCTTCAAAATATTCAACAACAAAGAGGAGAACCCGTTGAGAACCTGGTTTATGGAAAACAAATTGGGTCTCGGTAAAGATTAGAGGTTGTGTCTACACGAGTAGAAAACCAATATCTTATACCATTTTACACTAGTAGAAGAGTTATAGGGTCTCCGACAGAGGCGACCGGGACAAGGATTTAAAGACGGTAGGGAAGAAACGGGATTGTTTTTTGGGTCTCGTTATCCGGTAGCAGTACTAAACTGTCGTAGTTCCTTCGTAAAGAATAGTCAAAAAGGTCTTTTTCTCTCTTTTATACGTTCAGTCGTTTTTTCACCTCCCGTCTCCGAGTCAAGAGTGGAATTCTCCGTCACACCTCTTCTATTGACAAATGATCTCCCGTCGCTCGATAAAATCGTGCCGAAACGTTCCCTCGGTTTTTAGTAAAATCAAAAAGTACAGTCCCTCTAATTAACCCAAACATCTTAATGTACTCTTGAATCCCTAATCGGATCCGTAAATCCTACCAAAGACTGGAGTCTGGTCAAGAACTGAACTAGATCCGTTCTCCTTTACCTTAACTCGAGTTCTAAGAAGAAGGAAGTTTTCGACATCTCCTGTGTGGGACAAGATCAGACCTCACTCAGGACGAATGACCCAAAGACTTTTAGGAGAGTACCCAACACTTTGTCATGAGGAAACCGATATAAAGACAGGCACCACTACACTCAATTACTTTGACCGTTCGTCTATTACCTCCCTTACCCAATCTACAGGGACCGTTCTCCAGTACTGCTTCACCTAGACACCAACTACTCCCCTAAAGTTGTGTCTGGGTTTAGTCAAGGAGTCTATCCAGTAGTTTCAAGGGGTCGAGACGGAGTGTGAAGGAACTTAGACTGAGGACCGGACATTCTGAGTCTGAAGTCTCCGAGACGACCCGTAGTGTGTTTAGTTGAATCCTTTCACCGCTACTCGTCACTCCGAGAAATGTCCTCTATGGTGTCGTATCGTTAGTCCATTGGACCCGTCCCTGGGTCCCGAGGTCTACCAAGGAACAAATAAAAAGAATGATCAAATTAAGGAATGGTGTCAAAACTCTAAATGAAGACCGACACCAGATCTCTTCGTCGATTCTTTCCGTACAAACTTAAATTTAGATCAAACATCCATTCCGTTAACTTCAAAAATCTAAAACGTTTTAATACCCACTCACCTCATCTCTGATTCTCTCTTTGTCGTCCGTTGTTCGACGAGAAAAAATCAAGATGTAAGATTTTTGTGATGACTACTCATTTAGGACAGAAAAAAAAGGGGGGAACCAAAAAACAAACCGAAAGAAAGAAAGAAAGAAAAAAAAAAAAACGAAGATTATGTCCGTACATAAAACGAAATCTTTTATAAAGAACTGGAGAGGTCTTATAAATCCCAATTACTTTTTAATATTTTCGCACAGTATTTGGATCACGTGAGAAATTCGGATCCTAAATGTGTTTTCTAACGGTGTGAGACCGAACCACTGGGACTGGGGTAGAGGAGACCGAGCCACTGGGACTGGGGTAGAGGAGCTGATTGGATGTATAAAACGAAGCTTTGGGATTACGACACTTCTTACGCCTTGACTGCTCAGGTGCGTAGATGTTCGATCCTGTAGAACTAATTTAATCACAGTTCCCCCCATCTCTCTTTCCGTGTTACTGTGTTTCCCGCAAAACTCCTCGGGACATCGCGGACACCTCTTACTTACAAGAGCAATTTATACCGAGACTGGACGTCGAGGTACGTACGGTCTCTGTGTCGAGTTAACAGGGGTCTTCAACCCCCCACCCCTATTAGCCCCCCTCTCCTGTCGGACCGTACCTTTCCGTCCTTACACCCTTCGGGATAACAATAAAAGAAAAACGATATTGAAGTCGTTTAACTAAGAAACTAGTGTTGGGAACAAAAACGTTACCTAGTTATTCGTGAAAGGAAAGGGGACCTATAAACTTGGAAGGGAGACGAGGAGAGAAGAGAAGACCCATGATTCCCTTGAGAACTTTCGTGGGTAACAGAATTCGGAGAAAGGTAAGGGAAGGAACCCCGCCCGAGGGGTTCTTCTGACGACGGACTTGAGAAATCGTCACGGGGTTCTGTCACGAGTGGGAATAGTAAATGGGGGTAGGAGTAGGGTAAGTAGGACTTAAGGGTTCTGACCTGCTTCTTGTCTACTAGGCAAGTCCCGAAAGTGTCTCGGTGACGGAACCACCCTTTCGTCATTAGTCACTGGAGAACCGAACCAAGGCTACCGGTCCCACGAAGTACTCTACACGCAAACGGTAAACGGGAAACTTGACGGTCGGTAGGTTTATGTCGTCTACCTGAATTTCGTGTAATTCAAAACCTAAGGGAGGAAAATTGATCTTATAGGATCGTCGTATAAAAATACCAATTGTATGTACTAAGAGTAAAATTGTCTACCTTAGTATTGGAAAATATATATATGGGATCCTAAAATTTTGACTACGTAGTTCCTATAAGAAAACACGATAGGGAGAGAAAGAACGATATTTTACAGTACCCGGAAGTAGGAGAGTAAAAGTGAATTATTTATTAATGACCCACGAATGATATAACTTCCGTAACATATTCTACTCCTTTTATGTTTAGACTGTTTTCCCGTAACTTGTCCTCAAACACCCAAGTCTACTATTGAGACGATAAAGTGTCGACAAAGACACCTGTTTATTGTTGAAGAGGTCCTAAATCATAGTTTTTATATCTCTATTATTGTTTATGGAGTATCTAATTATGGGGGAGTATCTACTGATGTTTTCACTTTCTCCTCTCACTTTTTCAACCGAATTTCGAGTTGTAAGTCTTTTGCTTCTAGTACCGTAGGCCAGGGTAGTAAAGTACCATTTATCTACCCCTTTGTCACAGTCTGAAATAGAAAAAACCGAAGTTTTAGTGACGTCTACCACTGACGTCGGTACTTTAATTTTCTGTGAATGAGGAACCTTCTTTTCAATACTGGTTGGATCTATCGTATAACTTTTCGTCTCTGAAAGAAACGGTTGTTTCCAGGCAAATCAGTTCCGATACCAAAAAGGTCACCAGTACATACCTACGCTCTCAACCTGACACTTCTTTCGACTCGCGGCTTCTTGACTACGAAAACTTGACACCATGACCTCTTCTGAGAACTCTCAGGGAACCTGACGTTCCTTCAGGTCGGTCAGGTAGGATTTACTCTAGTCAGGACCCACAAGAAACCTTCCTTACTACCATTTCGACTTTGAGGTCATGAAACCGGTGGACTACACTTCACAACTGAGTAACCTTTTCTGAGACTACGACCCTCCCTAACCCCCGTCCTCCTTTTCCCCTGCTGTCTCCTACTCTACCGACCCACCGTAGTGGCTGAGCTACCTGCACTCAGACTCACTTGAGGCCCTCTACCACTACCTGTCCCTCCGGACCACACGACGCTAAGTGCCCCAGCGTTTCTCAACCTGTGCTGACTCGGTGACTTGACTTGACTTGACTACGGATATTTACTAATCGCATGTGATTTGTTGACCCATTTAATTCGATATCAATTGACAAACAGTCAAGTCAGTCAGTCAGTCAAGTCAGTGAGTCAGCACAGGTTGAGAAACGCTGGGGTGCTTAGCGTCGTGTGGTCCGGAGGGACAGGATCTACCTGGAAACAACCGTTTCATTACAGAGACGAAAAATTATACGATAGATCCAACCAGTATTGAAAGGAAGGTTCCTCATTCGCAGAATTAAAGTACCGACGTCAGTGGTAGACGTCACTAAAACCTCGGGGGTTTTTATTTCAGACTGTGACAAAGGTGACAAAGGGGTAGATAAACGGTACTTCACTACCCTGGTCTACGGTACTAGAAGCAAAAGACTTACAACTCGAACTTCGGTTGAAAAAGTGAGAGGAAAAAGTGAAAGTAGTTCTCCGAAAAATGAAGGAGAAGTGAAAGACGGTATTCCCATCGCAGTAGACGTATAGACTCCAATAACTATAAAGAGGGCCGTTAGAACTAAGGTCGAACACAAAGAAGGTCGGGTCGCAAAGAGTACTATATGAGACGTATCTTCAATTTATTCGTTCCACTGTTATATGTCGGAACTGCATGAGGAAAAGTATAAACTTTGGTCAGACAACAAGGTACAGGTCAAGATTGACAACGAAGGATTGGACGTATGTCCAAAGAGTTCTCCGTCCAGTCCACCAGACCATAAGGGTAGAGAAAGTCTTAAAAGGTGTCAAATAACACAGGTGTGTCAGTTTCCGAAACCGTATCAGTTATTTCGTCTTTATCTACAAAAAGACCTTGAGAGAACGAAAAAACTACTAGGTCGTCTACGACCGTTAAACTAGAGACCAAGGAGACGGAAAAGATTTTGGTCGAACTTGTAGACCTTCAAGTGCCAAGTGTATAACGACTTCGGACCGAACCTCTTAAAACTCGTAATGAAATGATCGCACACTCTACTCACGTTAACACGCCATCAAAACTTGTAAGAAACCGTAACGGAAAGAAACCCTCACCTTACTTGCGACTGGAAAAGGTCAGGACACCGGTGACGACTCAAAAGGTTTACACGACCGTATAACTCACGTCGTGAAAGTGTCGTAGTAGAAAGTCCTAAAGTTTATCGAGTTGACCTTAAGGTAGTGGAGGTGATCGATATTCGATGATTAACGTTCTATATCAGGTCTGTGAAGTCTTTGAATACGACATCAACTTTCCCTTCTTCCGTAAATGTATTTGTCGACATTAGTACCGTAGCATTTATTCTCCGCAGGGCAGTCACCACATCTATTAGTAACGGTCTGTCACACTCTGTCCGTTATTTCTTCCTCGAGGACAAATCAGACTAACAACTTCCTTCTGGACACTCGGTCGCACATAGTCGTGTCTGAGTAAGGACGTAAACACTATCTGTAGTGACTCGTTGGACCCTGAGACAAAAGGTCAAAAATTTTAAACGACACCACTATATCTTTTTATCGATTTTATATATACATATTATCCGCTCATTAATATTCGTTTGGAGTTCCATTTATTGGTGGGTCCAGTTATGTATCTTGGCATAGTCGTAAAGCTTTCGGGGACGACACATGAGAAGGGGTCCCTCTCGAGAAAGATAAGGAGGGGCGATAGGATTGAAACACTGGTACTATTGATAATAGCAACGAAAACAATTTGACATCGGAGATCCACGAGTGGAAACTTTCGTAGCAAAACGGACAAAGACTTGAAATGTATCACCTTGACGTGATGTACGCAGGAAAACACAGAACGAAGAAAACAAACGGTGTCAACCACTCGAAGAAGGCACGGCAACGTACATCGACATGGAGCACATATGAGTGACGACATCCCAAGGTGAATTACTTAAGTGGTGTCAAACGAATAGGTAAAGTAACAGTAACCCGTAAATCCAACAAAAGTCAACCCCGATTACGTCTGCTATGATATCACTTTTTAATTCCAACACGAATGATCCCACACATGGATCATCACCTTAAAGACCAAATTTTTTAACCGCATAGAAGGAAAAATATATTATGATTTAATTGGGTGAGGTCATGAGAACGGACCTTTTAGGGTACCTACCTCTTCGTACCATCCGACGTCAGGTGCCCCAGTGTTTCTCAGTCTGTACTGACTCCCTGAAGTGAAAGTGAAAGTGAAAGTTTGATAAAGAGTTTCAGTCAAGTCAAGTCAAGTCAGTGAGTCAACACAGGTTGACAAACGTTGGGGCACCTGACGTCGTGTGGTCCGAAGAAACAGGTAGTGGTCGAGGGTCTCGAACGAGTTTGAGTATAGGTAGGTTAACCTACCACTACGGTAGGTTAGTAGAGTAGGAGACAGTAGGGAAAGAGGAAGACGGGAGTTAGAAAGGGTCGTAGTCCCAGAAAAGGTTAATCAGTCAAGAAACGTAGTGCACCGGTTTCATAACCTCGAAGTCGAAGTCGTAGTCAGGAAGGTTACTTATAAGTCCTGACTAAAGGAAACCTGAAAGGGTTTCATCAGTAATCATTAAAAGTGGGGGTGGTCGTTACACATTCTCAAAGTAAAAAGACGTCGGAATAATTACAAATCATACCAGTCTAAAAATTAAACTCGATATCAAAATGTAAATTAAAATCAATAACAGAATAGTCAAAATTAAACGACTATCCTAATAATAAATAGTCGTTTAAACGTTGTTAGACTAATGATACTCAAACTCCCGAAAAGATCAAACATAACTGGTAAATCTATATAACAAATTACTTTACGGAAAATCCTTATAATTAGGAAAATAACCAATATACCCATCTGTATAAGAAGATGTGATACAAAATGAACAAGGGAAAGTATAAAAGATAACCGATTATTTTCAATGCTAAAATTACATGAAAGTAAGCGAAGGGACACCAATCACGAAAATAACGGTATAAATTCCTTCGGAAAGTACGGGATGTCAGAAATTCTATAGGGTAACATAACAGAGGACTACCAGAATGTCGAAATAGAAAATGAAATATCGGAAATTCGGTAGAGGTACTTTAGTCAAAAAATTTTAAATAAATAGATAAACCGACACGGTCCAGAACCCACGTCGTGCATTCTAGAAGCTAGAATCAACACCGCACACCCTAGAAACTAACGTCGTACCCTTGAGAAATCAAGGGACTGGTCCCCAGCTTGCGTCCGCGGGACGTAACCCTCGTGTCTCGAATCGGTGACCTGGTGACAGTGAAAAATTTATATTACACTCCATGTGTCAAATTAAAAAACTTTTGAACGGTACGTTAAATGTAAAGTGGTACCTAACTTTTCACATAGTGTGAGTGTGCGAGTGAAATAAAATTTCATATATATGACTTCTAAAATAGGACATGGTCTATATCATCTACGAAATGTATGTCATTCATCTGTCCACTGTAAACTCGAGCCAAAAATCACTTACTTTTACGAAAGTATTAATCTTTACCTTTTCATTCCTCAAGTACTCACACCTTCCCTTCAATCTCACCTTCCTGTCAGGTTTTTCTTTCTTCTGGAAAGTCCTGGTTTCTCTCGTATCTTTGCACGAGTGGTGGAAAGTCTCCCACCACTCATTTTCTCAAACCGACTTGGTCTCATAAATACTCCTCTCGCGAACTTTGTTCCGACTTCTCCCGGGACTTACGGTCTGGTTCCTCAGACTTGAAGTAAGACTCTCAGGCTCCCTTACTTCCCTCTAAATAAGTATCCTTTTACTATATTGTCTCGACAACGAAGTCTTTCTGACTCGGAGATTAGGTCCCTGTTTCATTATTCCCGAGGTACACCATCGAAGGGACTATAGAGTCAACCATTTCTTAGACGGATGTCACACCCTCTGGGGTCAAACTAAGGCCCAGTCCTTCTAGACGACCTCTTCCCTATCCGATGGGTGAGGTCATAAGAACCCGAAGCGAACACCGAGTCGACCATTTCTTAGGTGGACGTTACGTCCTCTGGACCCCAGCTAGGGACCCAACCTTTCTAGGGGACCTCTTCCCTTTCCGATGGGTAAGGTCATAAGACCGGACCTCTTAGGGTACCTGACATATCTGGTACCCCAGTGTTTCTCAGTCTGTGGTGACTTACCGAAAGTGAAAGTGATACACCATCGTTATTGTCTCCCTTACTTTTCCTCTGTCTACAATGTATATAGTATTTCCTTTTGGGTCGTCGTGTACCGGTGAATAACCTCTGTCTTAATCTTCAGTCACTAATGAAAAAAAGACAAAAATATGATCACAGTCAATTCTTTCCGGTCACACGACAATTCCTTAAACCCTATTAACCACCTCGATAAAAGTGTATACCGGGTCCTTAATCTACCGGTTCTGAAGTTCGGGGTGTACCGGGGTATCTTCTGAAACTATACATGAGTCAAAATCTTAAAGTACCCATCAAGGAGGGAAACCACCTGAATCCCAATGGTCTCTTACGGACTCTAAATTTAGTCCTCAGAGTTAATGATGTTGATTAATGATACGGGAAATATACTCCACCTAAGTAGAAGAGGATAGGAAACTACCTAACACCAAAAACTTTTCGGGGATTCCTTCATTACTTCTGGTATAAAGTTTGGAGTCCGAACGAAGAGAGAATAAAATGGTCTCATACAACCAATAGTACGGGACCTTTTACTTGTTGAAATTTTGTATTTACACCATTCGGAAGTGAAAGTGGTCATAGTAAGAAAGAAAGTATGTTTCGTATGAATAA
Organism: Capra ibex; assembly: GCA_006410555.1. NCBI lineage: Eukaryota > Metazoa > Chordata > Mammalia > Artiodactyla > Bovidae > Capra > Capra ibex. Next base: position 3,423,437 of record SJYO01036187.1, read on the forward strand.
GCTATAGGTGATAACGTGACCTGGACTACTCCCGGTGTGTATTTCATTACGGACAGAAGGTTCAAATTTGAAACTTAAGACGATGATCCTGTCGTCAAATCCAGTAAGTCTGGTTGGAAAGACGAAGAAACCTCGACGAAAACGATTCTCCGTGGACGATAAGATCCTCTCTTCGGTGCGTATCGAACACTATTATGGGAATATCCCAATTGTCCTGTTTTTAACCTTAAGTCCGGTTCCTGCCCCCTCGGCATCATTTGAAGGGGTCCGAAACCCTGGGGTGTCCTTATGTTAAATCTTCATTGTCACTTGGTCTTTATCTGAAATCGTCAGAGTGCCCCTGACTTTGGATTGAAGTTTAATAGAATTAGAGAGTAACCTAATTCAACTAGGTTCTATAGATCACTGATATTCTTTAAATTTAGGAGACATCACCTTCTACGATAGTAGGATCGGGATTATGGAGAGTAACAAAACATATATGTGATCATTCTTTTCGTTACCTAGATATCCTCCAGGTATATTACCAAAAGTTGAAATTTAATTGATACAAATACTTCTAACTAATATAAGAAACGTCGGTTTCTACCTCTTCGAGATATGTCAGTTGTTTTTGTTCTGGTCCTCGACTGACACCGAGTCTAGTACTTGAGGAATAATGGTTTAAGTCTGACTTTAACTTCTTTCATCCCTTTTGGCGATCTGGTAAGTCCATACTGGATTTAGTTTAAGGAATACTAATATGTGACCTTCACTCTTTATCTAAATCCCCGGATCTAGACTATCCACCTCACGGACTACTTGATACCTTACTTCAAGCACTGTAACACGTCCTCTGTCCCTAGTTCTAGTAGGGGTACCTTTTCTTTACGTTTTTTCGTTTTACCGACAGACCCCTTCCGAATGTTTATCGACACTTTTCTTCTCTCCGTTTTTCGTTTCCTCTTTTCCTTTCTATATGCGTACACTTACGTCTCAAGGTTTCTTATCGTTCTTCTTTATTCTTTCGGAAGAAGTCTCTAGTTACGTTTCTTTATCTCCTTTTGTTGTGTTATCCTTTCTGATCTCTAGAGAAGTTCTTTTAATCTCTATGGTTCCCTTGTAAAGTACGTTTCTACCCGAGTTATTTCCTGTCTTTACCATACCTGGATTGTCTTCGTCTTCTATAATTCTTCTCCACCGTTCTTATGTGTCTTCTTGACATGTTTTTTCTAGAAGTACTGGGTCTATTAGTGTTACGACACTAGTGAGTAGATCTCGGTCTGTAGGACCTTATACTTCATCTCACCCGGAATCTTTCGTAGTGATGCTTGTTTCGATCACGTCCACTACCTTAAGGTCAACTCGATAAACTTTAGGACTTTCTACTACGACACTTTCACGACGTGAGTTATATGGTTGTGTAAACCTTTTGAGTTGTCACCTGTGCCCTGACCTTTTCCAGTGAAAAGTAAGGTTAAGGTTTCTTTCCGTTACGGTTTCTTACGAGTTTGATGGCGTGTTAACGTGAGTAGAGTGTACCATCATTTCGTTACGAGTTTTAAGAGGTTCGGTCCGAAGTCGTTATGCACTTGGCACTTGAAAGTCTATAAGTTCGACCAAAATCTTTTCCGTCTCCTTGGTCTCTAGTTTAACGGTCGTAGACGACCTAGTACCTTTTTCGTTCTCTCAAGGTCTTTTTGTAGATAAAGACGAAATAACTGATACGGTTTCGGAAACTGACACACCTAGTGTTATTTGACACCTTTTAAGACTTTCTCTACCCTTATGGTC
>SJYO01036187.1:3426335-3674160 GCA_006410555.1 Capra ibex
CCCCGAGGTTTTAGTGACGTCTACCACTGACGTCGGTACTTTAATTTTCTACGAATGGGGAACCTTCGTTTCAATACTGGTTGGATCTATCGTATAAGTTTTCGTCTCTGTAATGAAACGGCTGATTCCAGCCAGATCAGTTCCGATACCAAAAAGGACACCAGCACATACCTACACTCTCAACCTGACACTTCTTCCGACTCGCGGCTTCTTAACTACGAAAACTTGACACCACAATCTCTACTGAGAACTCTTAGGGAACCTGACGTTCCTCTAGGTTGGTCAGGTAAGACTTCCTCTAGTCGGGACACTAAAGAAACCTTCCTTATTACGATTTCGACTTTGAGGTCATGAAACCGGTGGAGTACGCTTCTCAACTGAGTAACCTTTTCTGAGACTACGACCCTCCCTAACTCCCGTCCTCCTCTTCCCCTGCTGTCTCCTACTCTACCCACCTACCGTAGTGGCTGAGCTACCTGCACTCAGACTCACTTGAGGCCCTCAACCACTACCTGTCCCTCCGGACCGCACGACGCTAAGTGCCCCAGCGTTTCTCAACCTGTGCTGACTCGCTGACTTGACTTGACTTGACTACTTCAGTTTATTATTGTTTTTTACCCTTTTAATATTTTTCCTTAGTTTGTTGAGTTTTACCTAGTTTTTATGTTTAAATTATCGATTTTGAAAATCTTCTTTTACATCCGTATTGCGAAACACTGGACCCTAATCCACTGTCAAAAAATCCACACCGTGGTTTGTGTTCGTGGTTTTCCTTCTGCATATCTTTAACTTCAAGTAGTTTAAAATTTAATAACATGAAGTTTCCTATCATAAATTTTTTTACTTCTGTTGGATATCTTACCCTCTTTTATAAAAACTTAGTATAAAGACTATTCCTAGATCATAGGTCTTATATATTTCTTGAGAATGTTGAGTTGTTATTCCTCTCTTTGTCGGGTGAGAAATTTTACCGTTTTTCGAACGTATCTGTAAAGAGATTTCCTCCTTACGTGTACAAGTCCTTTGTGTTACCACGAAATACTTAACAAACCTTATACTCAAAATAGAGTCACAAATTTTTTTTCTCTTAGTTTGTCTTTAAACTCATAACTTTTTATGTCGTTGACTTTATTTTTCGAGTCACACTTAGTTTATCGTATAATCTGTTTCGGCTGATTTCTTAATTACTTAACCTTCTATCCAATCCTTTTTTATGTATGACTTCGACTCTTGTTCTTTTCTTACCTTTTATGTGGGGGGTGGTTTTGTTTCTCGTATTCTCTGAACACCCTATACTATTTCCTAATACTTGGGGTTCGTCCTATTTATGTTTCTTTTAATGTGAATCCACGTAATATAATTTTAACAACTTTTGATACTGTATCTCTTTAGAATTTTTGTCGTTTCTTTTTTTTTCGATTGCAATGAAAGTTTCCTTGAAGACCGTCGACTGAAGAGTTGTCATTGTTGTCCTCTTTTCTCTATCACCTTACTTTACGACTTTCTCTCTCTAAAGTTTTTACTTCCACTTGATCTGTCAAAGTCTGTTTTTGGAGTATTGAAGAGTGGTCATCTTGGACGTGATTTTCTTTGTGACTTACCATAAAAAAAATCCGTCTTTATTGTACTAGAGTCTATCTTCGTACCTCTACGTCATTTCTCACTCCTCTTTGTCTTTCATACATACGCATATGTGGATTTACTTATAACTGAAATTTTTTATTAGAGAACGTCCCAAAATTTGTATACATTTTAATTACATTTACCCTTGTTATGGTAGATACAGATCCGTCTTTGACCCTTTATCTAAATTCCTTTAAGAGGTCTTTCACCATTCTCACAAGTAAATAAAACGACAACAACAAATCAGAGGTCCAACACAGGTTGAAAAAACGTTGGAGTACTTGACATCGGGTGGTCCGAGGAGACAGGTACCCTAAAGGGTCCGTTCTTATGACCTCACCCAACGGTAAAGGAAGATGTCCCTAGAAGGGTTGGGTCCCTACAAACAGAGGACGTAACCGTCCATCTAAGAAATGGGACTCGATGGTCCCTTCGGGTAATTAAATATAATCTGAAACCGTTCAGTTCCTATATACAGTATTAAATCCCAATAGTGATTTCTTTATCATAGAGATGGTTAGATTCTCCCTTTTGATTTATTCACTTTTTATCGGGGGTTTAACTATTCTTTCTAAGACCATTCGTTTTGACATCCGTATGTCTTGTATCGTTACCGAAGGTCCCCCACTTCCCACCTCCTCTCAACCTGATGTTTCTCCTTCGTTCTTACTTAAAAAACCACTCACTATCTTGACAAGACACAGAATTCACGTCGTCCACAATGAGTAAAACATGTGAACAGTTTTGTAAATCCTATTTAGTTTTTCTCACTGAATAACTAAAAAAAAGGTTACCTTCCTTTTTTCTTCTAAAATTTTTTACTCTTTTTCTCTTGTCTATCGTAGATCCACTAACCACCTAAACTCGGATTTACACAGTCATTAATGTTACTCACATTTCTCTAAGTACGTTTTATTTTTCTGTAAAATTTATGTGTTTTGACTTCACATATTAACGAATATTTTCTTTCCTATATTCCTATATCTTTGTCAATTTCTTTTACTACCCTTTTCTATCGACACTATTTTAGTCTGGTCCATCTAAAATTACGTTTTTCTTAATAATCTCTATTTCTTCCTGTAAAACATTATTAATTTCTAAGTGCAATAGTCTTTCTTCAAATATGAATTATTCCGTTGGAATTTTGTATATTTAGTTTTTACCTGTCTTAGTTTTTCTCTCTATCTGTTTAGTAGTTGGGGTTACTCTCCAAATTATGTGGCCTGAATCACTTACTAGTTCATTGATCTGTTTTTGTTTGTATTTTTTAGTCATTCTATATCCTCTAAACTTTTCTGTCACTTGCTTGGACGGGATTTACTATACATACCTGGGATACGGGTCGTGGACGTCCGTCCGTCTACAAGAAAAAACGTTTAGACCTTTTAAATATTTCGGACTTCATTTCTCTTTTTGACTTCACGAATCCACTCTTTAGTCTCGACCTCTGACCTTTAGCACTCAAGGTTTGAGACACGCAGGAGAAAGAATGTTAAGTGACTAAAAAGTGACCCCTACTCCCTCCCACGGAAGGAGGCTCCTACGTCTACAAAAATTGACACTCGACCGTCCGCACCGACGCTCACACCTGTGTCACACCTGTCTCTGATTCCCCACGCCTGACGGCGACAGTTACTCCTCTCGACAGGAGTGAGTCTCGAGGTGGGTCGGGGTTCCTTTACGAAGGACTAGAAGACGGTCACTCCTGAGACAGAGGGTCTCGACCGAAATACGAGGACAGTCCAGACTGAGACCGTGGACTTCACAGTTCTTCTACGAGAGAAGGATTCCTCTGGGGGACGAGGGGAAAATGAGGGACCTGTCACCCTAAGATTCCGGTAAGGTCTTCATACCCTTGCTGTGTCTAGGGAGTCACTTGACTGCAACGACGGTCCGAGGAGAAATTTAACAGAGTAGTCGCTAAAGGGGTCACGGGGTCCGTAAAGGACATCCCACGACGACTGACGAGATGAAGGGTGGTCCGACGGGACGTACGGTACAAGTACGACGGCTGAAAGTCTGCCCGAGATTATTGGGGATAAGAGGGTTAGAGGAGGGTCAGTAGACCCTCGGGTCCCCATAAGAAGGATAGGGGGTCGAGGACCTTAAGGAATGACATCCGTACACGAATGTAGGTGAATGGTCAGACCGAAAAGAGGGGGAAAGAATGACTCCCGGTTGGGCAACAAAAAAGAGGTCTCAGGTACAATGTCGACGACTCTCTAAACACAAGAGTACAACGAACAAACGGAAACGCAGAGAACAGGGGACACCTGGCTAGATATGTTACTACGGTACCAGTAGTTCTGTGGTAAAGATACGGAAATCACAGGACGGACCCCGTACCCTACTAGTGAGTGGAAGTTGTACTGGAGTTCCTCAGGAAATCGTGACCTCTAGTCCTGGATTTCTGCGGTAAGGTGAGGGAGTCTAGTAATAGGACTTCGCAATTTCTACCTTTAAACGGTTCTCTTCCTAGTGTCATTACCAAATTCTTTACTTCGGAACCTGAACAGAGAAAGGAAAATTTCCTATAATGAAAGTCGAATAAAAGAATCATAAGTTAAGTCAAGTCAGTGAGTCAGCACAGACTGAGACGTTGGGGTGCCTGACGTCGTGCGGTTCGAAGGGACAGGTAGCGGTCGAGGGTCTCGAACGAGTTTGAGCAGATTAACTACTACGGTAGGTTGGTGGAGTAGGAGACAGTAGGGGGAGAGGACGACGGAAGTGAGAAAGGGGTGTAGTCCCAGAAAAGGTCGCTCAGTCAAGAAGCGTAGTACACCGGTTTCATGACCTCAAAGTCGAAGTCGTAGTCAGGAAGGTTACCTATAAATCCTGACTAAAGGAAATCCTAACCGACCAACCTAGAGGAACGTCAGGTTCCCTGAGAGTTCTTAGAAGAAGTTTTTGTGTCAAGTTTTCGTAGTTAAGAAACCGTGAGTCGAAAGAAATATCAGGTTGAGAGTGTAGGTATGTACTGATGACCTCTTTGGTATCGGAACTGAACTGTCTGGAAACAACCGTTTCATTACAGAGACGAATTATAATGAATGATAAGATTTAAAAATGAATGATAAGATTAAAGAATCGTAGTAGGTAAGGTTCTAACTTTGTAGGTACCTTCCTGTAAGGTCAACGATATCCCAACACCAAATACTTATGTGACATAGTAAGGTTCCAGAACCCTCTCGTCTCTCGGAAGTCAGAGAAGGACAGGGGGCGGAGGTGGGGTGGGGACGGAATCAGGTCACCCTGAGTCGGAACAGACTTAGTCTACAAAGGGACTGTCCTCCGAGGTCAGACAACATTGTCTCGTGTCGTTCATAGGTGCCGTCCTTCTTTGACTTAGGTATCTCAAGTGACAGTATCGTTTCTTACCTAAAAGAGGGTCCCGGATGATCGTAATGACACCTAATAATTCAGACTGATGAGTATGTAAGGTCTTGAAGACCCTTTCGGAATTCCTTTACCGAAAGTCTTTGTTCACGGGATCTCCTCTTGTGAGAACCTAAAGCAATTTGGTCTTAAATCATTACCCGCAAGAAACAGAAGACTGGATCCGTCGTCCCTAACAGGATGGAAATCTGTAAATTAAATACTGGGGTTAACTTGATTCAGGGTCAACATGTAGACTCTTCCTAGAAAAGACAAATTAGATGGATTTCTCTATCCTTTATTTAGATAGGAAAAATGAAACGAAGATGTTGGTGACTGGGGGTGGGGGTGGTTAAAGAAGGAAAAACGACTTGTGGATGAGGAGGAGGGGACATCCTTTTAACGAATAAAGAACGTCTCAATAATAATGATAACAATAATCACTTTGACCCCTCCCCTTATCTAACACGTCGTCGTCATATTCTTTTCTGTTTTTAAGAAGAAGGGACACAAACTATCTCGGAGAGATAACCTCCCTAAATCGATGTCAGGACGGACCCCTCATCGAAGACACTTTCGTACTACACATTCAGATTTTAAAATAGATTAACTAAGTCGTTGACCAATAGAATGACCGATGATACATGTTTCGTCACCCGACCCGTGGTACCTTCTGTCTTTATCCCAAATTTCAATATCAGACACAGAAAGTAATCGAAATCCACCAAAGTATAAAATCATCGAAACCCTAAAAAAATTCTAATTCAAGAAATCTATTTATCCTTAGATTAACTCTTTGGTCCACATAAAGTTTTCCGTTTAAGACTCTACCTATTACACCGAGTCTGACACAGTCCGAAGACTGTAAAAGAAAATTTTATACTGAGAACAATGTCTCTCTTAAATTGATACGAGTAGATGAAGACTCACTTCCTCTTGGACCACTCAAAAATCAAACATATTACGACTCTTCGAGTTCCCTAAGAAATTTTTACTTTACACTGACGAAACCCCCAGTGAATATGACTACGTTATAGAAATGTTGACCTTTATGGATAGGCATTGAATCTTTCCGTTTAAGTTTCTTTTCAAAACGATACATTATCGTTCTAAAAAACTTTAGTGTAAAGACAAAGATCGTTCGATTGAACGATCTCAAACGAGACCTCAATCCAGTTCACACTCCTTTGGAGAACCGATTCTATCTTTTTTTTTTAAGTAGAACTTGATCTTTTGATTCTATTCTTAAGGTAGAGATCATTACGAAAACTCTGACCTTCTCGACGTAAGAGCATCCGAGTCTGTAGTCGAATTACAGGTAGAAAGAGTCATCTGACATTTGAAAATTTGACAAAACGTGTGCCGACACACACGTACGAGTCAGTGAGTAAGCACAGGTTGAGAAACGTTGGGGCACCTGACGTCGTGTGGTACGAGGAGACAGGTACCCTAAAAGGTTCGTCCTTATGACTTCACCCAACGGTAAAGGAGGAGGCCCCCTGGAAGGACTGGGTCCCTAGTTTAGGTACAGAGGACGCGGCGGACGTAACCGTCCGCCTAAGAAAATAGGGACTCGGTGGTCCCTTCGAGTCATATGACGACATGAAGGTCCATTTGGTGTTCAAGGACTGTGTATTATCTACAGGATATTTATAAACGGTTACCTAAGAATCTCTAGTGAGGAATTTTAGGTCGCAAAGGGTGGAACGGTCGTCGATCATTAATTGGAAGAAGTTTCGTACATTGATCGGTTGAACTCCCGGTTCAATGTATCGTGAATAGAACCAACCACCCGAAGACGGTGATAAAAAAAAATAGTTACGGTGTTAAACATCCAGATCAGAAAAATTTGGACACATATTACTGAGTAACTAATTAACATTTTACTTAGATCATTTAATACTAATCGTAATTTTTGAACTTTTCTCTTTTCTTATTCTTTATAGTCTTACGTGACGTGTATTTTTTAATAAAAATGACATCTGTGTGTGTGTAATATGACCTAATGTTAAAAAAATGACACAAAAATCTTTAGGACAAGATGAGACAGAAGTCTTCCATCTTCTTGAAGTCCCACAAAGAAAGTGCCGTCGAGGATCGGAGGGAGAGATATACAGAACGTTAAACCATATAAACATAAAAATACGATGGCACCCCAGAGGTCTCATAACAGTTTCGTGCCGGAACGATGTCGGTGGTACACCATAGAATCAGTGGCTCATTTCCGACCCATCTTTCACAGGGCGGCGTGTCGGCGTTCACCACACCGGTGTCCCTTTAGATCTTCAGTGAGGACTCGAGACTGGTCTAGGGGGTGGGACGTGCGGGTGACGGCGTAGGACGTGGTGGACAAAACTACCCGACTCAACCCAACGCCTCTCCGGCCTGTGTCGCGGGTGACAGTCGGTCGCGACCGGGACGGCGACGTGTCGGTGACGAAAATCGGGACAGGAGGGGAGCCTTTGTAAAGTCCGTATCGAGATCGAGAACTTTAAACCGGTGAAACTTCATCACTCGGGGTCACGGGGACTTTGACGGTGACGGGTAGACCACTGTGGAGAGAACGACGGTCTCGAAACAGATCCCAAGCACAGAGAAAGAAGACTTTAGACAAGTACATTTAAGTCAAAGTGTAAAAAAATTGTTAGTCAGAGTCTTTATAGAAAACCCATCTCTCCTCCCATCGGGACCACCTCCCTCGATATACGGGAACTTTTAAGCTAAGAAAGAACCTTTAGACGACTGTGTTCGATTAGCCGTTTCTTGACTTACTGGGATGACAAAGATGGACGACTGTCCGAGTCGGAACTCTGTCCCGACTTTAATCGAGAGTGGTGTACCGCCTCTGTACGGAAGGAGAAAAAGAGAAAGTATGTTTATTCCCCATTAAACCACGGATAGTTTATTATCTCGAAACATCATATCCAACTCTCGGTCATTCGGCGTCGGGGAGGAGGGGTTGAACGGTTCGGTGCACCCACGACTCATTCATGTATCTCTCAGTCCATTGGAGGGACTACTCCTGACCAAACTTTTGTGAAAGGATTAGTCACAAGAAACCCTCCACGAGTGTATTCCGGGTAGGGTCGAGTCCCTGCGCATAACGAGGTTTCGACTCCCTGGTCACAGGGTGGTCGGGTCGGGTAGGGTACAAAGGAATATAAAGACGTCGACATAGGAACGACACCCACTCCTCGAAAGTCTTGAACGACCAGAACCCCTTTGCTCCGACACACAAAGCCAAGACAACAGGTCACGACAATAGACAACCTCCTGAGGGACGGGTACAACATTCGTGTGTCGACCGTCCGGGACAACGTTAGAGCGACGGAAGGCTAGTCGGGGCGGGGCCGTCGTCCGTCCGTCCCCTCTCGGACCCTTTGTGCGCCGGTTTGTCAACACCACTCACAGTTTTATTTTCGGGGACGGACCCGTGTGGTCCCGGGATGGGGGTCTCTTGGTCGTAACAAGTGACACGGGGTAGAGAGCAGATTTAAATCCGTAGAAGAGAAAAAAAGGTCCGTTTCTAATGATACGTTTGTAAATTCTCTTTTTGAAACGGGTTTCAGTAAAAAGGGGAGCTGAAGATAAACCAAAGGACGCTACAAATCTACTGAGTAAGAGAAGGTTCTTTAAAATTTCTTTTCTCTACGTCCGACACACTATCGCGTGTTTCGGACGAGACATCCGAGAGAGAGAAGGGACGGAGCCGCCTCGGGGAACGACAAAAAGTATCCTTTGCCTTTCCGGGGTGTCAGATGTAACAGTGCCGGAGTGGTCCGGGACAACAAGGGTCCTTATTTACAGGGGGAACAGAAACCCACCCCGGGGGAACCTCGAAGGGGCAAGACTGTTGGCGAGGCGCCGCCTACGGTCGTGCCTTCGGGAAAAGCCCACCGGCCCCGGTGCGACCGGGGATCTCCGTGTGTCGATTCCAAAGCCTTTACCTCTTGCCACCGGAAAATAGTAGACACTTTCCTCTCCATGTCCGATAAAGGACGGAGAGGGGAGCTCAGTCTTACCGAGGGCTACCACCCCCCGAAAGAGTATTGACATTGGGACGATCGTTGTGCACACAAGGGGCGGGTCGGGCGTCGGTCTTCGTCTCATTCAGTCCTAGTGAAGTCGTCGGACAAGTTTATTTGTCCCTATTATCAACTCAGCCAGGAAAAGGTTGATTAGTCATGTCCTTTCCTTTGTAGACGGACCCGAATTAACGACAAGATAACCAGTACGAAAAAGAGGAGAGGGGCAGGGTAGAGGACACCTCCCGATCCAATAAATTCAGTACCCAGCCGTCGTCCCATCTCCTTACCCTCGGAATAGGACCTTACAGACGGTAGCTTTGTGGTCCTCCACATCCCCTCCGACCCTCCGCTCGTCCCCCCCGACCGGACCTCCGGCCTCCCGTCCCGGAAACGTTCACTATAAGCACCAGTGAAGGACCGGACAACGACTGAGACCCTGACGACCCACTCAGTAAAGCGGAGTGAAGTGGAGGAACCTCGGGACGATGAAGGTACCTCGAGTCGAGACGAGCACTACCCTTAGGATCTACTTTCCGCAAAGGAGAACACCGAAGAAGGTCGCCAACTCCCGTAACTCGCTCTCAATAAACCCCTATCATTTAAATTCCAACCGTTCGATGAGGACTTCGGTAGGTAAAACATTTCGTAGAGCCAGGGACTCCTCTCCGACGAGTAATAGAAGATGAGATACCTCCTTCCGGTTGGGTGACAGGTGACTTCACCGGCTACAACCTTAGATTGCACCTGAGCTTCGATCCGTTCTTTAGCACTTTTTAATACCTTACCGTCTTCAACCCTTTCTTGAATCCCTACAAATTCGGTTTTGAAAGTTAGAAACCTTTCTTTTTGTCTTCAGGTCTCTCCACTGGTCCAACAGGTTTCAATAGAAGAACTACCACCTCCTCGATCTTTATCTTCTCAGAGTACTAACGATTAAGTCCCGAGGGAGGTAGGGAGAGGTGTGATGGTTCACATTTTTAAGTACAGACGAGTGCTGTTTCCAGTGTGTACCCAATATAGGTATTAATTAAGGTATTATCTTTTCACCGTTTCAGATTTTCTTTTCACTTTTACTGACGATTCGTACATTCTTTTTACAAATCCGAGTGATCTTAGTTTCCCGACGTCTAATTTTCTCCTATGGTACATCTTAAAAGTTCTATTTCATTTTCTTGTAAGAATATACGAAGACCACCATAAAATTTACCCATATCAAAAAGGGTTCCCGTTAAATTACCACATTCAATCGTCAGAAACTGAGTCGTTCCAATGAAGATCCTCTTTTATTAGTCCCATAAATACATTTAATATATGTTTCATTAATTTACGTCGTATAAAATAATATTTTTAACCATACGTTTCAATTACACGTTCTCATATCCTTGATGTAGTTATATTAGAATAATATTACGATACCTTCTTATTATATATCCCCTTATAAGTGTCGAATACAGATTCACCTATTCAATGTCACACATATTACGTTAGGTTTAAGGTATTTGTAACATCTCTCTTTTTACATATTGTTTGGACTTCACCACTAAAGAATCCTCATCCTTAATTCCCAACGTAAAAGAAAAAACTCTAAAAGATGTCAAAAGAATAAATAACGGTATTTACATATATAAGGAAAACATTAGTCTTTTTTTATAAAAATTTCAGTATGTAGAACTTTTTTTCGTTTTAGAATTTATTAATACAGACTGTACCTCCTACAGAAGGAAAGAAACGCACCCTCGACTCCAAAGGGTCCCTCATCATAATATGGTGGATAATCTTCCCACAACAACAATAGATTAAAAATCATCCTTTCTGGATCCTCGACCGTCTTCTATTTTGGTCCCGAAAGGGAGAGTTATTGGGCCACTACGGTCAGTCAAAATACAAAGACGAGAGTATCCGAAACGTATTTGTAAGTCATAGTTTCCGTACCGAGATTAAAGGGAGGACGAAGGAATAAGAAATAAAGACGGGAAGAGGGGTAAATCAATCTACGGTCGGGACCCGTCGTCGTTGTTTCTTAGAGTCTCAATTGGTGACGAATTCCAATTGGACAACCTCTGAGAATTACACATAACACTTGAAGGGAACACCGAGTCGACCATCTCTTAGACGGACGTTATGTCCTCTGGACCTAAACTAGGGACCCAACCCTTCTCGAGGACTTCTTCCCTTTCCGACGGGTGAGGTTATAAGACCGGACCTCTTAAGGTACCTGATGTCAGGTACCCCAGCGTTTCTCAGCCTGTGTAGATTCGCTGAAAGTGAAAGTCACACATAATAGTCAGAGTTCATTGTAATCGTTGGTCAGTACTGACTGTATGGTGACGGGACCCTCAGACCACAAAGATGGTTATTTCGTTAATTCTCCGTATTGAAGAAAAACGAACCTCCAAGGATAAATCAGTCCATGAAACTTCAGGAACCTATAAAATAGATATATGTGTGCAGATAGAGTAGGATAAAGTGTAGAATGAAACGAGGTGTTAGCAGTCCTTACGGACTGATATTCCTAAGTTTTTTGGAGCAGGGTGGATTGATAACGATTCATCCAACATCGAAAGTCTGGAAGAGAAACCGTCGGTTAACTTTTTAGTTTCCGATGTTGGGTAAAAGGGAGGTGTGCTAACGGAAACGATCTGAGAGTTTCCCCGCGTAAAGTAAAATAATTTTGAGAAACTCATTAGGCTGGTATTAAACCGGACTAGCCTCACCAATAGACTAAACGACCCAATTTATTACCCGGAATTAACTCAGACACAATAAACACCTCAGCCACGACGAGAACGGAAACAACGGAGGAGGAGGAAGGAAGACAAAGGGTCAATTGGAAGTAAGAAGAAAGAAACGTCTCATTTCTTCAGCCGGTCGTCGAGGTTCTACTAGACTACTTCCAGGACTTACTCGAGATGAGCCATTTAGTCGACCCAACGAACCGAGAAAGTGTTCGTCTCCCTTCGTCGTAAACCGTCGAATGCCGGTATCAGTGCAGTCGTTGTCTCGACTCGACTCCAACTCCTGTCACGTACCAGGGGTGACCCCTACTGAAGTGGGTAGAGAAGAACGTGAGAATAAAAGTTTGACCTAACTCGGGTTTTTGTGAAAGAGTTTTATCCTAGGGAAGAAATCAATACGTCCGATTGAGACCGAAGAAACCCCCGAATTAGTGGTCTCTGGTCGGTTCCAGATCCAGTGGTCGTGTCGACTGGGAGTACTTATCGTTTGCTCCCTGGGGCTTGGATTATCATTCCTTGAATCAAATGTAACGATAACGAGAAACTTATCATGTGTGGGACAACCTTTCCTTGACAACAAGTCTCAAAACGCAGTCAAGAGCCTAAGTAGAGGACCAAACTCTAGTCTCGTTCGCGAGATCTCCCTTCGTCTCAGGAGTTACGGGAATTGTATTCCCTGGTCAAGTTCGTCTCTCTCGAAACGTAGCTGAGGGACCCCAAAATATTTCCGGTGTGGAGTCACTACCCGGTCCGAAACCCAAACCACCTCTTTTGTGTCAGACAAGACTTCACTGACCGTGACGTCCGAGTACTATAGACACTGACTGCGCACAAAGAAGTCCGTGTCCCTCCACCACCCCGACAAAAACAAAGATCAGTACGAAACATTAATTTTGTTTGTACGTGTGGTTTCTTTAAGGACGACGGCATGTCCCTGATAAGGATAACACGTCGATTGCGGAAAGTCCCGGGGAAGAGGTCGACCCAACACGGTCCGGAAACACAGTAAGAGGTCCCAACGGGGTAGGACAAAACCTCCGTTTTAATTAAAGGACACAAATGAACGAATAAGTGATGTCCAACAAAAAAAAATTAAGTGTCCTTCTGTCCGTCACCGCTGTGCATAGTGTCCGTAAACCCTAGTCTCTTAAGGTACAAGAACTAGGTTTTCGGCTCCACACCGGTGCGACAGTCCCGTTGACAACTCGTTCATTTATCCCATCTCACCAGTAGTCAAAACAGAGGTCACTGTGAGTCAAACAAACGTCAAAGACGAGGCACTGAGAAGACGAGACTTCGGTTCAGCTATCTACCAAGGGAAACCAAGTCAAGGGTTCAGAAGTAAAGAAAGTTTACTTCAATTCGGAAAAATTTTTATCTTCGTACAAGTACTTGGTACAAGTCTGACCTACTCAAAGGACTTGGGGGACCAGAGAAATTACGAAATGAAGACGAGAAATAAAAATCTCGTAGAAGATCCGCGGCACTTCTCGATAATGAGTTAAGTGGTCCTATCTTTTACTGTACACATCAGTGACGTACTTAGGAAAGTAAAAGGGCATTCGTAGAACCCAGAGACGACAACGGGAAAGATCCCTCCTCGTCCCACCTATTAGTCGTTCGGGGTTTGGTTAAACTTAGGTCCTACGACAAAGACGTCTCCTGGACCTCCGTCGTCTCCTTTTCGTCGCAGATCCCTAGACAATCGAAATGAGACGTAGGACCTAGAGGATTACATGGTACTAAAAAATTTTTTTATTTATTCACTTTTCCGTATTATACAAAACCACATTCTTTCTTTTGGGACCTTGAGTGACGAGACCAGACTCCTCCCGGTTCCACCGCGAACGTCGACATCAGTAGTCCGTCAGGTCGTAACTAATCACGAGGGACCGGTGGCTCTCCGGTGTCAGTTGTGTCTCGTATTCCAGGAGGGTGACCACACGTTTGGTTCTTAACCGACCCGTACCACAGGGGAAGGTAATCCACTCAACCGTGTGTGGGAATATTAGACAAATTCCGGTCATCTGTCATCCTTCTCTCTTTACTCGTCTCTACCTTTCAAGGTCTCTTCCGTTTTGTCAGATCACGTCCCTAAGAGTTAGTCCCCCTAAAAAGTCCGTTCCCCTGTGAACCTTTACAGACGTCTGTAAGCACTGACAGTGTTGACCTCATCCTCCACGACCTTCAGTCTTACGTTGACTTTAGAATACTACACGTCCTGTCCAGGGGTGTTGGTTCTGGACAGACCGGATTTTACCAGTCATCATGGTTCTGACTTTTGGGGACAAGATTACTGATCGCAAAGGACTTAATCCGTTGGGTCTAGGATGGACCCGAGGTGGTCGACATACTAGAATCCCCCATGAGGACTGGAGAACTCGGGCTAGAGGTGTATAAGGTACACGACCACAGAGGGTAAAGGACCCCCTCACCCCCTAAACCCCTTTAGTACGAAGTACTTTATAGTCTGATGTCAATTCCCAGTCTACTCAAACGTCTAACAACCGGTAATCTTTCAAGTTTCTTATCTTCATATTCAAAAAAGAAGACCTCACATTTTATTCATATCCTGACCAGACTCATTCCATGGTACCGTAATCCCACTGATTGATAGAGCCAAACGGATCCTGACTTCGGAAAGGACCCTGTACTCTGAAAGTCACGACTCGGATCCTTTCAGGACTCATTCGGTCCCACTAACAGTGGGATGTACTGTCACCAAAGTTCGTCCTCGAACCCTGAAAACATACGACCGAGGTCCTCTATGAACAACATGTGAAAGAGAGACAGACAGAGAGAGGGGGAGTCTCCTCAATTCTGTTTTTGTTCTTTCCTGAAAAACATTCCTTGAAAGGGGAGCAAACTAGAAGCCTATTCGTCAGGTTCAATAAACGTTCGTACCCTACTTCCTTTGGTTCCTACATTTCCTTGGGCCGTATAAGTCGCGAGGAGAAAGGAACATAGACAGGAATTACGGGTGTTTATGGAGAAAACACCTCTGACTAATGGAAACCCAACTCTTAAATCTATAAAAACTTAGAACCATTAGATTCCCCGTCCTGGGTCCACAAGGGTTTAATTCTACGGAGACCCGTTCTCCGGGTCTACGAGTGGTAGTCACCGGTCGACGGAAAGATGTGGAAGGAGAAAAGACGGACTTCCCGGAAACTAAAAGGACTGAACCGTGAGACACGGTCTCCGGCGAACGGTGTCGACGAGAGTCTCTCGTTAGGGTCCCTCGTAAGAGGAGGTGCACGAGAAATGGGGGATTGCCTGGCCGACCAAACATCCGGTACCATAGTCACCAAAAGTAAAAGACTGACTACTTAGTCCTTACGGAAACTTCAGTCTCGTGTGACGAAGGGTTTCTTGAGGTCTTAAGAGATGGAGTCAATATGACCCGACATAGACCTTTTCGGGTTGGTCGAGGGTGTCCTGCCTCACTTCCGCTCCCGTGCCTTCCGTGCGTCTGACCGACTCGTCCTTCTCGGTCGCTTCGGGATCCTAACTCTTTCTTTCTACTCCACACCCCTGTAACTTCGACAACAGCGGGGTGTCCAAAGTTCGAGGACATGATGGGTACTTATATATAGGGGAACTAAACCACACCGTCGACAGACGTCTCGGTGAAGTCTGACCTTAAATCGTGGACGAAGGAACCTTGTTACAGTCAATTATCAGGGGTCGTGAACCGTGATCCCTATGTTTCTGTATATTCTCTACAGGAACTTGAGCTCCGTCATTAAAATTGTACTCTGTCGTTTCATTTCGCCATTCCTTTTCCACTCCACTACTGAGAAAGTGCACGTATGCGTCTTCTTCCCGTACTTCAGTCCGAGGAACCTCTCTCCAAACTTAATTTAGGATTAACGGTTCCCGAGAAAATAACAAGAGATTTACGAGGAAAAACCAACGTAGGACGAGAACAAAGCACTACATAACAGAAAAGTAAAGAGTCACTAGAGCGATCCCTATAATAACTACCTACTTAAAACTTCAAAAGAAGAAAGACATATGAAAGACAAAAGAGGGTTTAACGGACAAAACCAGAACCAGAAAGGGTAATCTATAAAAGGAATTTGCAGACCATTAGAAGTCAACGGACGAGTATAAAATTTCACTCTGTGATTTACCACGAACTTTCGAGACACAGTTGACGCCAGAAATGACATCCCACTAGACTGACCTGACACAGGAACCCTTTCGGGACTACAGTCATGAACATCCAGAAAACATAGTCCACTCGTCAAAGGGGTATATTCCGAAAAGACTAGAGGATGGATATAGATCCCAGACTCAACACTTCTCCGGTAGAGTTGTAAGTCATATCTTAAAAGGACAAAATCAAAGTCATCGGGATAGGAGTCGACCCGGTCGACAGGGGTCTGTATCTGGGAGGGATTCCTTTATTTGGAGATCAGGAGGGTCGTCTCCCCGTCCCCTCCAGACCTTCAGACTAACAAGAGCCCGCGAGTCATGAAAAACAAGAATCGGGGTGGAAGTAGGGTGAAGGTAACTAAGGAGACTCCCAAAGACACTAAAGTCAGACCAACGAAGAACGGAGAGGTGAAAGGTAGAAGACGAAAGTAAGAAAAAGAATCAAATATTGATTTTTTATTGTATTTTTGAGAAAAGACAATAAAACCATACCGAACCCCTCCCTCGTCTTAATTTCTGTACTTAAGTTATAAAGCAAAAAGTTTCATTTCACTTAAGGAAACATCTTGACTCTTAAATCTGAAGTCCTAAAAGGGGAATCAAACATAAAAGAAGTGACATATATAAAGAGGTTGAGTAAGATAGAACTCAAGGGATAAAGAGGTTGTTAAAAAAAAAAAAAATGTTAGTTAATAAGTTCGACATTGGAATCAAAGGGGAACTCAACTTCCCGGGATCAATGTGAAGAGGACATAGACGTGTCTCCTCTCTGAGTCAGTAGACCCGTTGCTGTAACTGACATTTAGATGGTGACACGTGTATTGTATAAAGAATTGACACCTCTTCTTTCTTTTCTTCACCATGAATGGGAATCCTTAAATATCAAAGAATCTGTTCCATCACAAAAGGAGAAAATTTCACTCAAGAAATTCAAGAGATCCCCTTTCCCCATTATACGCAACAATTAAGAATAATAAAGTAAACAACAGGACCACCGGAAACTGGAGGGGGAAAGCAAACCAGGAAGTACAAGTAATTGTCGTAAAGAAGAAATAAATAATGTGCAGAAGTACCTTATTTTTCAGTGAAAGAATTTTAGTTGAGTGAAAGTATTATCAAGTGAGTTTGAAAACTTAGGGAATCAGTGTAAGTCTACTTTTCTCTTTTTCCTCGGAGGAGAGATGGGAAGAAGTCGATACTATCGTCGACGGATAAAGAACGAAGAATCAGTTAGACCTTTGGACCTTCTGTTTAATGAATCCTTCCAAAAACTACGACAGTCTACGATTATAACGAAGAGGATACATCTCTTATCTGTCGCATCTAGAATATGAATTCCCTTTACAGTCCAAGTCTTATTCCACCTCGACTAAAATTTGTCAGAGGTAGCTTTCACTCTGTAGTAAATTACAGATTTCGTGAAACTAAAACAGTCATAGGGTTATCAGACATGCGGAAGGAGGTGGAGGTCGATTCCCTCCTCATAGGCATGGGTGTTTTAAGGAGATTGGGTCGTAAAGAGTCGGAACCTTAGTACCTGTAAACCCCGATCCATTTTGACACTGTTACTTTTTAGAGAGATCCTTTACAAGGGGGCCCCCGGTTTAATCGGGGGTAAACTCTGATGCCGAGATGGAGTTGCGACTACTCCTTTGGTCTAAGAGAAAAATTCGAAGAGAACTGAGTCAAATCGGAAAGAAGGGTTGATTGGGTCGGCACCGGGTACGTCTTCCCTCCGTGACCACGAGTCACTGATTCCTGTACTTTGCACACCGGACTGTCTGGACCCAAATTTAGGACTGAGACTAAATAAATGATCGACACACCCTACACTCTCAATTAGAGAAACTCGGAGTCAAAGGGGTAGAAATTTTTACCTTTATTATCGTACAGGAAGTATCTGAACAACACTTGCAATTTACTCCACTGCATGTAGTCCGGAGACTGTGTGTCGTAACGGGTTCACTAGCTCTAATAGTAATAATGCGGGACCGGGAGGAGACAAAAGTCAGGGACGAGAGTGTGTGCGTATGTGGGGTCGAGGATGTGAGAGACTAAGAGGGTGAACACCGTAGTCTTACAGTCGTGTGAACTTGAACCAAACAGTAGTTCGTAAAACTTAAAGGTTTATCTTCGTCTCCGAGCGACACACCTTTGTCTCTCGAGGTCGTCCCTCCACGTCTGTGGACCGCCGACCTTCATCACAAACCCTCCTTTACTTCCGTCCAGGGTCCCAAGGGTCGGAGGAGAAATCCTTTTCCCTGATCTGAAAGTTTGGCAACGACACTACTTTTTGCACTTTCAACATAGAAGAGGAAACTGTCATGCAGGAAGGAAACCGTTGAGGTCAAAGTGGACTATACCTAAGGAAGAATCCGAGAAGGGACTTAAAAAGACGTCCAAACGTCAGAACCCCGACAACAGATCTGGTGTCCTAACGGTGTTCTTACTTTTTTACGTACGTATCGTGCACCGCGTATCAGTCCCTTCATGTGAGTCACGAGTCATTCACCACCGGCGGGACAAGAACGACACTCTCGCCCGTAAACTGGACCTATTCCGTTTGGTCCGTCTGGGGGTCCTGTGTCCGGTCATCTTTCCTCCACACCTCGACAAGGCGAAGGGGCAAAGTATAGACTTTCAGGGGTTCGCACCCGACGAGACGCCCGACACGACGGGAGAAGTCCCAGGATCGGTCGGGTCCTTTCGAAACGAGAGTCCCAGACTCACGACTACAAAGGATAGAACCAGAACACTCTACTGATCATTGCCTTTAATGGGTATATTTCATTTTTACGAGTGTTTGCAAGTATTTATCCTCACTTACTAAGGATACCTTAGGACACCTAAGGTGTTAGGATACCACCTTCTGTATTTCAGTAAATCTGTTATTCTGTACAACCGAGTCAAGTTTATGACGAAAGGACACCAAACCTCACCAGAAATTATATCCTTCAAACGACTTGGTTTGTGCATACTTAAAACGGGAATTCCCATACTCTTATAACGAGTACCTCCTCTCCAGGTCGACTCAGAGAATCGGGCATTTCGTTTCTCAACTGGGGTGACCGAACTGGAGATCCCCACCCCCACCCCCACAGAACGTCCAGTACTTCTGTATAGTGTACATGTTACGGCTGTCGTAGTCACGAGTCTCGTTCGATTTCCTCCGCCTCTTCGTCCTCCTCTTCGTTTAACCTTTTAGGCACTTCGTTCTCCTGGCCGTCCGGGGTGCGAGGGGACTGAGGTGTAGGTTGCAGGCGTAACTCCTCTTCGTACAGGCCTCCTCGAGCCACTTTTTCTAGCTCTTCTACTTCCTCTTCCACACATCATCCGAGACCCCTCCTTGCGGCACCTTCAGCCCTGACTGTCCTCTAAAGGTCATACGGGACGTCTCTCGTCTCGTTCCTTCGAGACCCAAGGAAATCACGGACCACTGGAACGTCAGACGGGACTTTCTTCAGGATCAATAACCTTCTTGGACCCGTAGACATCGTCTGGTTGTTCTTTGTCATCAGCGGAAAGGGTTCGGACCCTCCCCTTGACATCTGGATCCCAAACCGAAGTCTACAGTCCGCAAGTCTCCGTCCATATTACTGCGAGGAAGTCCCACCGCCACGTCCCCACCTCCTACCTTAAGTGTCTATCTTGGTTTCACCCTGTGTGCAGATTTCATCCTCGGAGTGATTGGAAAGGACCCGACAAGATGTAATACGGGAACTTAGAGTAATGTGTCTTAATCTTGGGTTAAATTCCGTCTGCGCGTATCCCTCATCGTCGTGTCAACACCGAGAACTTACATGACATGAAAAATAGAAAATCTCTTGTCAGAGGGGAGAATTTTTTTACTTTTTCAATTTTACTTGAAGACAAGAGAAAAGTCGCGGTTCGGTTCATGTGCCTCTTGTTCGACTTCCGGTAATTTCGGGCCTTACTCATGAATGACCGGAACCTTCGGTGGTTACGTAGACAGAAGTTCATGATGTAGGTGCTGGACAGACTGGAATAACTACATTCACGAATTTCGGTTTCCACGTTCCCATGCTCCCTGTGCTCCCAGGGAAGAGGACTAAAACTTCCAGACCAGTCCTCAGGGGGTCAAGACAACGAGTCCGTGGAATCTCGCAAAACTCCTGCGAGTACCTGTACCATCGGTACTGCGGAGACCCCGAACGGTGCATGGTCCGTAGTCCTCTTCGTGAAGTGTGAAGGAAAGTAAACCAGGAGGGATCTTAGGACCCTCCTTTCGCGATGATGGAGGTAACAGCGTATAAATTTAAGTCTCGCAAATCTCCTGAAATGGGTCTCACTCGATTAGTTACTGTCTCCGTTTTGACCATGGATCCAGACTAATCATTTGGGTCCGAGTGTTGGTGACACGTGAACACACAGGGTCCTTTATAAGGGAATCTAGTCGATGAACGGGTATCTTGACTCACGGTTCTCGATTTCCGAATGTTACAGTATGGAATAATCAAATATATCGAGATTCATAATAGAGTAAATTAACAGCACAGTGAGAAGACCCAGTTATAACGTTAGAGGTTAAACATCTATTCCTTTAGATCCATCCCCCAGCTTTCTCAAGGACGGGTTTCAATTTGACGTTTAATCTCAGGGTCAGTCCTTCCGTGGGTCTACGGGGACTGGAGACCGAGTATGAGTGACTACACTATGTGTCTACTACTCTCTAGCCTTAGAGTCCGCACACACAAAACGTACCCCGTCTGTGTCCCTATTCCCAAACAGAGACCGGAATGCCCAGCCGGAACCAAACCAAAGACGACGACGAAGAGGAAGTCTCCTCGGACCATCCGACGTCAGGTACCCTAGCATCTCAGCGTGTGCTAACTCGTTGAAGTGCAGAAGTGACGAAGAGGAATCTGGAATATCAATCTAGAACGTTACCGAGAGTGGACGTCTGTCGTCGGTCCCGGTCCAGATTCGGTCAGGACTGACGTCGACGAATTCATGGGGACGGAGCGGGAGGACATAGTCTCACTCCCCGGACCTCGGTAGGTCGAGTCGGGGTCGGAGTAGGAGGGTCAGAGGTCCCGGAGTCCGTCTCGGACCGCCAGAGGAGCGTCTCCAGACCATACACAGTCGTCCGTCTTTGACTCAAAACACTCGGAGACCGGTCTGGAGTGTATGAACGGACAGATGGAACCAAAGAGACGTTTGCCTGGACGGTGTAAAGTGGTACAACACACACCAAGACCAGATTCAACCGGTAACACATTGATCGACCAACTGGACTCCGAATAGTGTCTCGACCAAACCTTGAGACGACACAGAGGGCAGGTGGTGGGACCGTTTGACTTCTTGACCCGATTTGGAGACTCCTGAATTTAGACCGGAGTGTAGTCTCGACGGACCCCTTCCAAAGATTTTATCGTCAAAGAGAGAGGGAAGTCGGTCCCGAGAAACTCAGTCATCCATAGTCGGAGAATTACGGGACTCACAGTAGCAAAGTGGCCCATTCACCTCGGGACTAGGGGCAAGTCCGGACGAGACAAGAGAGATGAACAACTACGGCTAGACTTGCGACAGGAAGTTGCCTCCAGTCTCGGAACCTATCCTAGGAAAGAGGAGGAGTGCCCTTGTCGAGGAGTGACAACTCTTTCTCCGGACAAGAGTCGTACTCCTCCTCTTAGTGAAGAAAGATTACGAGTTAGAGACGACAAATAGAGCGTAGGCTAACTTTTTTTTTTCTGTTTTTAGTATGGAACCGCCAGGTGGTGTGGAGACGACGCCCAAGAGGAAGAGAGAAAACGGGGGTCCCATCGAAAGAGAGGCGAAAATGGTTTTGGGACCGGAGACACCTTCTCTCCCCATGACGATTCAGTCAGTGTCAAGCGTCTGGGAGGTAGTCTACACTCAACCACAAAAATTTAGTCAGGTTCCTCGTCCGATAAAACGAGGAATAATAGTAAATTTTCTGCGAACAACCCTCGGACAGGAGTCCTACGACTCACTCTGCGGTGGTCGTAAGTCGGTCCCGTACCGAGATCCGGCGATCCTCCTCAGGTCCGACCGTCACGGGGTCCGGCGTACCTACCACTTTGACGAGAACGAAATAAAACAAACAAAGAACAAACACGAAAACAAAAACGACCTCACTTTAATGAATCGGAAGATTTTTTCTTTTTCTTTCTTTCGAATATTGTAATACTACGAGAAGATGTTTACAAGTCATTCATAAAGAAACCCTACTTGGATACACGGGACGTCGTAGTCCCATGTTTTTCTTATTTTATTAAGAATAGGATCTCCATAAGTATCCGTATGTCTCTCTAGTAAAAAATAGATTGGCCGGTCAACGTCGTGGTCTCGATTCGTGTCCTTCATCCTGACACCAAAAGTTTGGTATCCAGTACTAGATAATCTTCTCAGTACTTCCAAACCGAATAAAATAAAATTACTTATTTGATCTGATCCTATCTCATCTTACCCCTTTTTTTGTAGTCCCACGTAATGTAATCATTCCAATTCAAAATAAACCATTTTGATAATACAATCTCCACACACACTCACACACATACACTGTTATATTCTGTATAAAGAATGACATTCAACCTCCGGTTTTTCTCAAACCATCGGTGACTTGATTCTTGTCTCCTTCCAGAAAACCAGAGACGTTCGAGGGACTCCCGTCCCTGGTTCAGAGAAGACATGGAATTATGTACGCATGCATTCATGTCCCGAAGGATACATCGATTTATGTATTAGACAAGTAATTTTCTTGTCTTCTTCCTCCTTCTTCTACTAAAGGATTCGGTTCTAAAAAAAAAGGAAAAATACGGAAAGTCATGACAAAATTAACTCTAGATTAAACGTATGTTACTAACTTGGACACAATTTAACGTTCTTAACACTACTTAGAATGTCGGAATATTAGACACAGAGATCGTTCTATATCTTATAAAGGTAGTGGAGTCTTTCAAGGAGAAAAGAGAAGGGTCAGTTAGGAGGTGGGGCTCCGTTGGTGACAAGACTAAAGAAACTGATACTTAATCAAAAACGGACAAAGTCTTGAAGTGTTTCCACCCGAAAAAGATATCATATATGAAAATTTTTTTAGGACCGGAGTCAACGGGTCGTACTACAAAGACTCGAGGTAGGCACAACAATCTACACAGTCATCAACGGACGAAAAAGAACGAGTAGACAACGGTATTTTTACCGGTTTCTCTATGATGCCGGTCCTTGGTTGTCAATCCCGTCTTCACTCACCCCTCGGGCCAATAGGGAACCGAGAGACTAGAACTGTCCTAGGTCTTGAACGAAACTCTACACCCTACTTACAACACGGTTAGGTAACGGTAGACACAATGCCTGTGGTAAGACGGAGGAAGAACCGTTACAGTTTCGAACAACACACGAGTCCGTAGTTCCTATTCACTTTCTTCACTAAAAACACCTACGGTCAGGTAAGTTCCTGACCGGGAAGTGCAGAAAAGTAACATATCATATTCTCAATTAGAGTCTAACATCCTTAGGTGAACTTCGTAAATATGTGTGGTCCTTTTGGAACTGAAGCCCGGTTTTTTCTGTAAGACTTCACTGAACTCTATCAGATTCTTGGCGTCCGAGGAACCTTACATGAAAAGAGGGGGTCTTCGTCTACCTACTTACTTCTTGGTCCGTAACAGGAGTACCTCACACCACTCACGACACGCACCCGTCTCTTAGACACTGTGGTATACGTAGGTTCAGCCTGTCCTCCCTTGGGTCGAAAGAGTTATCCTGTAAAATAATTCCCACTAATAAAGAGCGAAGATACTCTTGAACTTCACCCATAATGAAAAGATCCGGAAGAGATCTAGAGACCCACTCTGACAGTCGACCACTTCCCAATTACTTGGCAGTCAAGTTCGGTAGTGCGTAGACCTTCCCGATAGTAATTTAAGAATATTTTTAAACTAAAGGGGACTCTCTCAAAAGTAGTTTGTAAATATATTGGATCTTTACCGGTCCCCTCGGGCCGTACCGGTGTCTTGAGGAGTCTTCGGGACCTTTTGTATGAAACAGGGGTAACACTCGTTTTATTACACGACGGGGACGAGTGACCCTAAGATGTCCCCTGCCCCTACTTTATAAGTTTAGAACAAATGGATCGGAACGCTCTTTAACGAAGAAAAGACTGCGGAGTCAAAGACCGAGAACGGGAAAGTCTATACACCCATCGGTTCCGAGACCTTTTGGATAAGGCTTAGAGGGACCCACCGACTTCCGTATCGGCACCGTCTCCCGTGCGGCACTCAGTCTGGGGGTGCGTGACCGTGTCTCTTCGACGTCTTGTCAATAACATTATCTCCGACCTGACCGGGCTCTTTCGAGACACAGAGGACATCCGGCAGGTCTCACTCGTTTTGTTTTCCGAAGTCACTGGTGTCGACGGGTGAACTGATTCCAGCCATAAGTCGGGCTCACCTGACAAAGGAGTCTCCGATCTTAGACATGAGGACCGTAGTCAGTTAGTCGACCATGAATAATTTACGGATGATACTCGTTCCGGATTACCATTCCCTACGTTTCTTTCACATTCTGTGACCGGTTCCGGAGAGACCTCCGACTACACTTTGCCGTGCAATCTCACGCTCTCTCACACAGGACACAGTGGCTTCCCGACGTCTACTCACAGTAAGACTCACCTTCCAACCATACACGGTCCCAACATCCCTACCGACCGAAGGACCTCCGACTCTTAAACTAAACCTAGACCTTCTGACCCAGGTCAAGGTCGTCCACTCTCCTCACTCTTGGTAAAGTCCTTCTCTCTTACGGACCTCGACTTTCAGTCACCTAGACCTCTATGTCCACCGGTCACAAACAAACCAGACGTACACGGTCTACATTCGTTTGTACATAGTCGAAGTGTTGTTGGAGGCTCCACTTACAATGGGGAGACCCCGAGTCTCTATCATTCATCGAACGACTGTCAGTATGTCGACTGAACTCCGGATACCAAAAGATTATGAACTGGGGTTTGTTACTCATACAGCAACCTAATCTTGTTTTCTCAGACTTCTTCTTTTGTCTCCGTCTACTACAACCTACCGCTCTGTCTTTTGTTTAATGTGAAACGAGACTGGTAATCGAAACGGATTGAAGTGACTCGGAGTCGAAAGGTCAGACCTTTCAATTTTATTATGGGTGGAATGACCTCAATGATACGTCTAATTTTACGTTTTATATGTCTTTCGTGAATCGTGTGACCGTATATCATTCGTGTGAATTCTTCACCTCCCTAAAAATTTAAAGGGATGACTCCTTTCACCTACAATGAAATCCTTTTTTTTACTCTGGATAATAGCCAAGAAGTCGTCCCCTCATCCATATTGTTTTCGACATAAAATCTTGTCCCTTTGTCTGTCGTGACATTCTACTATTCTCATACTTAATCCCATGTCCATCACTCCTACCTCTCCTCTTCCCTCAATGGTTTTTAGACATTTCCAATACTTCGGACGGAGGGGATTAAGAGAAGACGTGACTTTTCCAGGGGGGTGGAGGTGGTGCATTAACGAGTCGGGACACCCGTAACAATAAAGACAAGTAGTATGAATGTCCGTACTTTAAGTAGTCGTCCTCAGATGTGTCTTGATCAGTCCTTCCAAATGTCCAAGTTCCCTCCGAACCGATCTGGTCGTCGTAGAGGGTCTCCTCTTTCCCGGGAACGCACACGTCGGAGGGTTAGTGGGCGAAAACAGATCGAAGGGAGGGGTGACTTAAATTACAGAAAGGTAGGAGACGGAGATCAATTCGACATTGACGACAAGAAGGTGTGTCGGTCCGTGGACGGCCCCGGGCGACCGTGACTTAGGTCTCGGGTCGGACTGTTCGTGAGACAGCACCTCGAAGAACAATTTACGACGCTCCTTCTCCGCGTAGTGTACGAAAAAGAAGGGGTCGTCACCGACAAGGGTCACACCAGTACTTCTCCCCCCTTTTGACCCCCTTCTCAATTAGACTACGGACGAATACCTTACTTTACCGTTAGTCCGTCTACCAGAGTGAGATAGGTACCTCAGAAGAGACTATAAAGTAGTGTTCAAGACCTAGAGTTTTGACAAACTCGTTATCTCCCCTATTACCCACTGACTCCTTAGACCTAGAGACCCAGGAAACTCTCCTTACTCCTTATCTCAATGTCTTACGGCAACGACTTCTCCCGGAGTCCCTAATACAAATCAGGTTCATAACTATAAAAGTCAGAATGAGAAATTGTCTTCTTAAGAAAGAAGTTTAGGCTGAAAAGTATCTTAGGATTATATAACTTATCTTTTTTCCCGTCTCGACCAAACCAACTTTGTCCCTATCCTCCGACATTCAGGCTGATCAAGTCTTGGCATCTCGAGACACGATGTCGAACTTTTGGTGACGATCGGTTTAGAAAAGTAAAGTGTCAGCTTCTTTACCCAAGTCCCTCTCCCTTATCAAAAAGGTTCCAACGAACTGAAGGACAGGTCACGAAAAAAATTATGATAACGCAGAAAGTATGGTAAAAAAGGGGTACAATAAAGTTTTTTAGTCTTAGGAAATTTATTACACTTAAAAGGGTCATTGTGAATATAAATCTTTGAAAACCAGAGTCTTTACGACAACCCGGTCTCGAAATCACGTCTTTAGGATTAGATGTTGATACCGGACAGGATCTTACAACCCTCAAACGATCCCCACCCCCAACTATTACTGTCCCAGTCGGGGAGAGGGGGTAAAAATAAAGAGAGTGATCTTAAGAGAACGTTGTGGAGAATAAAGATTCAGGACTTACGACTTTGTCGGACTGAACCAGTCATACAACATTACTTTAGTGCCATTGGGACTTCCTCACCGTCCGATGTAAAAATAACAACTTAAAATAATGTCACCATGGGGGTCTTCTTGGACTTTTATCTTCTTTTAAGAGGGGTTGAGAAAGTACAAATGACTTATCGTACTAATTTATTAAAGCAAAACAGGGTCACTCAGGAGAAGGAAAACTGATGGAGTGTCAGGAGATTCCCCAGGATGTACAACTTGATCCTCAGTTCTTACCTCTTCATAGTGGGTCTAGTACCTCCCGGTCGGAAGAAGGCCATCGTGTCGGTCGGAGCAACTAGTCTAGACGGGACCCCCGGCGGGAGGGGAGACGGGTCGGGGCGTCGACAAGAACCAAACGAGTGCACGGAAGAGGCGAGGTGTCGTCACGACACTAAATCCTATGGTGCGGTCGGACTTGGCGCGTGACGCGTGGAAGGAGAGACGACTCGACTTGGACCTTGTCAGTTTCGTGCTCCCAGACCTACGGTAGCTCTTACGGCACCTTTTGGACCTGCGGTGGTCACTGTTCGTCGCGGAGTACCTCTACATGTTGTTACAGAAGACAGGCGGGTACTTCAAACTCAAGGTCGGGGTGTACCCCCTGTACCACTCGGGGAGAAGGGTGAAGGCGTGGGGGTCCCCCGAACTCGAGTGAACCCAGATCAAAGACGTGAGTCCGGTACCATAAGACCCCTCCCGTTCCGAACCCCGACCGAAGTACGCCACCCACCTTGGGTAAGGTGGGTAAGTCGTTTGTCGAAGACCCACGGAAGACAGGTGATCCGAACTGGTATCTGTGACCCCCAATCTCGGGAGTCGCTCGAATAGCAACTGACTCAACTGTCTTTATACGTATCTCTCCCCGTGGATCTCCCTGACCGTCCTAGTCTCCTCCACTCTTTGTCGGTCACGCGAGATTTTCGATGATTGTCAAGGTATACTACCTTCCCTTTCCCTCCACCTCAGGAGGTCGACGACTCCGACTTTCTTCACTCCCGACTCTACCTCGGTCTATGAGTTCCAAAGACTACCCCTCCCTCTCGAGTCGTTCGACTACCGCACTAGAAGACAGTAAACAGTCTCAAGACTTCCGTGAATAAGAGTACCCAAGTCTTCAAACACTATTTTCCCCATCAAAATGAATCCATAACTTGTTTTTTCTTACCTATGATGTCTTTCCTGTTCTCGATTCTACAGTAGAGATTCTTACCGACAGGTCTATCGTCACGTACTTACATCCCCAGAACAAAGACTGAAAAATGGAGACTACCGATTTTGTTCTTCCCGGATTTATTGGACTTCACTCTCCTTTCTCTTCGAGAAACCAAAACCTTGGAGACTTAGAACTCCAAGGTGAAGACCACCAACAAGTATATTTAGTTTCACTTAGAACAAGGATCGAATCCTCGGTGGTAAACTGGAAACCTAATTTAGTCCTCCTATATTTTCAAATGAATTGTCTTTCCGAGTTATGTCTAGAAGTCCGTACCCACTTGACTCCTAATCCTTAGTATAGTTTTCTGAGTCAAAAAGAGAGAGACGAAGTGTAGGATACAAAACCGAGACAAGAGTTTATCCGAAAATAGGACACC
This sequence comes from Capra ibex, assembly GCA_006410555.1. Taxonomy (NCBI): domain Eukaryota; kingdom Metazoa; phylum Chordata; class Mammalia; order Artiodactyla; family Bovidae; genus Capra; species Capra ibex. The sequence goes on from SJYO01036187.1 coordinate 3,454,656, forward strand.
CCCGTTCCTTGGATATAAACGTCGGAATAGGGAGACATCTAACTTTAGGTTGTCTTTCTTGTAGACAAAGGAACCCTTAAGGACCACCAAGTCACCAATCTTGAGGTACCAAAGGGACGACGTACGGGTCCACACTAGGGACGTGTCACCTTGATTCTAGGCCGTCTGGTGTTCGACGCACCACGGTGGTCTTATTGTTTGCTTGTCTCAATAGAAGGGAGGGCCTTCGGGAGTGTCCGAGGGAAACAGAGGTACCGAGACTAACCCACTACGCGAATAGGGACTCGGTTAGTGACACCAACCATAGACGTCAGTCGACTCCGGTATGGGACGTCGGAGTTCAGACCCTTTCAGGGCACGTTTCGTGTCTGGGACTCAACACTCACTTTTAAAGGGGGAGTCTCCTGTCAGTCCGGCTTCAATGGTCTTCTTCCTTCTTCCACACGACCCACCGTCTTTTTGTCGGCACAGGAGAGTTGTTCCCTTGTCACGAAGGTAATCCTACTCGTAGGTCTACGAGAAATCTTTTGCGACGAGGTCTTACTCTCGACACCGCCGCAGTCGTCATCCGGTGACACGTCCCACCCTGCGAAGGGAGGGTTCTCGCCTTCACACCCCTACCGAAGAAAGGAGGAGAGGAACCCTTTTGGTTTGGCAAAGGTCAAACAGAGGTAACGTCACCGAGTCCTTTACAGTCGGAACTTGTCTACCCCTTCCCACTACCGTCGCACACGTCGATCTTATGCCCCCACCCCACAGTGGTTCGGGGTCCTTCGGGGTAAGGAGTGGACGAGACCGAAGACCAGTCTGAACGGAAGGTTTGGGGAAGAGGTCGACGGTGCCTCTAAGGAAGGGTTCTTCGTCACCTTGAACTCCTGGTCGACTCCCCTCACTATAATTATGATAAAAGACCACAGCTGACGTAACGGACGATTCGGGTCGTCGAACAGAGGTATTTCCCCCTAAGGTCTGCGACCCACGAGTCCGAGGGAGGAGCTGGACAGTCTCGGAGTAAGGGTATGAGGCCTCGTGTCGACCTTACGTAATGGAACGTGGGGCCATCTCCTGGTGACGGTTTCGTACGTAGTCGTCGGGACGACGAAGAATTTCTTTGTTCGCACCTCTACCAAAAGGGAGGTATTAAGGGCGGACGATCTAACTTCAATGAAATTTTTAACTATCAAGTCAGAAGACGGATCCGGGAGGGAAACACACTACGATCGACTAGCCACCGACTCGGTCCGTCCCCGGTCCCGCTTAGGATCTAGTACGTTTCCAAAACGTAAGGTCGGAGCGGAAGTACACTCACGTCTTCTTTTTCGCTACTCTCTGGTCAGAAAGAACCAGGGACGTCGGTAGATAGGGGTCAGTCACTCCCGACACACATCTGACACCTCCGCTCCTCTCCCTCGACGGACCTTCAGGAACTTGATCCCGGTTTCAAGCCCACCGTAAGCCTGGCCTTCGGGACTTTAACCGGTTCCGGGGTGTGACTAACCGCAAGACCCCGTGAGTCGTGTCCCTGACTGCGGTTCGTGAGAGGCTACATGATCCTCCTCCGCGAACCGAGATGGGAACCACGGGGGTCTCCGAGCACCCCGATACCTACGGACTGGCCACTGTAGTCCGTCGGTCTCTCAAAGTGACAACCGTGGTAGGGTAGGACCGGTGGCTCGAAAGAGGTAACACAGACAAATAGGTTCTCGGTCCTACTTCAGTCGAGAGAAGTCTAGACTCTCGACCGAGTCCGGTCGGAGAGTCGACCCCCTCCTCCAGTTCAGTCAACTCTCGAATTTTCGGTTACCTCCTTTTCCAGTCCAGGGTCGGGGGAGGTAGACTTCTCTCCAAAACAGAAAAGTTCGTTCTCTTACCAGACACCCGAACCCTTACACGGGCGAGCAGCGACCCCTTCCTCCTCAGACCAAGATAGGTCTACAGACAGGAGTTCGCTCTCCGACTTCCTGTGCACCACCGTTCCACTGTACTCGACGGACGTGCACCAGGACGGAACGTCGGACGGTCGGAAGACAAGGAGTAGACAGTACGACCCCTGCCACCCACTGGAGTCCGGGTGCGGTAACGGTGTCGGGGTGGTCCTCTGTCACCGAGTCGGTAGGGGAGTGAGTCCCACTTCGAATAACTGTCGTCAGGAACCTCCTTTCTGTCTGAAAAGAGGGTGTCTCTAGACCACTGCTGGACCCCACTTTACTACCGAAGAACCTTTACGGTTCAAGGTGTCCTAAGGTACGGGAGACGTCGGGAGATCGTCGCGGGTACCTGAACGAGGACCGGAGTGTGAAAGAGAGTAACTCAGTCTCGAGAGGACACGCCGGGTCTAAATATTTGTGTGCGACCGAAGGTCGTCGCCGTGCAATCGGAGGACTGGGTGAAGAGAGACCGAGAGTGAGACCACGGGTCGCCCCTTGCTTCCACCCCGGCCTCTCCACCGGTGAACCTGGAGACCGTCCTTTGGGAGGGACACGGTTTCGAACACGCGGACCTCGGTCGCGACGGACTTAGGGAGAAGAGACGGGGCTGAGGTCGAAGGACCCTCGGCGGTCGGGAAATATCTGGACGGAGACGGTTCGTGGTCCGACCTCCACCCGAGGTTTCTCTCTCTCTCTCTGGAAAAGTTTGTCCAAGATAGGGAGGAAGAAAAGAACACGATAAACCAGGATCGTCTCCAGACGTGTGAAACCGAAACCTAAAACAAAAGTGGATCTTTAATACTCGAAACGTCGAACTGATATTCAGCAAAATAATTGTCATTGCCCGGAGACTGTTTTCTAGACACAGGAGAGGGACTGGACCACAACGAAAGAAAACCGTCCGTAGGGTCGAGACACGGGTCGTCGGGCAGGTCTCACTCGACCATGTCTCTACGGTTGTTAACGTCAGAGCGAATAGGTGGGACTTCTAGCTCTTACTTCTCCACTCAAAGGACGAGTCCTCTAAGTGTCGGTGGGAGACTCAAAGGGACAGTTTGGAGAACGACAAGGGGCACGCCCTCGTCCACCTTCCTCGTACGTCCCTTACAGGCCCGACGGCGTTTGTAAAGGATCGGTTTACATCCGAACCTAAAAGGGGAAGACGATGTAGGACGGGAACTTGAGGTCCTTCACCGAGAACGTAACGGTTTCCAACTCGAGATAAAACTCGGAAGACGTTTTACGAAAAAAGGGACGGAAATGTGTAAATTAGTTTTACCGTGAACCGTCGACACACTTGTTATAACACAGAGACTTTGGTGGGGGAGGACGGACCGAAAAAGGTCGTAAAAGTTTGTTTGTCTCCGGAAACTGAAACTGTGAAGTTTGTAGAGGCAGGAGAATCTTTTTCCGCTGAAAAAAGAAGACCCGGGTCACATAAACGAAAGTTGTTGATCAAGTTTTCCGGTCACGTTAGTTAATAGTCGAGGAACAAGAAAACTCGAGAACACTGAAGAATGGACCTTAGAGTCAATTCAGAATGAAAGGGGCCATTCTAGTCCTTTCGGACCCCTACCCAGTGAACCAAACGTTTACCCCTCTGTTCAAGTAATAAACAACTTCCAGTCCTTTGTCTTGGACCTCGTGACACCCTGATCCGGGGAGTGCGTAAAAATTGGGCGAGAAATATACTACCCCAACCAAACCTAGACAAAGTAAGAGAGAGGAAATCGTACAGGTCATATCGGTTCTCGATTAGAATTTAAATTTTTTGATTTGTAATTTATCGGTCCGGTTCGTCCGTCACACTCCCTCCATCACCCAAAATCCAGGAATGACTTCTCTTCTCCCAGGGACACTACAAATATTGAGCGAATCGTGACAAGTCACCCGTCGTCGCGACGTTCGGGCGAGTGTGGGGGAGGGAGGACGGCGTCGAGTGAAGAGGTTCGAAGAGGTAGTGGATGCTGAAACGTCGGGTGGGGAGTACGTAATACAACCGGGAATAGTGCTGTCCATTTCTTCTGTTACCTCCGGTGAGACGTCTGGTAGGTCCTGTAACACTGACAGCTCCTAAAGCTACACAGACTAACGAAGGTCATGTCGTTGAGATACCTTAGGCAGTTCAGGTGTCAGAGTCTTTGGAAGTACTCGTTTGGGTCGTAGCGGTTCTCCTCTCGGTTGGTCGTCCTCTGTCTCGTCAAGATGAAGTGCCACTCCCCGAGTCACGGGCAATTCTGGTCGAAGTCCGAGACGTCGTGTGTGCTCGGTAAGCCTAGGGTCCCGGGAACGGTCCGTAGAAGTCCCGTCAAAAACTTATAGAAGTGTCCCTAGACCCGTACAAGCCTCTGGTAGGCGTGTGAAGTTCCGTGTCTATAAATGTTCAACACACAGATGGTTCTTATAAAAGAAGAACTTCTGCAAGAATTGGTCGGTCATCTGAAACAAGTGTTGAAAGGAGGAGTAGGAATCCCCAGTAGGTTCTCCCGACGTAGAGGACCAAGAACTCTACGTGCGACTCTATAAAACCGGTGGTATGGAATGCCAATTTTAGACAATAGAGAAGATCAACTACACTATTGAAGCATTAAACACCGTTATGTTTTAATAAGAAGTATTATTACCGATTTTGAGTTTCCTTGTCCATTATATGTCGTAACGACCAAACGTCTCTTAAGATTTTGTAATATAAATATAAAACAATAAGTACGTAGAGGGTCAGGAGAAATCTGTCTACCTGGATAAAAAAAATTCGTCACAATTGTCAGGAAACCTTCCAACGACCAACCAGAAACCACGATGAAAAATTATTAACTCAATAAAGCTCGAACGGTTCATCCTAAATAACGGACTCGATTTTAAATAAAGGATTAGAAGACTGTTGATTCTTTCTTCTTTAATTCAAACGTCTACACTCTCCTTTATATCGGTCACTTAGACGTATGCCTGGACTTACTCGTCTTAATTGAACAAAGAGTCAGTTCTTCGCATCAGACGTTCATCGTTTAACTTAAAGAGGGCGTTGACCTTGGTGAACAAATTGAGAAGAAACTTGTGACGGGAAAGAGGTAATCCTTACGATAACTAAACGATAGAGAAAATTTCTTCTTTAGACAAAAAAGTTCATCAATTTGATTCTTAAGAAGTTTTTCTAAAAATTCAGGATCTCTTCTGACAACTTTCCCATACTAAATTGTCATAACAAAAAAATTCTATTGAAAAAAAAAGAACAATATGTTTTATTTTGTACGAATCTTCATTCTTTCTTCTTTGATTTTTAGTAGGTATTAGGGTTTATATATGTCTATTATCGTAATCTTATATAAGAGAAAGTCCGAAAAGAGATACATACGTGTACCTACACTTGTATATAAATAGTAAAATAATATTTTTACCGTATGACGACACGTAAAACAAAGTATTAGACGACAAAAGTGAATTTACTAATTAAATTCACTTTCGGTAAATTAATATTGTACGAAATTTATATAAATACTCATTTTACGATTTTAGTTATGTTTCTTTCTTATCTTAATATAAAACCGAGTAAGTAAGTAAAAACATTTTATATATCGTATAACGGATAAAACATCATTCATGAGTTTTTTACGACTTCTAAATAATAGGGATAGTAGTGATATTAAATAAGTAACTTTTAATAATTTAATAAGTAACTAGTAAATAATTCCTAGATGAGACTGTGACACGATATATTCGACCCTTACGATTCTTATAGTTTACTTCTCTTACCACCTTAATCCGGATACTTCCCTCTTGAAGAAAAAATGACGTATATAAAGATTTCTTAATATTATCCAATTAAAACTATTAAATTTTTTATTTACATTTTCATAACTCACGTATGTACGTGTGCGCATACTTACCGTCGGTACTACTTACCTCGACCCCTTCGGAATGTGTGTTTGACTGAAACACGACTATTCCGTCTCTTAGTTCTTCTCTTTTCTTAAGAAACTCTGGTCTCGTCGTACACGTTTTCGTATTTCCGTGCTTTTTAGACCCTGTCTGAACCCTCTTTGAAGAACAGACATCACTCCCGACACATGGAGGGGTTCGAAGAAATAGAGACCTCCAACAATTTATAAGCTCTCCGAGATTTATTATCCTAAGAGACTGCCAAGACAGACCTGACGAATCTATATTGTGATGAATTTACTGGGTTAGAACAAGGTAACGTCTTCTAAAGGTAAAAAACTAATTTACTCTTAAAACTTGTATTTTTAGACATAAATTCTGAAGTCTTTAATGAAGACTCGAAATTCCCTGCGATGTAAACATAAATCTTAACTGGAAATCATTCTCGTCCTTACTGGTATAAGTTTGACCACTAGAGGGTTTAGGACGGGTGGGAAAGTGGAGACAGACTTACGTAACTACAGGTGATTGAGTAAAGGACAGAAAACACTGGTATTACCATGAATAGTTTTAACACACATTTAAAGGAACCGATTGTCTTTCGAAAAAACAGGTCCGAACAGATCATTGTCTAAACATTTTCTCAAGTGGTAAAAACACTAACCACAAACCTTACGCAGTCTATTAAGTCAAGTACAATTTTCCTGAAACCCCACCACACACTTACAAGCGGTCCTCCAGACGGACACGAACGGTTTGGGTGTTTCGGTTCTGTCGACGTCCACCCGAAGGGAATCAGAAACGGAAATGCTTGTAAATGGGAAGACAAAGGACACGGAGGGACACGGGAAGTTTCTGTAGCTTCATAGAGGAGGACCTCCAAGGGAAGAAAACCTTCCAACCTTTCTCCAGAGAACAGTGCCGGACCTGAGGACCATCACACGGATCACTGGGTCTCCCGACGATCCTTATGAAAGACTCGTGGGAACCGACAGTAGTCTAGCCAGACGGGTCTACTGTCGCCAACCTTTGAACTTCGTACTAGACATTTCCAGCCAGTAAACGTTCTCATGGTCCTTTTATTAGTACTTTAAAATTTCGAACTTCACAAAAAAATTTTAGTAGATCGGTTTAGAAGAGTACCTTTCTAAAAAAAATTAAAAGTTCTTAATTGTTTGTTGTTTTTAAGTTTTTCCTACCCATCGAACAGGTTCCAGAAGCCGTTCTCGATTTTGGTCTTGAGACCACATGACCAGAGGACCACAGTTCTGTGCTCGAAAAAGAGAAACGGGACCACTCCTTCGTCTCCAGTCCCCTTCCGAGCCCTTGGTGAGTCGAAAGACGAGAAAACGAGATTCACTCTTCTGTCTCCAAAAGACTAGAGGAACCGAAACGTAGTGAATAGAAGACATTGTGCGTTAGGACGTGACAGGTGGAGAAAAGGGTAACGGATAAAATAACATTGATAATTTCTAAAAAATTTTTCTACGTTTCTAAAGTTTTTTCGTTCCTTCAGTTCGGAGATGGACAAGGATTGGGTATGAAGGACGGTCACTGACTGTGGTCAAAGAAGACACAGGAAGGTTTCCACAAGACACACCTGTGTTGGTGGCTACGTGGGAAATTATATTATAATAATGTAATCTTTATACTCCTTTATTTTATTTATCGTTATGTTTACCTTCACATAGTAGTTATGACAAGAAGAGAAACGACAAAAATGAATTAAATAAACCCTATAATAGAAGTTAAATAAGGTTTTTCTAGATGGAGAAAAAATTTACCGACTCGTCTTAAAGTAAACATGTCTGTCTACAATGTAGCAAGTAAATTGGTCAACGGAAGAGTATCCGACAACAACAACAACAACAACAACACAGTGACTCAACACAGACTGATAAACGCTGGGGTACTGACGTCGTACGGTTCGAGGGACAGGAAGTGATAGTTGGTCTCAAACGAGTCTAAGTACAGGGAACTCAGTCACTACGACAGATTGGTAGAGTAGGAGACGACGGGGGAAGAGGAAAACGGAAGTCAGAAAGGGTCGTAGTCCCAGAAAAGGTTTCTCAGTCGAGAAACGTAGTCCACCGGTTTCACAACCTCGAAGTCGAAGTTGAAGTCAGGAAAGTTACTTATAAGTCTCAACTAAAGGAAATCCTAACTGTCCAAACTAGAGGAACGTCAGGGTCCCTGAAAGTTTCTCAGAAGAGGTCGTGGTGTCAAGTTTTCGTAGTTAAGAAGTCACTAGTCGGAAGAAATACCAGGTTGAGAGTGTAGGTATGTACTGATGATCTTTTCGACATCGAAACTGACATACCTCGAAACAGATGTTTCACTACAGAGTCGAAAAATTTTGCGACAGATCCAAACAGTATCGAAAAGAAGGTTTTTCGTTTACACAAAATTAAAGTACCGGTGTCAGTGGTAGGTGTTACTAAAACCTCGGGGTTTTATTTTAGACAGTGACGAAGATGAAAAAGGGGAAGATAAACGGTACTTCACTACCCTGGTCTATGATACTAGAATCAAAAAACTTACAACTCAAAATTCAGTCGAAAAAGTGAGGGGAGAAACTGATAGTTCTCCGAGAAAACAAAGAGAAGTGAAAGACGGTAATCTCATTATAGTGGACGCATAGACTCTAACAACTATAAAGAGAGTCGTTCGAACTAAGGTTAAACACTAAGTAGGTATCATCGTAAAGCGTACCATATGAGACGTATATTCAATTTATACGTCCCACTGTTATATGTCGGAACAGTGTAAGGAAAGGGTTAAAACTTGGTCAGACAACAAGGTACAGCCCAAGATTGACAACGAAGAACTGGGCCTAGTCTAAACTGTCCAATCCACCAGACCATAAGGGTAGAGAAATTCTTAAAAAGTTAAACAACACTAGGTGCGTCAATTTCCGAAATCAGATCAGTCACTTCGTCCTTATCTACAAAAAGACCTTAAGGGAACGAAGGAGATACTAGGTCACCTACAACCGCTAAACTTGAGACCAAGGAGACGGAAAAGATTTAGGTCGAATATGTAAACCTTCAAGAGTCAAGTGTTTGACGACTTCAGATCGAACTTCCTAAAACTCGTATTGGAATGATTGTACACTTACTCGCGTTAACATGTCATCAAACTAATAAGAAACAGTAACGGGAAGAAATCCTAACCTTACTTTTGACTGGAAAAGGTCAGGAAACCGGTGACGACTCAAAAGGTTTAAACGACTGTATAATTCACGTAGTGAAATTGTCGTAGCAGAAAATTCTAAATTAGATCGAGTCGACCTTGAGGTAGTGGAGGTGATCGAAACAAGTAACATCATAAAGGATTCCGGGTGAACTGAAGTGTGACGTCCTACAGACAGAGATCCACTCACTAGTGTGGTAGTATCAATAAGTCCAGTAATTCTGGAAAAAACATATCGAGAAGACACATAAGAACGGTGGAGAAGAATTAGAGAAGACGCAGACAATCCAGGAATGACAAAGACAGGAAAAAGTACGGGTAGGAACGTACTTTACAAGGGAGGTATAGAGATTAAAATACTTCTCTAGAGATCAGACGTGTGATTGGTCGATTCATGACAGTTTGGGATGTCCATAAAGGAACACACTCCTGACCTCATACCCTAAGAACTTACCTCCTACTTTACCCTACCTAACAAATATTTTATTTGTTTCGATCCGACTGACTTAAACTCCCCTGTCTACACCCATTCCATTCTTCAACATCTCCTTGGACAAGGAACCGGTAACTTGTCTGTCACGAAATTCTGACGATCTGAACCACACCAGGTTCTACAAAAAAGAGAACCATAAGAGGTTCCTATTCGTCTATCCACTATTACACATGATTCACCCATATTGACTTACTTACGGGGACGGTACAGTCTAGTTCACCCCTCTATACGAAGCCAACTTTCCGAACGAGATAATACATAAGACAGACTGTCGACAGAGGACGAAATTTTTAACTGCCCATCCTCCCCTTTACAGTCACACGAACCGACCACCCCTTCTTCCGGGTCATTCCTGTAGACACACATAGACACGTGACGTGCCCCGACTGATCCGTGTCGAGTGAGGAGGGTCGGTGGGGAAAGAGTAGTACCACCTCTGAACACTGGAACCCAAGTGACTAATTTAAATTATGTATCCGTTCCAGGTACTCAACATGTCGTGGTACCATTCTTACATAAATTTCCCTCCTCCGTAAAATTTTAATTTAAACTTTTGGTAAGAACACGGAGGAAAAAAATAAAAATTTCCTGCCTTTGGACGAGACTCAACCAAAACAAAAACAAAAGCCACCGTGGTGCACCGAACTCCTAGAGTGGAGGGGCTGGTCTCGAACTTGGGGTCCGGGAACCGTCACCTTCAGGATTGGTGACCTGGTGGTCCCTTAACGGTTCGAAAGAATTCATAATCGTATCTCGTTTCTTTAAATCCCTTCCCGACAAAAAGTCAATCAACTGGTTCACTAAGATATATTCCTTGTGAAAACTCATAGACGACCAACCACAGTTAGTGTCAGTACAAACAATAGAAATAAAGTAGAACTTGTGGGAACACTTTTTTCTATACTAGGGGTAAAAAGTCAACCCCTTTGAATTCAAGACGCTCAATTCACTGAACGGGTTCCAGTCTTCTCAATGTTCACCATCCTGAGTTTATATGGCTGAATCGGAAGAAGTAGAATGATGTTAATTTTACAGACACTCCCTCCCACCCGAGTCTTTCTTTTTATTAGTATGATTAGGAAAAGTTACTTATTTTGAGTAGTAACAATTATGATTTAACTCCTAATAACTCTTTCTTTAATTACTCTAGTATTTTTGACTTAACTTCCAAGTGTTACCGTTTTTGGTTTTAGTAGGTTAGTTGAGAACGAAGGGAAAGAGGAAAACCTTGTTTAAGAGTCAAAACCATTATGACTCACAATTTACTACCCTCACCCCGTCTACCCTCGTCGAGTACCCCACACCGTCAGTCCGACACAAAATCCTTAAACTGAAGTAAAACCACTAGACCTTAACTGGCACTAGGAAAAGAAAGAAGAGGTGACTCCTTTTCAGGACCACTAATGAGATGGAAATCTACAAACCCCTCTCCTCGTCCCAGTTCCTTTACCTTACTTTCTTTTAATTAATGGATTATAACCCTGTACCAAATCTATTCCTTCCACTGAGAGTAACGGGTTCCTTCCTAAAACTTTAGTGGGCACTTGTCAAGAAGACCGGGGACCAGAGGTCCTTAGTAACTTTTCGGTGGAAGGAGGGAACAGAAGTCGACAGAACCGAAGGAAGCGACACACAGTCCTGTCGTCGTCGACCTAGGATGATTCGTTCGAGGAGGTCCTTTCGGGTCGATGGGAGGGTCACCTGGAGAACATCTCTACTCGCGAAATACCCGTCCTGTCCTTTCACATTTACTACACGGACGTTTACCCTACGAAGAAGGAGGCGTGTGGGTCGAATGGGTCTACCTTTTGAAGGATGGTGACAAAGGTGAGAATCCCTACGTCCAGTATGGAACTGTGTCGAAAACTAGGAAGTCCTAAATCACCTTGGACCTTTCCATTAAGTAGTATGGAGAAATAGTCTAACAATAAATAAAATTACCAAGTGACTCACTGTCGGCTTCAATTCGTCGCTTGACACTTGTACCTACTTTTTTTACTAAAGACTTTAGCGTTTATATGTGTGCTCACTGTCCTTCTTCAGACGTAGAGGAAAGTCTCAAACGTGACAAAAGACTCGTGAGACCAGAGTAAAATTCCCAATGGTACCCGCTTAAAAGGGAGTAATCCTTTGGAAATCGTAGAGGAACCTTACTTGAAGGTTTGTCCCCGGAGACCGTCAAGTCTACAAGTGTCACCTACAAAAGACTTCCATAAAGTGGAGAGTCGGGACTTCATGACAAGGTCCGGAGTGTCAACCGTAACCAACCCCTAATCCCACAGTCCGGCCCTTCTGACTGTCGTCCACTCGACCGTCGACCTCGTCTACCCTACTCCTTCCACTGTCGTCTCGGACACAAATCCGTCTACAAGAGCACGTCTTCGTGTTTCCTCGTCTCCCTTGCACAACACTCCTTTCGTCGTCTTTACTGCACCGCATCCCGAACACAAAACAAACAGAAGACAAATTAAGTCTCTCATCCCCGTATGAACCTCCGTACCAAACAGTGACGACTCCTCCCAACATCGGTCTCCTCTGACTCTGACAAGTAAATAAATGATTAAAAGTCCCTAAATAACTCACAGACGATAGACGACCCGTGTCATGATTCATAGTCCGTGTGTTTCTCATTACTTACGGTACCAGAGGGTGGTATCTCTCCTCTGGTAGACCTCCCTTTCCCTGTCCTCGTTGTTTCGGAGGTACTGTCCCGACCCACTCTTCACGGCAGTCTCTAAACGTCCACAGATGTGTCCTCGTCGACCCACTTGCACCCTCCCACTTTCGCAGGGTCTCTTTCGACGTAAAAAGGAACAAAAATATTCCCTCTCTCTCTTTATACGTGGGTCAATTTTCAAGTGTGACGTGTCTTTCCATTTCTCTAATTTTCATTGAGTGTCAAAAACGTGGAAAAGAAAGATGAAAGTGAGGTTTCCGAACTAGATATGAAAAACCAATCATGTAAAATTTTTTGCCGTACTTCATTTTTATTTTTAATTAAATTTTTTATTTTTTATTTTTATTTATTATCTTTTTTATTTTTATTTTTTCCGTCTTGTTAATAGTAAAATTCACAATATAGGTGAATGGAGAAGTTGTCACTAAGTGTCTAGTGTGAGTCCCTCTGTGACGGCAAAACGGAGACTCAAATCTCCACCCGTCTACTGGGACTGGGTCGTCGACTTGGTAACGTCGTCTTCCGTAGGTTCCGTTTGACTCTACGGGCACTTATCGTCACCCGCCCACCCTTTCTGTGGTACTACTCTCAGGTCTCCGGACCCCAGGCCCGAACCGTGGTGGTGAATGCCCGAACGTCGTCAGTCGTCGTGAAGACAGACAGGAGTAGACGTCATTCTTTTGTTACTACAACAGGGACACCCGACATACGTCAATAGGACCCTCAGTTTACGTACGACTTCATGAGATCTTCGACCAAAATAAGACGAAGAGAGGAAGAAGACGAGACGTGGCATCGTCTAGTTCGTGAAATAGTATTACTAATTTTCGTGTGTCACCCCTGAAGGGACCGTCAGGTCACCAATCCTGAGACTTGAAGGTAATCTCACCCACGCCCAAGCTAGGGACCAGGTCCTTGCTTCTAGGGTGTACGGTGCGTCGCACCGGTTTTTTTTCAATTGTTTATTTTCGTGTGTAACATAACGGTTTGAGACATACACCTCTGATCGAGGTGGTGAGTGATTAACAGACCGGATTTCGGTGAATGACTTAGAGGGGTTTAGAGTCGCAGGAGTAGGCATTTTACCCCTATTACCAATAGTACCAAGTATCCCAACAAAACTTCTAACCGACTTAACAGGTCCCTTTATCTCAGAGAGTGACTCGTCTGTTCCCAACTCTCTTCAGTTAGTGTTTCGTGTCACGTCGTCAGTATAAAGCTGACAATCTCGTCTACCCTAGTGTAAAGGTATTTGGAGTAGACACAAACCTTGGAGGTCACACACAATACGTTCACCCCACACCGTCGGGGACGGAGACACACGAGTCTTTCGGGTTCGAAAGACGTCTCTGAGGCACGTCTTATCTCCTCGTCCGGCTAATTTTATGTCGAGTCTATCTCTATGAGACTCACGGACCGACCCGACTCAGAACTGTGACGACGACCACACTTCCATACGGGGACCCTCCCCGGACCTCCCCTCCCACAGCCCTCTCCTCTGTTCGACTGGTCGGCGTCCACACACAGGAGAGGGGTCCTTCCGCCCTGAGTCACTCAGGGAGGTGGGCGTCGAGAAGCCGTCTCGACTTTTTCTACCTACACCCCGAGCCTGAGGTCCTCTCAAAGAAAGTCACCGGCTGCACCTCGAGGATCCTTCTGTATTTCGTCCTGTGATTAGGTGGTCCTTTTAGTCGTCGACGAGTCTACGCGTCCCGGAAATTTTTTTTATTTTTTCCTTGGGTCACCTTTAACCCAGTCTTTGGTTTTCGGGAGAATCTTTCCCTTAACATGTCGACTCGTAGACACTAAAAAAAAAAAGGAGGGGAAGACCTCAGACTTACAAGAGACAGGAGAAGGGAATGTCTTTTACTTCCTCATGGACCTCCCGTCCTTGGAGTAGTGGTTCGATGTTCGGTTCGTGCTGGAAGAGGTCTTTTGGGACCCTCTCTCACTCACACCCGAGACGTCCTCTGAACCGTCGTCCCCCGTCCGGCCCAGGACCGGGATCACGACTCGTGCACCGAGGGAGGAGTCGTTTCACCGGGGCTAGACCAGTACACTTGTGTAACGAAAAGGAGCGAACAAGTCACACCTTCGTGTGCGGGGTCTACTGACGGACTCATTGCCCCTTCCGGGCACGAATTACTTCGTGACCACACGTGGTCGATGAACAAAGCCACCTCGTACGGACGAGAGGCGGGGAGGACGTGGGGCAGACGACGATGGGCCCGGTTCCTCGACTGCCCAGGAAAGGAGAGGTCTGGGAAACCAGTTTGAGAGCCGAGGAGACACCGTCCTGCCTCCGACCTAGATCTCCCACCCCTCGACACTCCACTCGATGCGTCGACGAGACTCGTCTCCTCTCTCCAGGGTTCCCACCCCACGGACCGTCTGACGTCGACAGTCGTCGCAGTCCCACCCGGCACGAAGAGAGAACGAAACTTCCCAGGACCCCGAGTCTCCGTCGGGAGAGGAACGGAACCGGTCCACCTCCGAGACCACGACTCGTCTGACAGACCAGAGTATTCTACTAAAATTAGTCTGCGACTTTCATCGTTCCGTATCCCGACCTGACCGTGAGACCTGAAAGAGGAGTCGACAGTTTGCCTTCCGTCTTCAACGTTCTCTTCGAAGGGACCCCATAAACCGTGGGACGGGTCGAGAGGACGGGTCGAGAGTCGTAGGAGACTAATTACCCTAAGGGTCCAGCCCCTACGGACACTTACGGGACGGGGGAGGAGGAACGGGGTGACTAGAGGAACGAATTTCTACCCCCGGTCCTGTCCATCATGGTCGTCACTTTCCGTTTTCGACGTAAGAGTGTCTCCAGTCCACAAGAGTTTAGTTAAGAACTCGAGAGGGGTCTGGCTCACGTCTTAGACCCGTTCATATGGCACGAGTAACCGAGTTTCCGGGGTCCTTAGTCTCGGGGTGAAAGGTAAGGTCTCGGAGGATTGGGTGGGAAGAATGCGACAAGAGGACGGGACTTACTAAAGGGGACCACTAATTAAGAAAATATAGATCACAGAAACTAGAACACTAAAAAATACGTAAAAGAAAATACACTACTTTCGGACAATTCATTGAAGATAAAAAAAGAGGGGCGTTGGGGGGTGGGGGGTGGGATGTATGTGTGGGTTCCCTGAGTCCGACTTGTCCAGATTTGAAACGAATATCTTCCAGAAATGAGAACGGAATCCAACGAGTACCCCTTAGTCTCCTTTCTTACGGGTCTTGATAAACTTTGTTTCATATTGACACTAAAGAAAAACGGTTCTATCAGATTCGTACTGGGTATATACTCTACCCCTTGTTCGGACTCACACACACACACACACACACACACACACACACACACTCTTTCTCTCCTACCCAAACGTTGTGTGTACGATTCGTACTGGGTATATACTCTACCCCTTGTTCGGACTCACACTCTCTCTGAGACACACACACACACACACTTTCTATCCTACCCAAACGTTGTGTGTACGTATATGGGTTACACGATGGTGTCCCCCGCTTCCCACCGATGGCAAGTAATCACGACACGTCACGGAAGTAGATCTCTACTGTTCAAGACCGTTCTTCCTTTTTTTATCGAGAAGGACACACGTTCAGTAGTACAGGGACGGAAGACATACGTAAACAGTAGTTTTGCGTTCTCGGGGAACAAGAACGGTGTCTCCCTATTAACTACACATACTTATAAGGTCTTACCTTTACCCTGTCTACAACCTTTATTACCGAGCCTTATTATAAAAACGTCTACTTTCGACTCGGAAATCATTCTCTCTGACAACCCCACCCCCTCCCGCCACAAGACCTACTCGACTTGACATTAGTTGTTAATCGTTGGAAATTTCCGTTCTATCTCGGGACGGGAGGGGGGCGGGAATGTCAACGGAAAGGTCCTTGTACCCTCGACTAGACAGGAGGTCGAGTCAAGAACGAATGTGAAAGGCACCACATAGATTATGTCAGAGTATGTCTGGTTCAAGCCAATTGACACCTGGGTTTTTTTCGTTGTGTCTAATGTATTACCGGGTTCAAAAATTTTCGTACTCTTATGAAGTCTACTTACAATTCTAGAAGTTAGAGTACAAAATTCCGACCGACACTAGGAAAGTCAAATCATGATCCCGGACGACAACCTAACTCTCGGGGTCAGATTATCGTCATAGTCGTAAAATTTAGAGTACGTCGGGTTGGACGACCGTGACTCCCAAATCATACTGAGATTTTGCTCTCGAAGGTGTATACCTCGTATAAGAGGGGTTTATTGATAAGGAAGGAAGAAGGGGAAGGTGGGAGGTGGTGTGCACACACACACACACACACACACACACACACACACACACAAGTATATGACTTCCCGTTCGTTCGAACAGGGAGGGAGGGGTGGTCACACACACACACACACACACACACACACACAAGTATATGATTTCCCGTTCGTTCGAACAGGGAGGGAGGGGTGGTCACACACACACACACACACACACAAGTATATGACTTCCCGTTCGTTCGAACAGGGAGGGAGGGGTGGTGTGTGTGTGGTGATGTGTGTCTTCTTTTCGATTCAAAGTAGAGATCCTTCCAAAGATTATTACACAAGAGATTCTATACTGGGCGGAATGATAAAAAGGGAACACAGGTGGGCAAAAGGGTGACCCTTCGTCTGAGCCGTTCGGGTCGCAAAGTCCTGTGGTCGTCGGGACCCGACCCTTGTTCGTCGTCCTTGTCGAGAACGGGTCTTTCTCCGGGACCCACGACAGAAGGAAAAGCGGCCCCTCAGATCAGTGTCGTACTCCGATCTCCGAGGGACCCCTCTGCCCGTCTGTGAGTAAGGACCCTCGTCCAGAGGGGAAAGTGGAGTAAACGAAGTTGTGCACGAAAAACGGAGACAGAAAGGTTGTCCAGTCGCCTGTCTGACGTCAGACCGGTCCATCCACACCGGACCCTGTCGGGACCCCCTCCTACCTCTCTCGATCGTCGGAACCTACCGAGACGCTTCCTCACCGGATCCCGACCCCACCGAAGGTAGGGAAACGGAACGACTGGGGTAGACCGGGGTTTACCTTCACTCCAAACGACTCGTCTTGATTCACTTCCCTTAATGGTAAACGACTTTATCAGGGTCACTGGACTTTACCAGTTACGACCTCCTGGGACCTTTGGAATGGACTCACAGATCTGAAGTGGTACACCCAAAACCCTTCAGAGACTGGGTCCCTTCCTTCTAGTCTTCTATCGGAAACTGGACTCTTAAAAAAATATGTACCTTTTCTACTGTCGGAGATTATCACTCACAGCGACCTATTACTTTATAATGGTACGTAACGAAAGGTCGTCGTGACCATGTTTAGGAGCGGACTACATGTTCATACGTCGGGAGGGTCAGAAGGGGTGGAAGGGGCGGGAGGGGGTGGGGTCGGTTTATAAAAGGGAGAGTCAGTACCTCGACGATACTCTTTTGCGTACTCAACCGCCTATCGTTCCGAAAGTAAGTCGGTCACCAAGAGTCTACGGATGTTTACACGGCTAAATTGCCCCCTTCTCGAAAGTACTCGACCTGAGGAATCTCTGGGACCCAATCGGGTAATATATATTTGGTGAATATAGACGGTCGTGTACTTTATTAGTACTTCAACAAATCTTAATATCCGAGTAATAAGTTTTTACGGAAGTAAACGGAAAGTAACAAAACAGTAACACCTAATGCTATTTCTAGGGTAATTATATGATCAGAACAACTGACCTCCCTTAGTCCTATTACCCTAAGATAGAAGAACCACTATCTCAGAATCAGACTCAAGTGGACTTCAAGGTATAGAGGCCTTCCGAGATATCCTCACTTTTCTCGACTCGACTTAAAGGAATACGACCCAATAAACGACACACTGGAACCCGACAAGAGAAAGGGAGAGACTTGAGGTCAAGGACTAGATATTCTGTTCTCTCTCGTAAGTGGATCTAGGTCCTTCGAGATCCTAAGGTCTCTCAAGGAATTCTCGTCGGATCACCTTCCCCGTCTACCACGATCCGTCGGGACGATACCAGGAATGGAGGATGGAAACGAGTCTCTTTATCTCGACGAGAGGAGCGAACCCTCCAACGACAGACTTAGTCTAAGGGAACCTCTTTTCCGAAGGTTCCGATTTGTGTCGGACTTTTCGTAACTGGACACCTTAGTGGTTCTAAGGAAGGTCAGACCTGGGAGATGGGAGATTTAAGGTCCTTATAGTGAGGGATTGAAAAGGGATTCCTAAAAGTTTTCTTTCTTTTGGTATCGAAGGAAACCACAAATAATCACAGAGGAACGCGTGTCTCCAGAAGGACAACAGATTGGGTATGCATAAAATGACGTTTAACTCGGTCAAGGGAGGTTCAAAAGAAAACTTACCACCGTCTGTAATTTTTGTCTCCGGAGATTCGAAAACACTTTTCGCGAACTAACCCGAAAATAAACTTTCCATTGAATAGTTCAGAGAATCGGTGAAGACCTGGACTCGACTAATTACACTGAATAAAGTAATCGGTGGAGTGTCTAACAAAAATTAGGGCAAAAGAGAAAAAGGAGGGGTAACTGACGTCCGCATCGAGTTGACACTCCTTTGTCCATTCCTGGGACATTCTCGGTCCACACAGACCATTTTTACAACTGTAGGGTCTATAAATACTTCGAGGTGCCACCTACCCCTTCTGTGAAAGGACTGAAGTACGATCGCAAACCTGACGTGTCAAATCAGTATTACGTACGTACGATTCAACGGAGTCAGCACAGGCTGAGACGTTGGCTTACCTGACATCGGGTGGTCCGAGGAGAGAGGCAACTTAAGAGGTCCGTACTCACGTCCTCACCCAACGATAAAGGAAGAGACCCCCTAGAAGGGCTGGGTCCCTAGCTTGGGTGCAGAGGTACAGAGGATGTAACCATCCGGACAAGAAATGGTGATCGCGGTGGACCCTTCGGGGAATCAGTATCAGACAAATTACAACGCTGTTGAAGTAACTGAATCAGCCTGTCCCTACCCACAGAAAGACTGGGCCAAGAGAGGAGAGACCGGCAAATGAGAGAGAATGTATGATCTCTAGACCAAACTGACACCGTCTAACCCGGTCTTGACAGAAACCTCACCGCGGGGAAGAGATCCTCTGGTGCTTTCTCCCTCCCCCACCTCTCTCGAGTCTTTACAGAAACACAGATGAGTTCCCCTTCGACTAGGTCCGAAATTTTTAGCAAACCCCATTAAGCGTCACCGACATCGGCGTCCCTCTATTACCTTACATCTCCCGTGCACCAGAGACACCGGGACCGTCGGGGGTGTCCTAGAAGTCGGGTAGAGTGACGAAGTCGACCGACCCGGCAGGTCGACCCCTTCAACTATTGTATCGGTGTGAACGGAAACGAAACACCAGTGCCTAAAAAAGGGAGGAGATAAAACCTAGAGGAACATTACTCTTGTGGTAGTCTACGTTAATGTGTAAAAAATTTAATATTTTTACAGTAACGTTAAGAGAAAGGAGAACAAGGAGATAAAGAAAGAGGGGCGGGGGCGGGTAGAAAGGATTAAAGTAAATTTTGATCTCTCCTTACTTCCCGGAAGATCTCTGGTAAATAATGTAAATTTTAATTATCCACCTCTAGAATTTCTCCCGTGTTCGGGGCGAGTAGGGGGCGGCGGCGGGGGAAGAAGTTTTCATTCTTTTCCTAACTTGAACTTCAAACAAAGAAAGTAAAGGACCTGACTTTGACTCGGAGGATACTCCTCTACCTCTGACCCACCCCTCCTCACGGTCGCCGATGTCAAACCACCACACACAGGGACCAGCCTGACGTTAGTCCCTCCTTACCGTGGGTAGACCAAAAGGTGGACGACACGGATCGTGCAAATGGACCACGATCTGAGCACATTCTTGAGCACGATCTTGAGCCCAAGGTTCCACGTAGTTTTTGGGGTTAGTTGATTTCTGGAACAAAAGTAAGTGAAAAAGGGGTCGTCCAGTTTAGATTACCACCCAGTCACAAAAAGATTTTATGAGTCCTTCCATTTATCATTCATTGAACCTTCTTCGTATTAGAATATATTCATTGTTCCTTTATATCAAACAAACCAACAACTGCCGCTTAGCCGGTTTGTTCTTCTTCTTGGGTCATCGAAAACAAAAACTCCCAGGGGCTACCCAAGGTCAGTAAAAACTGAGGTGGTTTTGGATACTAGTTTGGTAGACTGAAAAGAAATTTTTTTTTAGGAGTTGACGAAAAAAGATTCGAAAGGGAGGAGGGTAGTTCGGGTCTTAAAAGAGAAAGGACAATGAAGGTATAGAAGAAAGGACCGGGTAGAGAGACAAAGGGCTTAACATCCACAAAGGGGCACCAAACCGGGAGAAAACTGAAGGCAGGTATGAGAAACGGAACAGTGACCACAACGGAATCTACTTAGACGGAGAGAGGAAGGGTTTCGCAGGTGAACAGGCCATAATGACGACAAGTCTCAGATAAATAGGTTGAGGATTATCCGTCCTGTGACCACGAGCCCTCAACTCAACCGGGGGACGGGAGTCACAGACAGAGGAGTCGAAGGGTCGGCGTAGAAGTCAAGGAATCGTAGAGAGGAATGAAGAGAGGAAGAGAATACCCCCTGGGAGGTAAGGAGTGTTAGGGCCTTAGGGGTGTACACTTGCGGCCACGGAGAAAAAAGGAATAATGACTGTAGGTTAGTTCACAAAAGAGGGCACCATTTTCACCTTTAGATTGTTCACACAGTTTCTAGTCATGGACCTCTTCAGGTGCACACTCCTCAATACGGTGTGTCACTGTGTACATCTGTAAAAGACCGGTGGCAGAACTAACAGAAGGGGACGCTTAGTGACCCGGGGTCGAAATGGTAGAAAGGGTTCAACACAAGCGATGTAAAGAGGGAGATGAAAACCAAATTTCAAGGAAAGAAGACTGACTTACCTCTAAAATGGGTTAATAGGAAGTTCTGGGGAAGGTTAGGACCCGAATATACTGGTTTTTCTGATATTAGTCTTCTTAATTTGACTGTAGGTAAGACTGTGACTTCCTCCCTTCCCCTCTCCTTCTCTCCCTCTCTGTCCGTGACTTATCCTTGTGTGTGTCCGGGACGGGTCAGTCGACACACGTCGGACTAGCTACCGGTTCACTCTCACGAGTGGCCCGTACAGGACCCCTTTACTTAAGTGAGTCTGAAGTCTTTATAAAGTTCTTCTCTCCGACTTCGGAAGTACTGAAACAGGTCATAAACAAAAGCGACCTGAGAACTGAATCCGAGGTGACCTCGTCACCCCTGACCCTTTTTGTACGGAGACGTCATCCTGACCGGGGGAGAGCACGTGAGAACGGACGTTCTCCAATAGGAGACTTGACGAAGACTGCATGGTGACATCGGTGCCTGTACGTCGAATTACAGAAACCACGAGACGAAAGACGTTGGGATGTGCGAAGGGAAATTGATGGTAACTACAGAGAAGAGGGTGTTCAGATCCGTCCTAACACGAGAGTGTGTTGAGCAACTTCGGGTCTTGGACACGACGGACTGGAGGCAGGGAGACCTAGAAATAATACAAATTTGAATTCCGGTCTTTTTGAAATGTATGTGAGTGTAGTAACAGGAGTAGTGATGACGATGATAAACATTTACTGTTCATATTATTACAAAAATTTGAATCTTTTCTGGAGGTTTTTTACCCCAAACCCTCAAAAAATATCACCTTGGGTAAAAGAAGTAACCACAAACCTTTTTGACTACTCTTAAGAAGGAGACTCTAGTGGGATCCGACCGACCATATTAATCACTACCGTTGTTCCTCCGTCTGGGACCGGTGACTTCGACCTTCCGACCTCCTCCGTCTACCCAGACCCCAGCACTCTACTCGCAAACCCAGCGACTCTGGAAGGACGTCGACGTGGAACTGAGTGAGGTGAGGGACACTGTCGCAGTAGTCAAGGGTCGTGTGAACCCTCGTCCGAGAAGACAGTGGGACCGAAGAAGTACTCTCGGTCAACGAAGGGACTAACGTCGGTTTGAGGACCGATGTCATCTTTTAAGTCTCGGTCCTCTCCCCATGTTTGTTTGGACGATTTACCTGTCTTCAGTGTCCTGGGTGGGGTTACCTCTCGAATCAGAGACAGGACTTGTAGATTTCGGGAGAGACAACACAACATATCAGTAAGTAAGCACAGACTAAGAAAAGCTGGAGTACCTGACATCGGGCGGTCCGAGGAGACAGGTACCCTAAAGGGTCCGTTCTTATGACCTCACCCAACGACACAGGAGGAGGTCACCTAGAAGGGCTGGGTCCCTAGCTTGGGTCCAGAGGACGTTCCCTTACGAAATGGTGACTCGGTGGTCCCTCCGGGTTTTGGGAAAGATCGATCCAAATTTCAGTAAGACGGACTAGGGAAAGAAGGAATCTCGACTCAATAATTACGTAAATCGACGTAATCTTTTGGGATGACTAAAAGTTATTATCAACCATAAGTGTGGTCCGATACAAACGGTTCCAGGACCCTACGTCATACCCACCATCACTCTGCAAACCAGAGTCCCCTTCTGACGGGCCTAAGCTTAGGACCGTGGAGATGAATGGTCGACACAGGTATTCGTCGATAAAGTGGAACGATTCGGAGTAAAGGAGTAAACAGTTTACTCCTATTATAATTATGTATGGGTCATCCCAACTCCTACTATAATTATGTACGGGTTATCCCAACAATAGTCTTGTCGGGTAGATTTAGTGAATTATGTACTGGGTTGTGGAGATATTTAAGAAACCATTTACGTTTCGTGACACAAATACACGGTTATCCTTTATAATGAGAGGAGTGGTGGTCGGAGAGGGGTCAACCATCTATAGTTCAATTCCGGGTTTCTTCAATTTATATACCGTCCCAACAGGTCGTATTACCGTCTCGTTTCTACCTGTAGACCCTCCGGAATCAAATCATGGATAATCAGAGATGACACAGGTTCTCAACAAAAAAAAAGAAAGAACGGAAAATATGGTTTGTTTAGGGGTGAGACTACGAGGACATCTAAGTAAGACGATGGAAGGTGACTGTAATTAACTTGTGGACGATACACTTTCGTAGGATCGGTCGTGACCTGTGGTTGTTAACTGTATCCCCGACGGGACACCTTGAGATTGACATTACCACTGTTTTACGTTTGTTTATAAATATGGGTGTGTTAATTCAGTATTAGTCCCACACTTCCGGTTCATGTTCCATGACTCTGGGGCACCTATCCCCGAAACTAGAACCCCTCAGATCTTTTCGTGGGGATTCTTCCATTATGAAAGGGACTCTGGGACACCCACCCCCAGGTCCCACTGCTCTCGAAGGTCGTCGTCCTTACTGAGGGAGTTTAGATACTCGTTTCCTCCTGAATGACTCCTCATCTTCTCCCCGGTCACACCGGCTTTGTCTCAACCCCCTCCTCGTCTTCCTCCGTTTGGACCTATTCTACGGTGGCACCTGTGTGTTCCGACGCATGTCTTTTATTACTCCAGAAACTTTCTCAAATCGGACCTCTCATTGACTACTTTACACGTGAAAATTTCGTGGACGTTATGCCCTCTGGGTCCAAACTAGGGACCCAGCCCTTCTAGGTGACGTCCTCCCGTGTCGTTGGGTCAGGTCCTAAGAACGGACCCTTTAGGGTGTCTGTCTCCTCGGACCACCCGATGTCAGGTGCCCCAGCGTTTCTCAGTCTGTACTGACTCGTCGATTCGTGTGTCGTGAAAATTTCTAGTGATTGGTACATATTCCCTTTTTTTTGACTGAACATCCTACTGTCCCCATCCTTACCTCTATGACTACCTAACCCGACCCAGCCACCGTCATCTCTACCTCCCTTTATTTATCTGAATTCCCTATAAATCCTCCGTTTTATATGCATAGATAACTAACTAGTATACCGGTCCCCACCCCTCGACCAAACCTTACTTTCTACTGATCAAGGTATACCCTTCACGCCTTACATTCTGAAGACACACTGCATACGGTTTGTCCACCAACATGTACACGAAACCCCGAGTCTCGTATCCGACCTACGAAGAACACCAGACGGGAGAGTAGGTCGCCTCTGTTCGAGGTGTGGTAAAACCAGGAAAAAGAGACTGGGACCCGATAGAGACTTCTAAGATTACGACACAAAGAGACCAAAAAGTCCTAAGGTCGGTCC
Source organism: Capra ibex (assembly GCA_006410555.1). Lineage (NCBI taxonomy): Eukaryota > Metazoa > Chordata > Mammalia > Artiodactyla > Bovidae > Capra > Capra ibex. The sequence goes on from SJYO01036187.1 coordinate 3,479,031, forward strand.
GTTAAGGAGACCACCATCTTTCGACATAGGCCAAATAGTCGTCTGTACCATTCGTCCTAATGTCGGAACAGTATAAATACGTTTCAACCCTTCTTGAAGGTCCTTAAGAAACGTCTCACTCTTGTCTCTAACTGAAGGGTAGGACTGCAAGAGTCTTTTCCTTATTTTAGAATAAACAAGTGTATTACAAACGATGGAGTCTTACCGGTGTGGATTTGTGACTCACTTTACATAGTATACAAAAATTGGGGGTCCACGGAATCGATCATCGTGTGAGGGAAAACGTCGAACTCTCACTCAAAATTCCATATCGATAGCACACCCATTCAGATCGACCGGACTCACCAGTACAAGCAAAGGGGCAGTGAGTGGTGGAAACGGACACAAGAATAGAGGGGACGTGACGGACCTGGTAATATAGTGTACCCGAAAGACGTCGTCTGACGAAAGTTTGTTCGAGGAAAATATGGTAACGTAACTGAGCACCATTATAAGTCAAAAACAAGACCAAACCAGAATGACCAATGTTGTAGAGGTCTCGAGTCACTCAGCGACGGGGATTTCAACATCGGTTGTAAATCTCAGACGTTCCCGACCGAGGAAGAGTCGGATTCAGTCTAGTGTGACAGAAAACGAACCTGCTTCGACTTAGAGTATTTGAGGTAAGGAGTGGTCGAGGATCCGACCAACCTGTCTTAAATCCCTTTCTCTACTTAATGGTCTCTTGGTCAGAAGGTTCACATTCTCACAAATCTTTCGTGTCTATAGACTCGTTCGTGACACTTCTAAAGATCCTTGACCCGTAGTCTTCAACAAAAGTCTATGAGAAGACTGATCAATATCCTTGTCATTGTCTTACTGGAAGAACCTCGATTCCTCAATACATCTACTAGTGCAGAGAATTAAGTCTTCGTTGGTAAGAGAGAGGGAAGGAGGGGAAGAAGGAAGGGTTACTTGACCCTGGAACGAACCCAAACAAAAATCTCATCATTAATAAAAATCGTACGAATACTGAATAGGATAAGATTAGTCGACGTCAAAAAAGTAGTATAATGGTAAGTGATCTTTATGAGAACGGACCTTTTAGGGTACCTGCCTCCTCGGACCATCCGACGTCAGGTATCCCAGTGCTTCTCAGTCTGTACTGACTCACTGAAGTGAAAAGTGAAAGTACGTAACCTCTTCCTTTACCGTTGGGTGAGGTCACAAGAACGGACCTCTTAGGGTCCCTGTCCCCTCGGACCACCCGACGGTAGATACCCCAGCGTGTCTCAGCCTGTGCTGACTTCGCCGAATCGTCGTCGTCGTCGTCATCGTTGTGGTAATATATCTCGATAACTTGCTAGTCGTTGACAAATAGTTCGGTCAAAATATTAATTCACAACTCACAGAGTACATTAAATAACTTATGATATGACTCACTTTTTGTCTTGCCGACACACCCATGTCCCACTGACATTCACACGAGCAACGAATGTGCACACAAACGTGCCGACCTTCGACTCCGGGTGCTGACGACGGGTCGTAGTGCTGTCTCAGGACGTGGTGTCTGCTCATCGGCTCTTTTCTAGTCGGTTAAAAGATGACTCACACATAGTGAAAATATGGTAGTCTTTCAGCACTCAGTTTGGTAACATACAGTTCCTGGTAGACATATGAATGACTGACGAGTAACATATGGTTTTTTTCTAGGACAGAAGTACTCGGAACATATACAGTCCACAACCACTCCCAGTACTTCTTTTCAGTTTGTTCCCCTCTTCCATCTCTTACCTCACCCCCGTGACGAGATCCGTCCGACAAGTCCCTTTGGGTATCCAGGGGATCTCACTGTACACTCGTCAGGACTTCCTTCACTCCCTCCCCGACGTGCCCATAGACCCCTCTTCCTTGTGGTTTCCGTCTCCAGGAACCGTGTACGTTCGTTCGTGCGTCCTACGCTCACTCCGACCCCGTCACTCACCTCTCCTCTCACCGTCCTCTACTTCGGTCTCGGGTCTGAAACCCCAGAGGCGTCGATTCCATCGGTAGACCCAAAACAAGATTCACTCGACCCTTCGACAACCTCTTAATCCTTGTCCCTTACTAGAAAGACTTCCTAGTGTCCGACGACACATCTCGATTGTGTCCTCCTTTGTCCTCCGACGACGTCATCCCTTCTGTACCGCCAGTGGGCGGGACCCGCAGTCGACCCCACAATAACTGTTCACTACCCAGGACCCACAGCACCGAACTTACAGGGACGGGGGTATGTCCGTGTCAGGTACACATCCGGTTTTGAATCGTGTAAAGACACCACTCCGAGACCTCTTGATCCGGACGAGGGTACGACGACTACCCTTACTCTTGGTCACGCTGGGAAAACTTCCCCCTGAGTCGTCGTAACTTGTTTTACTGTACACGCGGCCAAAAGACTCGGTTGTCAGGATCCTTAAATGGTACTTCTATGTGGAGGTTTTATGCCTTTATGTACACGTGTTCCAATAAATAACGTCATAACAAACATTAACGTTTTATAATCTTTGTTGGATTTATGGTATGGCCTACTTATTTCTTATTTGATACCATCTAGACTATCTGTCACGGACTTCTTGATACCTGTCTCCAAGCACTGTAGGATGTCCTCCGTCCCTAGTTCTGGTAGGGGGCCCTTTTCTTTACGTTTTTCCGTTTTGCCAACAGACTACTCCGGAATGTTTATCGACTCTTTTCTTCCTTTCGATTTCCGTCTCCTCTTTTCCTTTCTATTTGGGTAAACTTACGTCTCAAGGTTTCTTATCGTTCCTCTCTATTCTTTCGGAAGGAGTCGTTAGTTACGTTTCTTTATCTCCTTTCGTTATCTTACCCTTTCTGATCTCTAGAGAAGTTCTTTTAATCTCTATGATTCCCTTGAAAAGTACGTCTCTACTTGTGTTATTTCCTGTCTTTACCATACCTGGATTGTCTTCGTCTATTATAATTCTCTCTTATGTGTCTTCTTGACATGTTTTTTCTAGAAGTACTGGGTCTATTGGTGTTACCACACTAGTAAGTGGATCTCGGTCTGTAGGACCTTACACTTCAATTCACCCGGAATCCTTCGCAGTGATGTTTGTTTCGATCACCTCCACTACCTTAAGGTCAACTCGATAAGTTTAGGATTTTCTACTACGACACTTTCACGACGTGAGTTATACGGTCGTTTAGACCTTTTAAGTCGTCACCGGTGTCCTGACCTTTTCCAGACAAAAGTAAGGTTAGGGTTTCTTTCCGTTACGGTTTCTTACAAGTTTGATGGCGTGTTAACGTGAGTAGAGTCTACGATCGTTTCATTACGAGTTTTAAGAGGTTCGGTCCGAAGTTGTCATGCACTTGGTACTTGAAGGCCTGCAAGTTCGACCTAAATCTTTTCCTTCTCCTTGGTCTGGCGGACTGGACGGAGGACTCTTTGGATATACGTCTAGTTCTTTGTTGTCAATCTTGACTTGTACCTTGTTGTCTGACCAAGGTTTATCCTTTTCCTCATGCAGTTCCGAATATAACAGTGGGACGAATAAATTCAATATACGTTTCATGTAGTACTCTTTACGACCCGACCTACTTCGTGTTCGACCTTAGTTCTAACGGCCCTCTTTATAGTTATTGGAGTCTATGCGTCTATTGTGGTGGGAATGCCGTCTTTCACTTCTCCTTCATTTTTCGGAGAACTATTTTCACTTTCTCCTCTCACTTTTCCAACCGAATTTCGAGTTGTAACCTTTTTGGTTCTAGTACCGTAGACCAGAGTAGTGAAGTACCGTTTATCTATCCCTTTGTCACATTTGTCACTCTCTGAAATAAAACCCCCCGAGGTTTTAGTGACGTCTAACCACTGACGTCGGTACTTTAATTTTCTACACACGAGGAACCTTCTTTTCGATACTGGTTGGATCTGTCGGATAATTTTTCGTCTCTGTAAGGAAATGGTTGTTTCCAGGCAGATCAGTTTCGATACCAAAAAGGTCATCAGTATATACCTACACTCTCAACCTGATGTTTCTTTCGACTCACGACTTCTTAATTACGAAAACCACCACAACCTCTTCTGAGAACTCTCAGGGAATCTGACGTTCCTCTAGGTTGGTCAGGTAGGATTTCCTTTAGTCAGGACTTAGAAGTAACCTTCCTGACTATAACTTCGACTTTGAGGTTATGAAACCGGTGGACTACGCTTCTTGATTGAGTAACCTTTTCTGGGACTACGACCCTTTCTACCTTCCACCCTCCTCTTCCCCCGTTGTCTCCTGTTCTACCAACCTACCGTAGTGGCTGAGCTAACTGTACTCAAACTCATCCGAGGCACTTGACCACTACCTGTCCCTCCGGACCGCACGATCGTACCCCAGTGTTTCTCAGCCTGTGCTGACTCGTTGACTTGACTTGACTTGACTACCATATAGGTGTGTCACCCTTTGATACGTCGATGTTTTTTATTTTTATTATCACTCCTGCTCAAGGTACTTTGCTGGACCTCTCGAACGGTCCTATATAACAGTTTACCTTCTTTCGTTTCACGTCTCCTCGTAGAGATCGTACAACGGAAAGCGCACTCTTTCTTCTCGCACATTCTTATATACACAGAAGAGTGAAGACGTTCTTCTTTATGTCCTTCCTACTTAGGTTTTTGATTATAAATTGGCTAATAGGAGTGTCTACCCACCTTTTCCCACTCTTACCCTGTACCCCAACTTCACTGTAAAGAGGAAAAGAAAAACACATCAAAACTGAAAATCTTGATGCACCCTCAACAGGAAAGAGTTTTCTATTTGTTCATATATTTCGTTCCTACACCCATTTTGGGGTTTACCTTATATTTGTCATTGTTTGGATTGACACAACGTTTACTTATTGTGACTCCTCTACTCCTTCTTTTTATTCATAGAAACTTTTCGTCATGAAACTATTGATCTTGACATTTGTTTATTACATGTCATCAACCATTAAAAAAACAGTGTTAAAAAAAAATCTTGATCGTTAAGACTTCGGTAAAATACTCTACCTTGTTCAAGGGACCACCAGGTCACTAACTCTGAGGTGTGAAGGTGAAATCCCCCGTGTCCAAGTTAGGGACCAACTCTTTGATTTTAGGGTTTTCGAAACGCTATACCGGATTTTTATTGACAACAAGTCTTTTAACTTAATAAAGGGGGATTTATCCCTGCATACCATAATGACTTGAGGGATTTGTACTACCCATTACAAACATGTACATGTAAATTACCCCTATTGCAGGTATTGAAAACAATCGGGGGTTTTGTAGACACCAGATGGTCAACGGTTTTAGACATGTAGGAATGATAGAAGTACAAGGGACCCTCCATGATCACTCGAAGGGACCCCCGAGTCACTATTTCTTAGACGGACGGTTACGTCCTCTGCACCCAAGTCACGGACCCAGTCCTTCTAGGGGACCTCTTCCCGTACCGTTGGACGAGGGTGTAAGAACGGACCTCTTAGGGTACCCGTCTCCTCGGACCGTCCGGTGTCAGGTACCCCTCCCTTTTCCTAGTCTTGTTGAACCACTCATTTGTTGTAGTTGATGTAAGACGCACGCACGTACGATTCAACGAAGTCAGTACGGCTGAGAAACGCTGGGACACCTGGTATCGGACGGTCTAAGGAGACAGGTACCCTAAGAGGTCCGTTCTTATGTCTTCGTCCAACGGTACGGGAGGAGGTCCCCTAGAAGGGGCGGGTCCATCGCTTGGACGCAGAGAATACAGAGGGCGTAACGGTCCACCCAGAAATGGTGATCACGGTGGACCCTTCGGGTGTAAGCAAGATCGGGGTAATGTATCTACCCTTTTGGCTCCGAGCGGACATTCACCACCCAGCCCCACTAGGTCCTTCTGAATTTTCTGCCCTTCCCTACACTCCTTGTTAACTCTGAGTGAGTCCTACCCTTTTGGGGTGGTAAAAGTACTCCTTCCCTCGTCTCAGTGTACTTCGACCACAACATCGTTAGTAAAACTCTGAAGAGATCTTCTCGTCGAGAACCGTTGTCGACCTAGGTCGAGTTTTACCTTTCAAAACACGACAAAGGTTTATTGAATGGGTTCAGACTAACCGAAATACGAAAATACAATCAGTCGTGATTCCTTTTTGCTTTTGCCAGTGCGTCCACAGTCGACTCCCTACACTCCAGAATGGACGTAATAGTATTTTTCGGTTGACGAAAAGGGGAAGAGAAAGACCTTTGGGTGGTAAATAATTACAAGGATGAAAGTCTTAGTAGTAGATTTCTAAGACAGACAACTCGTCCTTGTGTGTGACCGGGAAGATTTCGGCCCCAAGAGTTCCCCTGCACCTTTGGTCTGACTTTCCCTGGAGTCACACGGAGTCCGGACGACGGACCAAAAGTCAGTCGAGAGGGTGCTAAAGAAGACCGGGACCCGAACACGTGGTCCAACCGAACAGGAACTACAGATTAGATAGTTTTGCACGGCTCCACTAGGAGACAGTCGTTCGACAACCGAGGCGGTCACTGTGACTTGTCGGACCAGGGACTCTACTGTCAAGGAATATAAAATGGCACCAAAACTATTCAGTGACTCATACACTGACAAAGACAGTCTTTGAATGACAAGTACAAGACACAGATGTGTCATAATAGACCGACAATGAGGGGTAACCATTGATGACATTATGCCACGACAATGAAACCCCAGGACTGTGACGGACGGTAAGACTAAGACACTCCCTATCAGACCTTTCAGGGGGTATCATTGTCTGTTGAAGTCAGGATAATGTGCGTTTTATTAATTTAAGGGACACGAACGAAGAATGACAACGAAGTCGCCCTAAGTCTTAAGTTAGGACCGGTCACACCAAATGAAGTTTCATCTATCTTAAGTAAGTGGGAGGGAGTAGTTCTCCCCTCAGGGGTTTTATCACCCGTTTTACATTAATAAGAGAAAACAAAAGGCTTTTTCTTTACACAAACTCTAAGCCTTCAAAGTCATCTAGTACGTCATTCTCGTCTCGAAATTATTTTACGGGTTCTAACTCGGTGTCCCGAACACTCTTTTCGATCTGTCTCGACTATACTCCTTTCTACGATGAGGTCACGTCGGGGTCCCGAGTACGAAGGACCTCGGTGGGGAGATCAAAACTCAACGTACACACTCCGAGAGCTACTCGGTACAGGTATCAGTCTGACTGTTTACTCTACGGGAGGGGCGGGACGCGAAAGTGAGGTCACCGGGGTGTTCGGACCACAATGCCTTACTCATGTACTAACGTCGGCCTTTCGGATCAGAACACAGGACTGAGACCCAGAATAGCAGACATATCGGAGTCCGTCCAGTAGTGAATAGTCACGAGAGAAGATCTTTTACCCGAAGGACCATTGGGGACGGAACACCCGGATATTCGTGTATTCGTTAGTGGTCTGTGCCACTAAAAGGTGCTCATCAAAGTGACGTTGTTTGAAGTTTTTCTGTGTCAAAGGCACGTGCGATAAGGTCACACCATAAGTCCTTACGACGGAAATCTCCGTCCGACGTCACTTCCCGGTCGTCGACCGTGTCGCGGACACTATGAGCGACACCTGACTAGCGAGCAGAAAAAACGAATAGACTAAATGTCGTCACATAACGAGGGTCCACGTACCGTTGCACTAAGACAATATATATCTGTATATAGACAAGAAAAGGTCTAAGAAAAGGGTACATCCAATAATGTCCTATAACTCATTTCAAGGGACACGACGTGTCATCCGGGAACAACTGATAGAGAGTGTCACGTATATACAATTAGGGTTGGGGGACTAAATAGGGAGGGGGGTGGAAGGGGAACACTCAGAGACAAAATATATATTCAAGTAAACATAGGTAAAAAATCTGGGGTGTACATTCACTATTGTATACTATTAACAGAAAAAGACAGACTCAATTGAATCATACTATTGGAGATCCAGGTAGACACAACGACGTCTTCTCGTAATAAAGTAAGAAGAATACCGACTCATTATAAGGTAACACATATATGTGGTGTCGAAGAAATAGGTGAGGTGACAACTACCTGTAAATTCAACGGAGTCACAGGACCGATAATATTTATCACGACGTCACTTGTAATTCCACGTACATAGAAAAACTTGATACCACAAAACCCCTATATACGGGTCCTCACCCTAACGACCTAGTATACCATCAAGATAAAAATCAAAAAAATTCCTTTGAGGTGTGACAAGAGGTAACACCGACTTGGTTATATACAGGAGGGAAAAAGTATTCATCACTCTCGTGACAGGGGATCTTGTCGACTTGTCACAATCCTATCGACTCCATGATTAACACTAGAGTGTGGAGCCCTTTGAGACTAGTACAGATTACCGAACGGACGGTACGAGGACCTAGTGTAGGGACTAGGACCCCCTATTCCTCCACTGTCTTTAGTGGAGAGACGAAACATCCTCCCTGTCTCTCCGTCTCCGACCTTTTCCTTGGACGAAGTATCTGAACCAGTCTTAGTCTTTGCCGCATCTGCGGAGACTGAGCCATGAAAGAAAGCCGGTTACGGAGTATAAGTAACGTCACTGGAGGTGGTAGAGACATACCCGAAAGAGGAGACCGGACTTCTCTTCTCTGGCCGACGAATTTGCGTGTGACCGACCCCCTCTACCTGTGAGTCGATTCGAACCGCGACACCAACACTTAAACGAAAAAACAGAGGAACTAGTGACAAGGGACAGAAGGATCCCGATGTCGTACTTCCTTAAAAGGCCCACAGTCCTAGGGTCCACCTTCACTTACTGTAGTTTTTGCGGAAACTCTCTCCACTCCTTTGTCGGAATTTCTAATCCGGTCTGTAAACGGTCAGGGGACCCCATCGCCGAGGTGGGGAAGAAGGAACTCTCCATGGGTCTCAGTCGTTCGGTCCTACGGAGGGAGAAGTCGGGTCGGGGAAGGGAGACATCTGTAGGAGGGGTGGACGGGAGGGTGTACACGCCCCTCTGCGGCCCCTGCAGGGTCACAGGGGGAACGGTCGGGGAGAGAAGGGCGGAGAGAGGACGTCTATCAGGTGGGTTTGGGTTCTTAGATTGGCACTATAGACCCGTCAAACGTCGACATAGACCTTGGGAACCACAGTCCCGTCTGTGCGGACAAGTGCATCGGGTAAATAATAGAGCACCCGAGAATTCCATCACCCGTTCGAAACCGTTAAAGGTACGGACATTACCTTATATATCAAAGTTAAACTCCAACCAGGATGGTAATTTAGATTAATGCAGATTATCCTTTAAAAGGTACCCCTCGCGGTCGTACTAGCAAGAGAACGTTCATCCACACGAATCAACGTCCGACCCTTCCTCCTCTCGATCAGTCTCCCCGACCGGAGGGACCGGTGCAGACGGAGGGGAGCCCGAGTCAGGGTCGGACCGGGCGAAAGTACTACGAACCCTCTCTCGGCCAACGGCACAGGGAAGGGACCGGGTATCCCTTGCAGGGACTCGATCAGACCGTGTGCGTCTAAGTGTAATTACCAGCGGACACGGGGACGAGACTGGGGTCCCGGGGACTCGGACTCGTCGGAAACGAAAAAGACCAGGGACCAACGGGACGAGTTCCGGCGGCACGACTCGTCTCTCGACTCCCTGAAGTCACTTTCGAACTCATCCCGTGACGAAGGGAGGGTCGAGACGAAGTAGGACGCACAAAAATGGGGGAGTGAGAGAGGAAGAACCCCCGCAAAGAGTGGGAGTCCTCTCCTGGGGGACCGACCTCTGGTCTTACTGGTGCTGTACCTGAGGTATCGACCGCAGGACTTCGACATGAAGGCCCCCGACCTCGTGGGCGAGAAGGGGTTCCTGTAGAAGGTGCTGGACTACCGGACGCAGTCATTCATGGGTCTGGTGTTCGAGTGAAGACCCGGCCTCGTGGAACATCGTTGTCCCTTTAAAGGTCCAAATGTCATTAAAAAAAGAAAAGGAAGACACTTTAAAGAGAAGGAACCACATCCCCTCCTTTTTCTCACTGAAAAGTCCTTCCTAGACCTGGTGTTCAGTCTTGAGGACCAAAAAGAAAGACTAAGTGAAATTTGACAAAATAAAACGACCGGAAATAGAGAGAATTATACAAGGATATCTTTTATGTCAGGAAAAGTCGGTAATCCTCGAGTATGTAATCAGGAACACGAAAAGTACTATGTTTCCCTCTTACGTACACAATGGTTATAAAGGACGAACAACGAAATTCGTACTGTACTGAATAGACACTCTACACAATTATACATAGGAAGATCCTTAAGTTCGGGAGACGTGTAAGTTTTCATCACTATGCTATAAAAGAGTCTCTCAGAGATGAAAAGAAATGTATTTTGTCCATAGAATCTTAAAGAGACGGAGAATGACATTTTAAACCCCGAACTTTTCGACGAAGACCGGTAAATAATATGACCTTGTGGGAGAGTAAACAACAGGTACCTTTGGACCTAATTATAATCCAGCAAGACTCTCGTCTGAGGTAACTCTATTACCAAGGTCTCCGACCTCCTCCGTCAAGGAAACTTTACTTCTTTCCGAGAGGGGGGTCTAGTCACTTCCAGAAGTACGGGTGGGGGTCGTGAGGGCGGGGGTCAAAGGTCAAACCAAATCGTGTAGGGGACTCTCGAGTCCTTCGGTCGAGGGAACAAAACAACTGACTGGCGACAAACACCCTGAGGATCACCTGGACTCAAGACACCCACTGACTCTTCTACGTGGGGAGTGCAGAAGTGCAGAAGGTCCCGCCCCGGACCTACCTTGTACGATTCTCTACCCCCAATCATGTCCTATTATGGGCTACGGAACCGACGGGTCAGGAGGGGAGCTCCACACGAGGACTAGGTCATAGAGAGTGAAGTAAAAGTGCCTTTCCGAGAGAGAAAGTCATAGGTGCACCGTGTTGCGCTTACACCCTTTCGCCCGGGACCCCTCCAGACCCAGAACCCGGTATGGACCTCAGTCCTTTCAAGAGACCAAAAGAGGGTCATAGTGACGAACGTGCCCCCGGACGGTCAAGAACGGAGACCGGTGGAAAACGGTAGGGGCGACGTCTATTCTCTCACCCCTCCTTTTCGGTCTGAACAGGTCCCCGACTCCCCACACGTGCACCTCGTCCGCCCCACCCTGGTGGGGTGCGTCCGGGAGGTTCCGACCCCCTGTCAGTGTCGGCAAAGACCCGTCGAGAAACAAAACCATAACATTATTCTCCCACCGTCTACGACACCCCTTGAACGGGTTGGGAAGACACGGTTCCTCGTCTGTAGAATTCAGGACGGGGTCGCTTCCCAGATCTCGGGACGACGGTTTCGGGGTGACGTTCCTCGGGGAGTGTGACCGGGTCAAGAGACATCCGACCTTGGCCGACGAGACACAACATGGACGACGTTCAGTCCCGGAAGACTGGTGATCAGGGACCCTAGGGTCACCTCCCATTGTGTACCGAAAGAAGAAAGTCGTTACCTGTTGGACGTCCTCGCTCGAGACGTGTAGGCCTTCCAGGAGGACCAGGAGGGGTTTTGGTGAGACTAATAGTACTCTATGGAGAAACGGAAGGAGTTAGTCACTCATCTGCAGGGACCCTCGTCGACTAGCCGGAACCGAAGCCGGTCACTTGTAAATACACCCCTAGATACAACTGGGGAGGTCTGGTCATTTATGAATGACTTGTGTACGACCCACACCAAAATCCTCCATTTTTATGGAACACTTTATCTCTGTTTTCGGATCTATAGTAAACCGAGTACCAGATCGTCTCCTGTGTCTGTTATTGTCTGTGTACTCCATCACTATTCACGAACCTTCTTCTTATTTCTTTACGTTCACTTGCCAGTCCCGTCCCCACTGTCTCCCCTCGGCCGTGTCTCCCCAGCAGTCGTTTCCGGAGACCCCCCAGCCACATACTCGTCGTCGGACTCACTTCCCTTCCTTCCTCGGTCCTAGTTCCAGCAGTCCGAGTGTTTTCAGTACCGTTGTGACCCAAACCTAAACTTCCTCGGCAACCTTTCAAACTTCGTCTTCTCACAACACTAGACTAAAAGATGAAATAAAAATTTTCGACGAAACACCTCTTCAATGACACGTCACTTCACTTCAATGAGTCTGGTCCCTCCCTTCCCACCTCCCACCCCCTTCTCAGTCCAAACCCTAGATAAACCTCGTGTTGGACATGTCCTGGACGACTACCCATCCCACGTCTTTCTCCTTTCTCTCTTTAAGACTTAAAAACAGTACTCGTCATCACCTCAACCCCTTCTGTTCTGCACCTATACGATTACACCTATACAATTGCACTTCGTGGATGATCGGGAGGTCCATCTCTCAGATTCCGTCCACGGAGGGGGTCCGTGGAGACAGAAATGGACAACGAAAGTGGTGTCGTGGAGGTCGTCGATCCGGTCTCACATAATCCCTCGTTGAACTCCCGGCCTATTCCGGGTATCCACACAAGGGAAATTTAGGTGACGCAGAACTTTCGTGACTTCGTAAATTTATAACCCTCTAAAATGTGAATCTTTTTAGACCTAAAGACCGAAGAGAACTCTTTTGTAATCTAGACCGTCATGACCCAGACTGTCGGAGCACCGACGTCAAAGGACACCTCATTCCCGACGACGGACCGATATCAGGTCCCTGGGGTCAAATGGTCAGGGTAAAGAGGGGCTATGGGGGGTCACGACTCCGACTTAAGTCAACTTTAATAGTAGAGAGACCGAAATACGGAAAAGTATATCACCCCTTTGTAAAGATATCCAGAAATTTAGAAAAAAAAAAATTACACCTCCCCCATTATTTTGAATCTGATTCCCACAAAATCGTCAATAAAGAAACACTTTTACTTCTTAGAAGGATCACCCAATCAAAGACGAAGTCACCTGTAAGTGTCCGGTAGAGTCCTCGGAGTCGGACGGACGTCTGATCCCAGTCGGACGGACGTCTCCACGGACCCAGTCCCCGGCGGCGGGGTCGGAGCGGGACAACGTCGGGCGTCGGGCGACGGAGGGGCACGGACACAGACGTGGTAAGTGACCGGCTCGGGACTGAGTCACGGTGGTGACGGAAATCAACTCTTGGGGGGTACTGAGTGCGTCCCAAAGTGTCCGTCTGTCTTTATCTTTGGGACCATTACTGAGAGCTCGGACAACCAGAGGAGCCCCGGTGGTCCCGGTGGGAGTAGAGGGGAACACCTGACTATGGACGGGAGTCTCTCGGACCAGACGAGGGGTCTCGTTCTTCGTCCTACCGTCCCCTCGCCTGTCCCAAACCCCACTGAGGCACACATTCGCGTTACGTGGGCGAGAGACGGGGCGTAAAAGGAGGACGATTCACCTCCCCGTCCCCCTCTGTCCTCTTATTCGTAGCATTCTCGTCTTCTACCGGTGACGACTCCCTTTGCACCTTTCAAAATGGTCAAGTCAACTACTGAAAACAACACAAATTGAAGAGAAATACCAATTTTTTTCTAAGAGTAGTTTCATAAAGTAACTTTTCTACGTTGTAATTATGGTGTTATAAAGGCTTTGACTATTTACCGTGTCGACTATCTTTTCTGGTAAAGACGGACGTACTCTTCCACTGTCCACTGTTCACCGGTTTCAACCGTCCATCAAGGGGTACGTCTGAGACGGACCCGGGGCTGAAATCCTGGAGAGAGGAAACGACAATACACAGGACTCCTACACACACGAGATAAAGACCGATACCAGAAAAAACCCCAACATGTTAGGAGGTCGGCTTCCTTGAGAGTCTTGACTCTGTCCATCTGTCTGTCTGTCTGTCCATACTTTGAGGAACGTGTCATGTGGTCACGACACACCTGAACTGGTCCAAGGTGTATAAAGACACATCGATCGCAGGTTAGGGAACATACTTGGAACTCATGTGCGGACAGGTCATCCGGAACACTTACTAATTGTAATATGATACCTCTTTCGTTACCGTGGGGTGAGGTCATGAGAACGGACCTCTCAGGGTACCTACCTCCTAGGACCATCCGACGTCAGGTACCACAGCGACTCTCAGCCTGTTCTGACTCGTTGAAGTGAAAGTGAAAAGTGAAAGTACGTAACCTCTCCCTTTACCGTTGGGTGAGGTCACAAGAACGGACCTCTTAGGGTCCCCGCCCCCTCGGACCGCCCGACGGCAGATACCCGGCGTGTCTCAGCCTGTGCGGACTTCGCTGAATCGTCGTCGTCGTCGTAGGAGTAACTGAGAGTTAATGACACATTGTTTAACGGGATTTTAACTTGTCGAAGTTTGTTCCTCGGAAATAACAAACCAGGGTCCAAGACATCCAGTCCTCAGATCCACGTCGAATCGACCCCGGAGACCGACGTCCGAAGTACTCCAACGTCACTCACATATCCCCGTCCCGACGTCAAAGAAGACTTCCGAGCTGACCCTTTCCTGGGTGAAGGTTCAAGAGAGTGCGTCACAACCGTCCTGAGCCAAGGAACGTCCAACAACCTGACTCCCGGAGGAAAAGGTCGACCGACAACCGGCCTCCGAAGGTAGTCAAGAAGTAGTGTACCGAGTGGAAGTCTCGACACGTACTGGACCGTCGACCGAAGTGAGGTTCGTTCCCTCTCTAGTAGGTTCTGTCGTCGGTCAGAAACATTGGATTAGAGTCTTCACTGTCGGGTAGGGAAGACGATCGAGGTAAGTGATCTTCACTCAGTGATTTAGGTCGGGTGTGTGTGTCCCTGTCTTGGTGTGTTCCGACACTCATGGTCGTCGTCCCTGGTACCTCAAGTAAAGTCTCCAAGGTCGGAGTCGTCGACATGGTGGGTCACCCCAAAACGGGTAACGTCCATTGAGCGGGAGAGTCGACGACAGAGACGACGAAAGGAAAACTTTGGACTAAAGAAGTCTAAAGAAGAAAGAAAATCAGAGAACGATTAGTTCACTCCAGGTGTCTGGTCGTCGTCGTGACCCCTCTAAAAAAAAAAAAAAAATCAACGAGTCAGTACAGACTGAGAAACACTGGGGTTCCTGATATGTCAGGTACCTTAAGAGGTCCGGAAGAGGTCTCCCAGAAGGGTCCCTAGTTTGGGGTC
Organism: Capra ibex; assembly: GCA_006410555.1. NCBI lineage: Eukaryota > Metazoa > Chordata > Mammalia > Artiodactyla > Bovidae > Capra > Capra ibex. Next base: position 3,494,088 of record SJYO01036187.1, read on the forward strand.
CAGAGAGGTGTAACGTCTGACTACGAAATGGTCGACTCGGTGATCCCTTCGGGTTCTTATGACCTCACCTAAGAGGTCCCCTAGAAGGGCTGGGTCCTTAACTTGGCCCCAGAGGACGCAACGCCCGCGTAAGAAATGGTCGACTCGATATTGCCCCTCCAACACTCTTTACGTCTACGAGTCGGGGAGGAGGTGAGGTCGGGGTACCGGAGACTTAGTCTTAGACCTAAAACTGTCTTAGGGGACCACTCAGTATCCGTGCACTTTCAGGCTCTTCGTAACAAGACGTAGGAGTTTATAACGAGGTATTAGACCTCTTCCCTTAACCGACACAAAGAGAGTAACAGTTCCGCGGGGTCGACCAGAGGTCTTTTCGACTCAGAAGAGATTTGCAGTCGTAGAGATCCCGGAGGGCCAAACCCTTCAAAGACAGACACCACGAGAGGACTGAAAGTGTCCTTGCCTGTTCATCTTAACACTGACCTGACAGAACCTCCGAGTGTCTACGAGTACACAAATGAGTGCATAAATAAATTGTACATAAATACTTAGTAAATGACACACGACCCGGGACAAAGTCAACGACCGATAGATTCTAACGTAGTTTGGTAGTTTCAAAGACGGGAGTACCTCGGACACACCGTGTATCTTAACCTCCTTCTGTCCTTTTTGTTCATTGCGTACAGTATACAGCCCCCTATGCCCGACACCTCTTTCAGATTCGTTCAATCACCCGACGTTCCGCACTCCCAAACGAGAAACCATGCGTCACCAGTCCTGGTGGAGTGACTCGTCCGCTGTCACCCGTCACGACGTCCTCCTCCCGGTTCTCTCTTGCCCCGGGGTCTTCGGTGTAGTGCGCAGAGTTCCTCCCATTCTATTACGCTGCTGTCAAGTCGACTCCTTTCCGGACTCTTGACTGACTCGTCGCACCCACAGTGACCACCGGAACTACACACAACAGACTTGTCCCCTTTTAAGACTACCACAGTCAAGTTCACTCTTCCCTCCGATTGGTACCTATTTTGCACCACCTAGGACGTCACCCCACCCTAAGTCGATTTACGATGCATTAAAACTCATCCAATTTCATCCTTGTGAACACAACACACATAAACTGGTGCTATTTCCCCCTCCCCCTCTCATCCACTCACTCAGACGACCCTGGCGGTGCTGTCTCATGGTGCTCGACTCTCCGAGCTTGTTGCCTTTAAACAGAGGAGTGTCAAAACCTCGGGTCGTCAGGTTCCAGTTCCACGGTCGTTCCGACCAAAGACCCCTCCGGTGTGAGGAACCGCACACGAACCGGTGCCGCGCTACAGGAGTGCACCGGAAAGAAGACTCGAGAGACCCTCTCTCTTGAACCCAGAGAAAAGGAGAAGAGTGTCCCTGCGGTCAGGACATCCCAAACCCGGGTGGGAATACCGAAGTAAATTGGGCATCATAGAGGAAGTTCCTGGGTAGGGATTTACGTTAGTATGACCCCGGATCCCGAAGTTGTTTACCTACCCCCTCTCCTCTGTACTAAGTCAGGTATTGTCGTCCCCGTTTCTTTGTCGTCTCAGTTGTCTATGTCTGTTGAGAGTTTATTAACATACTATCTCCTTTCTCTTGTCCTGTCATTAAGCCACACGTATTCCCGATTCTCTCTTAAAACAAAAATTCTACGCGCAAACATACGATCACCCCTACCCGGGGTATCCCTTCTTGGCTACTACCTCCTCTCTCGTTCCCTTAACGACCTCACTATAAGAATTCCTCCCCTTTCTCCTATCCTAAGTGACGTATCCCTCTTTCCGTCCGGTCAATGGTCTGTTCCCTCGTACCTTCGACCCTGTCCACCGGAATGTCCGCTCCCGTCGCTTCCTTGCGGAAACTTCCCGGTAGCCTTTCTCAGTCGGTGCTAAGGGAAGGGGAAGAGTAGCGAATTCCTCGGAAAACCCCTTCAGACAATTTAGTGTCCAAATACCTAAGAATCGGGGTGCAAAACGGACCCCGACACCACTTATGTCAAAGAGAAGTAGGGAAAGTTTTGGACTTTAGGTAGGACTACGTATTATAGAATGGGTCTCAGACAACCAACAACGGTTTAGTTTGGGGGTCCCGGACACTTCAAATTCCAAAAATTCACTTTATAGTATACAAATTTTGTCAGACAAGTTTCGAAGAACGAGAGGGACTCCTAAATTCCAAAGCCAAACTCCTACGTCTCGGGAGTCGAACAATCTATTACGGACAGTCCTCTTCTTCTATCTCCTGAGGACATTTGGTCAATGACGGTTTGAAATCGTCGGAGTGAGAGGGAAGGGACTGACCTTAACGTCTAGGACACAGTTGTTCGCTTGACCCGAACTTTTAGTGTCTTTTATAAAGAATTTGTAGAGGACACACGGTCCGTGTCACGATTCACGAAATGTGTATAATGAAGTAAATTAGAAGTGTTGTCGGGTAGTACCTTCGTGCATTAACGGGGTTAAATACTACTTTTCTAATCCCTTGATCCTTTTTTGATACCATTCGTTACCTCGATCATGAGTTTTGGTCTACACGAACTAAGATTTCAAGACCCTACAAAACACAAAGAAATATTTACATTAGTCTCTCTGTTCAAACGTAGTAAATTTCCATTTTTCAGGTCTCTTCACGTACTATTTTTTGTTCGAAGGGTGTGGTCAGGACTAAAAGAGTAACGGGGGTTTTTCGAAGACAAGGATTAGTGATGTCACCTGGAAAACTTCCACGAGTTTTCTTTTACTCGAATTTAGCTATTCCTCTTAAGTGAGGACGACACCCGTCTTTGATTTCTTTTATTCATGTCGAGAATCTCCTCTACCGTACATATCTTCAGTTACCACCACCAAATCAGCGATTCAGTACAGGTTGAGAACACTGGGGTACCCGACATCGGGCGGTCCGAAGAGACAGGTACCCTAAGAGGTCCGTTCTTATGACCTCACCCAACGGCAAAGGATGAGGTCCCCTAGAAGGACTATGGTTTTTTTTTTAAATTCTTTCTTCCTCGACAATGGTAGTAATAGGTAAAATCTATAAAGAAAATTTTTATTTTTAGGTCAGAAAATTCAGAGTATGATCCATATTGGAAGGATCAGAAGTTCCTAACGATTGTGACAACATAATATATGTTTTAACACACATAGACAACACACGAGCACACACTTAAAGAGACCCATTCTTAGGAATCAAAAACAGTTTAAGAAGTTCTTCGGAGACAAGGAGTTCATAAATTCTTGATACCTAAATGGGGGGTTTTGAATCCACAAGGTTGACATCGAACCTTTTCTTTCTAGAACCAAACATAAAATTACCCTCATCCTTTACCTGGACTTAGGTATTCTTCATCTGGGGTGAGGTGTTTCTGTACAGGAGAGGTTGGGAATCTCAGGGAACCTGATGTTCCTCTAGGTTCGTTAGTTAGGATTTTCTTTAGTCGGGACTTATAAGTAACCTTCCTGACTACAACTTGGACTTTGAGGTTATGAAACCGGTGGACTACGCTTCTTGACTGAGTTACCTTTTCTGGGACTACGACCATTTCTAACTTCCGTCCTCCTCTTTCCCTGTTGTCTCCTATTCTACCAACCTACCGTAGTGACTGAAGTATCTGTACTCAAACTCATCCGAGGTCCTCAACCACTACCTGTCCCTTCGGACCGTACGACGTCAGGTACCCCAGCGTTTCTCAACCTGTGCTCACTCGTTGACTTGACTTGAGGTCTGGACCAGTAGTATCGGTGGATCCTCGACTCGGTGGCAAAAAAATCTTCTGCCCTTTTCTGAAGAGTAGTGAGTGTCTCGAATTTGATCCTGGGAGTCAGGATCACAAATAAAGTGAAATCGGTGGTCTGAAGGGTCTTTGATGATAAAAAAAGAAAGTTTTGTAACAGTCTAGTGTGATTTCTTCGTCCCGGAAGGGGGAGGAACAGGGAGACACTCCGTTCCTTGGTCAGTCGGACACTACTCGGTGTCAAGATCAGAGTCCGTGGAGTTCGGAGAACAGGGACGACTCCAAGGATACGATTAATACAGAGGACAGAGAGTTCAAAAATAAACAGGTTCTTCATCTGAACCTTGGAAGACGGTCGGAAAAGACTTAGAGACGAGAGAAAATTGAATCCTCGGTCCCCTCCCAATGTTTTAATTTAAAAATTTTGAAAGCCACTACGTCAGGTCTGCGACTCTAGGTAGTTGAGTGGGTAGGGTCCGGAGGGACGAAACTGGTCCAGGATCTCTCGCCACCAGAAGACGGTGTCGGCAACAAACAACGATAGGGGTGACGTAAGAGGGTGGAGGTCCAGGATGTCACTACGAAAGCCCCACCCCGGTACAGACTCAGAAGTCACTTCCTCCCTTCGTAGCTCAATCTCTCTCTGGTCGAACCATCAAACTCAGACTTAAGACCTATGTGGTCTTTGTTTGACGGGTTAAGACTTCTTGTCGATGAGTCTACTTGTGTCGACTGACGGTCCGGAGACCAAGTTGTGGTCCTGAAACCATAGTAGAGTTCTAGTCGGTCTTCGACCACGACTACGGGTACTCCTTCCGTCTCGGGGACTCGTCTTGAGTGTACAAACGTCTGACAACCCCAACCCCCATGTAGGTCTCATCGGGTCGGAAGTTACAGACCCGTGTGTCTCTGGTCACCCCTGAGTAGTGACTTCCCGAACCCAGGGACCGGTCCCAACCTCCACACCGACCTCGTCGACGACCAACTTTTCTCCCTCAAGGATCTTCTGTCATGGGCTATTACTATTACGTAGGTCCTCTTCGGACGTGTCTTCGATTCGGTGTACGTCTGGAAAAGGACTTATTTAGGACTTACATGTCATCTCCTCCTATAGGACTTTTACTTTTTGTTAATGTAATCGACAAGGTCTTTCTTCAAGTGCCCGAACTACCTTATGTCCCCGATTGACCAACCGATAAACAATTTTATTTAGATCTCGAATCTTACCTTATAGGGCTTATTAAACTAACAAAACGATAAATTCTTCCCTGTGCTACGTGTCGCGGACTGGCACAGAAATGGTCCCGTCGGGTTCCCCGACGCAGACGAGACCGGTCGAATCACTCGACCAGACACCCTTGCGTAGGTTGAGGCTTCTCGTCACACAGGAGCTCCGTCCCACCTAAACCACCCATTTCAGAGTCGACCCTCATCCTTGACCCCCTGTTCATCCTAAACTTGATCCTCGATCTCTTTCTCCTTCCCACTCTGGACTTCTCTCCCCGAAAGGAACAGAGGACTCACGGACAGGACGACCAGTAAGGGAAGGGCGGGGTGATTGAAAGATCTTCCCGAGACTATCGGTCTTTTCGTCCACCGACACACACCGTGCAGACAAGAACGGGGGCCGTCGCGGAGGACACTGACACAGGACCCGTAAGTACGCTCACGCGAGGCCGAGAGCGGGAAGAGGAAGAGGACGTCAAATAGAGTCAAGTCGCTCCTCTTGTACTACCTGGGGATGTTGGAGCGGTAGACGAAGCCCGGGAGCGACTACAGCCACGGACTCCCGGTGCTGGTCCACAGGACGGTTCGGGTGCACTTGCTCGACTAGTTTTGGTAGTAGTAGGTCGTGCTCTTGCAGAAGGGGTTGGGGGCCCTCGACCTCCCGGGGCAGATGTCGTCTCCTCCCTCGTGCCTCCTAATGACCATCCCCCGAGCCCCGACCTCCTCCCCGCCACAGTGGACGTGGGTGACCGGACCCCTGGTCTACCGGGTCGCTCCGGCTGTCTGCGTGGGGCGAGGAGGGGCGGAGGGGGAGACGCCACGTGGTGCGGTGGTCCTGGGCCCCACGACAGTCGGTTCGGGGTGAATTGGGTTTGGCGCCTCGTTCATGGTGAAATCCGACGGAGCGAAGAAGTACACAAGACACACCGTTCCCTGGTAAGACTTTCTACATTATTGTTATCGTCCTCGTAATTATTAGAGGTCCTTTCCTTTAAACTAGGTCAACATGTGTCTTGACGGCGAGTAGTTCGTCGTCAGAGTTCGAGGACGAGATCCGACCGACAACACCCTCCTTGTCAGGACGCAGGTCCCTTAAGGAGAGACTAACCCCTCTCAAGTCTATCCTCTGGATGAAACGACTGACACTCAAGTATGTCACCATTAAATTATTACTAGAGTCTGTAAACACTGCTCTTTTCCCCATTCCAGGGAAACGCCGTCCAATCCGGGCCAAAGGGGGATTTCGTCTAAACAACACTCAAACGGACCTTTGGCTCTATATTTTCCTTAGGAAGCCCACATAGAAATGATCCGGGAAGGTAATCTGTTTATTGCTTAGTGGTAAAGGTAGAATGTCTAATTCCGTGACGTGATATCTCCGGTGGGGTCGTCACCCCCAGAATCGGGACTGACGAAGTGAGTCATGGCTCACGGTGGGTGACGGGGGGTCACGGGGGGTGTACGGTGAATGTCCCAGTAAAAGGGTGATTTGCGCTTCTGTCGACGGGTCATAGGGAGTGGCGGAGGGGGAGGTGGGGGAGCGTAGAAGGGGATTTGTCACAAAGTCGGACCCGACTTTCGTATCCGGTCGGGGTCAGCCTAAGGTAGACTTAAGTTGTAGACCTTGGTTAAGTTGGTCGGGGTAACGACACCTGACTCCAACCCCCCCTGTCCCCTCCGCCGAATGAAGTAATCTCCGGTCAGTCAGGTACGAAGAGGGACTGCGAGTGTCTTCCTCGGAGGTCGGGGTCCTCACTCCTCTCATGATCGGCATACAGACGCTTGTATTTTGACGGTGACAGGGCCTCGAGTCAGAACTGACAGGACGTCTAGGACCGGAGACCCCGACTCGACCTCTTTGGACCCGAGCGGCCGAGACTCTCCCTCGAAGACCAGTGAACGTCTACCGAAACGCCCCTGGCCCCTCCGGCAAGTCCAGAGTCGGAAGACCGACCACCCGAAACCCGTCGACAGGAACACATACACTGAACCTCTCAACTAGAGGGATTGGACTCACAACTTTGCGACACCTCACCACGAGGGCTAAGACCGGAGTGGAGGGACGAGCGTATAGTGTGGTGTCGTCCGAGACCTGGCGAAGGTCCCGTGTCTCGGGAGGCGGGAGGTAACGAGGGGTCAGGGGGGGTCGGGACGTCCCCACCGTGTCGCCCGTATCTACCCTCCCGCGGACGGAGGGTCCAGACGGGTTCCAGAAGAGGGTCCGGGAGAACCGGTACGCCGGCCGTAAACACCCGTCGGCGACCCCTTTGACGTCGTAAGTAGTCCCCGACAATACGGGTGTCTGACCCACCGTCCGGTCTTCGTGGGGGCCCCAGTTCTCACCTACTGCGACCCTTCCTCGGTGACAGAAGGACCGGTGAAAGGGGGTCCGGAGATTCAAGTGAACACGCCGCTGGGTGATTCCGTCGTCGAGCTAGAACTCCCACGGGACCTACCGCACACCCTTTGTCTGACGAAGTGGGTGAGAGTCTCAAAGACTAAGTGAGCAGACCCACCTCGACCTCGGGAACACAAAGACTGGTCGGGTGTTCTCCGTCCACGACAACCAGACACCTGGGGTGAACCTTTTGGTGACGGGACTCCATTTCCGTTCGACTCCGAAATATGCCAGGGAAGGTCGGGATTTGCGATACGAAGACGGGGTGCGTGTGGGGTCGGAACGGTCGTCGACGTCAGAGTTGTCGTCGGGTCGTACGGTGTGACGTCCGTCAGGGCCTTTCGATCCGGGGGTAAAGTCCCGACCATTCGTACCACGGCCCACCGTCCTCCCGGAGGGGAAGGGACCGACGAGACAGAGGGCCGGGTCGAGGTCCCAGGAACCCAGGTAGAGTCGAGTGAAGTACCCGTGCAGAGCGAGAAGTCTACGTCTCCGACCTCGGAAGACTCACCGGTCCTTCGGTTATCAGTCACCGGGACTCGTAGGGTCCTTAGGACTCCCAAAGGTTTTACAGTGGGTTGAGGAGGTCTCCCAGAAATCCGGGTCGTTTGTCACTCTTTCATATGGGTGCAAAAGACTCTTCGTCCTTCAAAAGGGTGTCACGAGAGAGAAGACCTCTCGGTCCCTACAGGGTCGACGACGAGTCTTCGGGTCTCTCAAGACGTCAGGAGGGTGTCACAAGAGACCCCAGACCCCTCAGGTATTTGGCCGAACGAAGTGTACCCCACCCCGGGGTAGAGTGCTTCTCCCTCCCCGACATTGAATCGGACGTGTGTACGAGTGCCTCCGAGTTTCCACTTTTAACTTCGGTCCTACACCCCAACTCCCTACGACCACAGAGGTACCTTGACGGACTCTTCTGAGTGAAACACGACGGTCTCCTTCTTCTAAACTTTGCTTGTCCAAAAAGAGACGAAGAGCCCTTCACTCTCGTAGGAACACGGCGAGCGGGCACACGAGGAGTCAGGTCCAGTCCCTATCTTTCTCGAAAGGATTATTGAAGGGACGAGTAAGAGCTAAGAGGCGGGGCCTACTGGAATCCGAGGTACTTAAGACAGTTCTCGAACTGGGTCGAGTGTACGGGAAGGAAAACGTCTCAGATCGGGTGTCGGTCGAAAGAAGGGGACGAAAACAAAGGGTGAGTGAGGATACTGAGTAGAGGATGAAAGAGTGGTCATGATTTGGTGTCTCGTCGGCCTCTGTATTCGTTTTACTCTTTCTTCCTTTCTTTCGTAACGGATAATTAGTGGGGAAGAATAAAGTGACTTAGGAGCGTGTTGAGACACTCTTTATATCTTCATGTATCTGGTAATAGGGGTTAGACATCTAATTCATCGACTCCGAATTTCTTTAATTCATTAACGGGTCCCAGTGTGTCGATGACTCACAGTCGACTAAAAGCCCACGTTAACAAAGACTACGATTTCGGGTCACAAAGGGAAGGTGGAACGAGGGAGGTCCTTGATTAAGTGGATTTCTTTACTCGGAACTCCTCGACTCAGTAAAATATAAAAACTTTTCTAAAGATTCAACTTTACTCCAAGGGAAACACAGTTCTACAGACATTCAGGGTACATCAGAGGTCATCAAAAACTTCGTCTTCGATCGGATCTCTGTAGGGTCTCGGAACACGAAGTAATATTCGTAGACGGACATCACACACTAGTCTCACATCCCATCTAAGGTACGGGTTCCTTCGACACACTTTCTCTTCTATTCTTAAAACCAGGGAGAACGAAGACAACGTCACTGTCGGGAGTACCTCTCTGATGGAGCCGACTTCTGAGTTGGGTCCTACACTGACGTCTCGTGGTGTGGTCGCTACTGCCATGCTCCGGGGCTCACCCCAGTGGGCCGGCGACCCCGCACTTCGTCTTTCCTCGCCGATGTGTAGGACAGGAGGGTGGGACGTCAGAGGACCCTCGACGGGGGTCGAGAGGACCGAGGGTGCGAGTGAGGAAGGTAAAGAACCTCCCTGTCGGGTGGGGGAGTCTAGCTCATCAGAGACACAATCTCGTCTCCACGTCCCGACCTGGAGTCGGGAGACGGGACGAGCGGGGTCGAGGGACGGGGAACGGGTGGAGGGTCGAGGACAGAGTAGACCGGCAGAGTGGGCGTATGACAGCCAGGGAACAGTGTCGGGTCTGAGGACGGTCCATCGACCTCTGTTTTCACTTCCTCGCGAGCAAACTTTTGGTCACTCGGACCCCTTATCACTTCGACCTACGGTTCTTGGGTCGTCTTCGTCCGGTCTCCCCCCACCCTTAGTCCTACGACTTTGGTGTACGAGAGTGCGGACGGCTGACCTTTTTAACTGGGAAAGGTTTCGCGTCTGTACGCGACGCGCCGGACCGCCCACACGCAGCTCTCGACCTTACGTGTCGACAGCAGGCACCCGGAACCGCCACGGGTACTAAATAATCCCAGACAGGCCGGTCGTGTAAGGGACAGAACGGTTGTCAAGACGTGGAGGTAAAGACCTAGCGGACCCGAGACCTTCAGAGCCGTCGACTGTCCCCCGGAGTCTTAAAAGACCCGTACTCTTGCTTTACCGTGTCAGAAGTCACAAGGGACGAGGGACGGAACGGTACTTAAGACGTTAGGATCCGGTCAAAAATTTCCTCTTTTTTTTTTTTAATCCTAACGAATAAACCGAGGATTCCAGTTTACCTAGTCATACTATTGAACGGTGTGTTACCCTCCTCGCAGTCACTTGATCCCTTTAAACATAAACTAATCTCGGATCACAAGGGACCGTGACGATTTCCGAAATATACAGAATAGAGAATGAGGGATCACTTTAGCTATCTCGACGATAAATTATCAATTCTTTTGACTCCGGTCTCTGTTTGGGTTCCGACATGCCTTGACTCGGACCCTATAAATCTGTCCGGACGACATCGCTTAAGAGGTCGTCTGGGTCGTCGGGACTGACAGATCCACACCAGAACAAACTCTCGTCATAAAGAAAGGTGCTGAGTCTTATAGACTGAAATTGGGATTCAAGGACTAAAGACTCTAGGGAGAAAAACGAGAGGTCGGAGATGGACGTCTGGTACTTTTACTATGACATTATTGTCACTGACTATGTCCGTCGTGAAATGAGACCCGGGAGTGACAAGACTCGTGAAAATGTTTACCAATAAATAACTGAGAATGACGGCTGAAGTACTTTTTCCGTGATAAGAAAAGGAGCAAAATATCTGCTCCTTCGACTTCGAATATGTTTTCATCTTCATGTAACGGAAACATTTGGAGACAATTCAGAAGTTTAGTGAAGGTACACGTAAAAAGGTACATAACCAGTGTTTTATATAAAGGTGTAAAACGAGAAACCTTTCGACTAACCCATTCAATAAAAGAGAAATATCTCTGATTTTCAAGTACAAAATCATCCCCCTTACCTATTGGATTTATCTAATAAATTTTACGTTATTATTCACAAGATTTAATTACGTCAATAACATGTCGGCTTTTCCTTTATTACAAATGTTGATGTTATATCGTCCAAGCTACTATCCCCAACCGTATTTCGTGATACCTTTGTGTTTCCTTCAATGAACTCCTTCGTTCACTACAAACTCAACACTAAGTCACACAAAGTAGTCCGTCCACTCTCTCTTTCTCCCTAAGGTCCACCTCGCTTGTCGTCCTCGTTCCCGTCCCTTCCCGTACACTCACGAAAGTCCCCAAACGTGGTAGACGAGTCCTTAACGACCGATAACATATGGTAGGCACTGAATAAGAGTGTGGTCGAATAGAAGGGTGGTGACACTCACGTCGATTGACCCGAGAAGGTGGGTCAACGGCTCACACTCAGGGTCGTCGGACACAAAGGAAGAGAGGTGGGGAGAGTCTCACACTCGGGTAGCTCCGGTAACGGTTCAAACTGATGCACCCGGCGTGCCGGGCTCTCGACAGGAAGTTCTTCCCCCGTAGAAACGACGAAATGGTCGCCCGAAGGCTGCTGACCACCCTTCCGGCCGTGTTGCCGTAGCTGCCAGAGTAGGGGGTAGTCATGTAGCACCAGGTTCTGTGCATGCATCCCGTGGGACGTGGGAATCCCCGGGGACCGGCGGGACACCCTCACTCAGGAATGAAGACTTCGGGTCCTCCTACTCCCTCCGGTCGGGGATCCCCGGGGTCGTGCCAGACGTTCACGACGAGAAGGAACCCTTCCACGGGTCTCAGTCTCTCCACCTCTTAACAAAAGTCAGAGAGGTGAGGTGAGGAGGTGGTCGGTGTGGAGGTGGAGGGGGTCGGGTGCGAGTAGGTGTAAATATGGACTACTCACTATTAATCCCGATTAATAGACTGGTGAATGTCAAGGAAAGACCTTGCTAGTCCAACCCTTTTGCAAAACTAAAGAGAAAGGAAAAAATTTTTGTTAGCACAAGTGGGGTTGGACAACCCAGTGACCACCGTGAACAGGTGAACATTTACTTTTACAACTCGGATGAAAGATCATCTTTACATCGGATTCGTCGAAACATCTTTATTGGGTCAAGTAAATTACTCCAACTGTACCCCTTTCTGCCCCCTCTCCTGTCCCTCCTTGCGGCCCCTCGGCTCCCGGCACCCGGCTAGCGTCTGTCTGAAGGAACGCACCCGACAGACACCTCAGGGTGAGAGACTTCGGCACAGAGGGGTAGTCCTTCCGAAAAGGGGCACCGGGGGGTCTGGACGGGGGACGGGTCGCGGGGCGGAGACGGGGGTTGAGGGGAACCGACGCTACGACAGTCACAAAAATCAGGAGGGGAATTATAATAAAAAATTTCCAACTATAGGACTTACTCAGACGCGGGAGGGTTCGGAGAGGGGCCGAGCGAGACGCCCCTTCAGGAGAGGGACAACTATTGTAGCGTGTGGACCACCGGTAGACACGCGCCTGTCCTGGGAGGGTTTAAATCGTAATACTGAAGTGGCGTCCTGGCTCTCTTCTACTTAACACCCCCTCTTCCCCGAAAGAAACAGTAGTCATCGGTCTCCCCGGCCCTCTCGTCACCGCTCTTCACCCTGGCCGAACCTGCGTGATTCGCCCCGACCTGCGCGGTCCTGTCTCACACCGCCCCAGGACGGAGTTGCGGCCGTGGAGGTCTCGGCGCCGTCTCGACTGACAGGGAGGGGTCGCGACGAGCCCTGGACTCGTGTGTTTGGCGTTGGACGTCCTCCACCGGGGTCGTGGCGCCGGGGTCCTCTCGTCGCTCCCCATCTTCCGTCTACGGCGCTTAGGTCCACAGGGGATCGGTTCGAAAGGCCTCCTCGACTCCTGGGGTGTCCTGAGCCGTCCTAATAAATAAACATAAATTCGCTGGGAGGTCTCCGGGCATCGAGGGGAACGGAGGCGAGGGGCTCGGGTCGGTCCGCAGCGACGACGGAGTCTCGGCAACGCCCCAGCGCACACACAACCCCCCCGGTAGAACGGCTAAATTGTGACGAAAAACACAACAACAACAAAAGGGGAGGAGGGACGGACGGACGGGGAGGACGGGGTCGCTCCTGCCACAGCACCTCTCCAGGTCGGGGTTCAGACTCTAACTCCAGTAAAGACTCGGTGGACTTCTTTTCCACTGTCGGTCTCGCCCCCGGTCGACAGGGTCACCCCCAGTACATCGGCTATAAATAGAACGTTTGTAGTTGTTCATTCGAGACGAAAAGTAAAAGACGAGGGGACTTACTGAACGCTGTGGGTCGGAGTGGGAGACCGGATTGGCGGGGGAGGTACGGACACGACACGCATCCCGGGGGCGACGGGTGGACTAGCGAACGTACACGGGCACCGACGACGTCCCGTCTGTCCCGGCTCCTCTGCAGGCGTCTGGGGCAGGCGTCCGCACGCCGGTAGTGGGACTCCTGGCCCACGTGGGATGACAGGGGCTTCGCCGAGTCTGGAAGGACCGGCAGACTGACGATTTTGAGACCGGTTTCGACGTCAGTGAAGTGCGTCGAATCAAAACACGACAAAGAGTCTCCACGGAAGAGCAAAAGTCAAAACTGAGTTTATTATCAGACTGCAGAAGGAACCGGGACAGACAAGTTTTTAGGTTTCAGAGTACACAGAAGTCGGTCCAAGTGCAATGGGGGTTACCAAATAAAATGGCACACAGACAAAGAGGGAGTAGGACGCAAGTGAGGGGACCTCCTTTCCTCTGGTGAGGGGTGGCGGGTGCCTTTCGAGGCAGGACCCTAGAAGTAAGTAACAGATTGGGGTCGAGGGAAAGGAGTACGGGAAAGTGTGGTCTTCTTTGTTAAACGGCAAAAGGGGATGGCGAAATCGGTCACAAGCTAGGACGGGATGATCGGAACACGTCTCCGGGTGAAGGCAGGTCGTCCGAGCATTGAGACCGGGGGCCGAAAGACACCGACAATCGTTGTAGGACCCCAAAAATGAGGTGAGTGCGGGCTAGACCGGTAGATCTCCCTAAGGTGCGGGCACACGACGACGGAGGGGATCTCTGTAAGTCCAATAACCTCTTGATTAGAGTAGAGTTCCCCGGTCTGTGGTTCAGGGTTTCGGATGTCTGGAGAAAGGCGGTCTGGGACTTTGGACCGGGTCACGGTCGTCCTACTGTTCGGGGTCCCGCGAGGGCTACTTATACCTAACCTCTACTACATGTCGAAAATAAGGGGAGACCGAAACCTCCTTACTTTACTAAACGTGTAACTTTTGGACAATTGGCATCGGAGACCTATGACTTTGACCTTCCTCTTATTTTCTACGAACAACAAAAATTTGACGTGGTCCAGCGGGTCTAGAGAACCGAAATAAGGTTGGTCTGCCATCGTCCCCCTCACAAACCCCGTGCACCGAGAAAGTGGGAGAAGAATCATTTCATCGACTAAGTCGAGTGAATCGGTCATATCAAGATTAAATTTAGTCTGACCATTTTTTCTGACTCCTAAAATAAGTAAAGGGAGGTCGAAGTATGGGAAACCCTCCCGGTCGATCATTTTACAATTGACACCCGACTAACGTAAAAGAAGGAATAAATGTTCAGACACAATTAATATTCGGATATTAGTATTCCAACATTCGAATATTAATTGGGTCTTTGGTTCCGTTCTAACCACCTCCCTCTCAATCGATTAATCAACCCATGTATAAAAATTCGACAGTATATAAACAACGGTAAACATGTTTCCTTAACATCTCTCATGATCGGTCTTATCAGTTGTCTTATCAGTTGCCAGACCGTCTCGAGGACACTCGAGGAACCAACCCGATAGTCCTACCCGAGAACCTCCTGCGCCAAACGGGTCTGATGGGTGACCAGCCCCCACTCGCCGCCAAGGGGCCGTGGGGAACGGGACGCCTGACTAAGTCGGCACGGAGGGCGGGGTGAGTCGAGAGGGGGGTTCGAGGAAGAGAGGACTGACGGGACCCAAGAGAGAGTGGGGACCCGGAAGTGCAGACGACAGAGGAGTGGACCAGCTAAGAAGAGGGAGAAGTCCTGAGTCAGACTACTAACTCGAGAAACCCCTTCGGAAAGACTGTGGGGACTTAAGGAGTCCCGACTCAATCCATGGGAATAAGACATAAGGGTTTCGTTAGAGTCCTGAGTTCGACCTGAGTCTAGGGAACTTTGGTCCTTGCGACAGAGGGAGAGAAATGTAGGACCCCCGGACCGGGTGTGGTCGGCGAGGGATACAGACGGAGGAGTCGTCAAAACCGGAACACTCAGTCGGGAGGAGTTCACCCTTCTCCTTTAGTCGTTTCTCAATAAGTCCACACCGGAAAGTAAAGTTGAGGTGTGTAAATAGCTCGTGGACGACGACACGGTCCAGTAAGTCTCTCCTCATTCCACAAGGGACGGGAGCGAGTCTACCATTTCGCAGACGGATGTTACGCCCTCTGGGTCCAAGCTAGGGACCCAACCCTTATAGGAGACTTCTTCCTTTACCGTTGGGTGAGGGCATGACAACGGACCTTTTAGGGTACCTGCCTCCTCACACCATCCGATGTCAGGTACCCCACCGTTTCTCAGTCTGTGCTGATTCACTGAAGTGAAAGTTTGAGAAAGAGAGAAAGACGGGAGCCTCGAGAGGTAGAGCGTTCCACTTGTAGTATGTCTGTCCATTGATTTTTCACCGAGGTATCTACGGGACTTCCTCGCCTCGACTCTCCCCGGCTCAGACGGATAGTCACCCCCACCCACGGTCTCTTCTGAACCGTCTCCTTCCTTTCAGTAAAGTGGACCTGGAATATTCTGAGACTCCTGTAGGAAATGTGTGAGCTCACCGACTGGGGGTTCCGATTTCGATGACTCCGTCCGTCGAAGTACTCACCGATGTTACACGGCCTAGGGTCGGTCCGGGTCCCCAAATACTGTTCCTTCTGGCGGGGGGGGTGGGGGACGCCCCCTTGTCCTGGTCCTGACCGATCTTAGGACCAGGACGGGGTTCCTGATCGAGGACTAGAAGTCCCGGACGGTACGACCAGGAAGGGAAGAAGGTAGGGGTTGAGGGCGGAGTCGGAGTCGCCGGGAATCATCTAAGTTCTAGTCTCGACGGGTCACCGGTAGGGTTTGGTTTTCAGCGTATCGGAGAACGAAATCTAGGAAATTTAGACTAAGGTTCTCTATTACTTTAATGAGTCGTCATCCGTTGTGGGCATACTCAACCTAAGATGGTTTGGTAAAGCAGACTCTCACAATCACCCGACTTTGTTTAACTGAGTCTCGGACCCAAGTCGGGTCACGACCCACTGAATCCCAGTATATCTACATAAAGGGAGGATCTTTTACGTGTTTACACCGGGCTCGAGACATCATAACGGCGGAGAACTTTTTATGAGGTAAGGTATAGATGTCTCATTCGTTGTCGTCGGAGAGCGGTTTCGGGTTTTATTAATCAGAGTAGTCACCTGATTCTTTGTCCGATTTTAAACCCTTTCAGTGGAAATGGTAGTCAAAGGATAGAGGAACCATTACCACTCTGAAAAAAGGGATAGACCCCGGACCAAAGGTGAGTTTCGTCAATTGTCTCCCACGGAAAAGTATTCAGACGGAGGGTAATCTTTGAAACTGAATTAGTCTGCAAAGAAGACTGTCGTGGAATGTAGAGTTCTTGAGTTTCGGGTACTCGTGGTTCATTCATAGGCAAAGAGGAAACGGGTCCGGTCCCCACCGTCCCCCTGCCTGGGTCTCTTTCGGTCCCTTCCACTTTGCTCTCTCCGTACGAAACACAGGAGAGGAGGGGCCTCAGGGACCCAGGGTGCGGACGGAGACAGAGCGAGTAGGACCGAAGGAGCCTCGGTCCCGAGGGGCTACTGTGACGGGAGAGACAGACAGTAACTTCCGTTTCCTTCGCCGGTCTTAGACCCTCGTAGGCCTTTTGTAAAGCCTCGCTACCGGTACCCGACTCGTCAAGGGACTGACTAAGGCGGAGGGGCCCCCACCCCCGATCGACGGCGGGTAGTAGGGTCGGGTAGGACTCGGTCTCGGAGGGGTTCCTTCCCGGCCTATTCACAAGGTAGTCACCCGTACCTTCGGAGTTGAGGTAGTCGGCGGTGAGCAGTGATTTCTTAGCCGACCTGTCAGGTGTCTAGGCCTTCTGCCACTGTCGTCCTTCCAGTTTTTCGAAGTTATTGGTGGCCGGGTACCTGGGACTCCAGTAACGTGTCCATTGACCCCCGAGAACCCGTTTACCCATAGTACGCAGATGAGAGGGGTGACGACGAATCACAGCAGGTGCGAGTGCTACCGCTCTGAACTCTGTTTACACGGGATGTGTAGCAAGTGACTCAAGTCCGAGACACCCTGTGGATCTGGACTATTGTCCTGAAAGGTTCTTTAGGCAGCTGGGGAGAGAGGGGTCTTTCTTGAGTTTCTGTCTTATTTTCTTACGCACCAAGAACGAGTATGTACCCGATAAACGTTCGAACAACATTAAAAATTTCGATCATCAATGTCTACCTCTTAAAGACTACCTCGGGTAAGTCGGGTCCAAAACTCAGAACTCTGGGACCATCTAAAGCCACTTTAACGGGCTCACCACTCTGAGTCTCCACCAAGACCGGTGGAAAGGTATAGTCACACGGTAGGAGTAGTAGGGACTCCGATCAGGGAACAAGGATCACTATCTGGTTACTGGTTAGTTGTCAGACGAGGACCAACACTTCCTGGGTCTAATGAGACGGTGGCCCCTGAACCCATGGTCTTTCCAAAGGTCGGGTCCGAAGGTCTCTGTCACCTCTACTCGGGGGACCAATGTCCCAGAAGGCAGGCACATACGTAGTGTGACTGTTTAGAGACAAAAGGTACTTTAATAATCTCTAGGTCGGGGTGGAGATTTTTAGGCTGAGAGCCCCGGTGAGGTTCGTCAAGTGAGTCTGCAGAGAGGGTTGAGATATTGAAAGTAATCTGGTCCATCCTTGATTCCCGAGTGACGACCGGAAAAAACAGAGTTGGCTCAACTCTCAGGGGAGTGGGGTTGAAGGTCCCCGTTATCTCTGGCCCACACCAGAGATAACCGAATTAACACCACGAGACGAATCCCTCCCATACGGACCGTTCGTGTCATAATTCGATGCCCAGACTCTACAGAACGAACCGATCGGAAGACAAAGGCACAGGGGGGAATTCGAGAACCGACGTGAGACGGAACGTGAGGTCCTTAGGAGGGTCGAGGGAGAAACCGGTCCACAATCCTTACAGCCCTATCGATGGACTATTGAGATCGACGTCTTGTCCTGGTTCCTCCCTCTGTCTCAAGAAAGACTTGTTAAAATTCCAAACTCTCGTAGCCTCCTTACTCACTTTAACTTGGTGACAGTTGTCTTTCGTACCTAGTAGGATATCCAGAAACGAATTTTGAAAACGTACACTGAAATTAGGGTTCCCTCCTCAGCACACCAACAAACCCCCACGGTCTGTCTCACACACCTCTCCTCGCCTCTCTCGACCCTCCAGAAGGACCCTCCGTCGACCGACGTATGTTTCCCAAAAACCAAGACAGAACTCGGGGACTCGATCCCGACGACAAAGGATAGACCTCATCACTGGACTACCTCTAACCGGACACGCCCGAGACCGAGGGGGAGGACCAGTGAGGAACCAGGGTACTACTACCCACCTTCCTTTACCGAAGTAGTTCTACCTGTGAGAGTACCCCAACCCACCCGGTCCCACCCTCAACCCCTCACAGGACTGCTTAGGAGCCCCGGTCCCGAGAACTTGGCAGGGAGTCGGGAACTCCTCCTTCCTGATTGGGAGTATTGGAAACCGGAAATTTCAGGTTCTATTGTTTCTAGTATGAAGTAGAGATGGTGAAAAAAAAATTAGGAATAATACATGTCAAAGTTCGTGCTCATCTTATACGTGGGGGACCTATCACTTAGGGTACATGAGTCCTGGTTTGAGCACCGGTGAGGATTAAGTAGGTGGAAAGGAGAGGGACGACCTAATGTACAGTAGAGTAGGTCCACCGAGTTATCGTGTCTTAGACGGACGGTTCGTCCTCTGTACCCAAGGTAGGAACCCAGTCCTTCTAGGGGACCTCTTTCTTTACCCTCGTGTGAGGTCATAAGAACGGACCCTTTAAGGTCCCTGTCTCCCCGGACGACCCGAGATCAGGTACCCCAACGTTTTTTCAGTCTATACTGAATCGCTTGTTTGTTTTTGGTTTTTTGTAGGTCTTTATGTAGTCACGCACACACATTTTGGACTCCCGACATAAATTTTTCCTAGAGTTGGTGAGACAGATCTCCCCTCTTTTTGTACTCCGACTTCCAGGAAGGGAGGGTAGACTTGTGGGTGTACCATTCCCCAAACCCGGCCTATTTTAGTAGGCCTGTAGAGGAACGTCCACTAAAGAGGTGCTAAGCCGGGGGCAACAACCTTGTCCTGGGACCGCCCCCCGAAGGGAGGGGGACTCGGAGTGGGCGAGGGAAGGGCAGGCGTCCTATAACTCCGCTGGTACTTGAGACGCGACTTGCTCGACGCCCTCGACCTCGCCGTCTCGTCGCAGTTCGTGTGGGGCCTGCACCAAGACCTGTGGAACCTCGGGGAGTTCTGGAGGGGGCACCACCGGGGGTGAAGCCTCGGGAGGTCGGGGGACGTGTGGGTCGAGGAGTTCCTGGGGCTCGGGCGGAAGGTCGCGTCGCGGTCGTGCCGCCCCCTGTAGCGGACGCGGAAGGCCGGGCAGTTCAGACAGTTCTACCGCCGCGGGCAGTTCGGAGGCCGGTGCGCCGGGTTCGGGCGGCAGAAGGGGTTTTGCTTGCGCGGGTCGGGGCCGCAGTCGAGGAGGCGGAGGCGTGTCAGGTGACTGTTCAGAACATGACAGACTCCCCGCATTAAATTAATAGGATCTGTTCCCCTGATCTCCCTGACTGACAATAATTTTTGGAAGGATAAATTGATCGAACCCCTGAGGTCAACTTTGAATCCAAGATTCAACAAGAATGGAAGGGCAGTGGGTTTTGGAACTCTTACTTCGGGAGCAATAGCGGGACGGGGGCCGGGGGACGACGGGGGTCAGCACCACTGGGTCGGTCGATGTCATGACGTCGGGAATCCAATCGGCCTCGACCTGGACGGGCGGCCGTCAGTGACACTTCAGGACGTCCCGCGGCGCGCCCGGGACCCGAGCGTCGAGTTCGGGGCGCCTGCGTGCCCGGCGGACTCGTCTGCGCCCGGCGGGCGTCGCCGAGAGCCACCGCAGAACATAACCCATGACCAATATCTCCCAGTACATGTCAGGTACGAGGCAAAATGTGTGTGTGCGTGTGTGTGTGTGTGTGTTATCTCCCAGTACATGTCAGGTACGAGGCAAAATGTGTGTGTGTGTGTGCGTGCGTGTGTGTGTGTGTGCATCTAAAAAGATCCGAGACCGTACACATCGGAGGGGACCAGGATCTATCTGGCGGAGAAACATTCAATAACACCGTCAAGTGTGTCCTCGGTGGTCCCCAGAGACAAAGGCAATGTTTAGAGTAAGACAAACCCGGTCTCTTGGATCGGAAACGTTAGAGAGGTGGTATGCTTTAAATCGTCCTACCCTGAGCTAGGACATTTGACAGACCCGAACCGTCAAAGAGAGACAGAAAAAAGATAACCACACTTAACCAGTAACCACAAACGAAAACGAGAGGAGGTAAGAGACCTTGATGTTGGGTTAGAACAATACCTTGAAGATTTCAAAAAGACTTACATATCTGTAAAGAACC
The DNA here is from genome assembly GCA_006410555.1 of Capra ibex. Taxonomy (NCBI): domain Eukaryota; kingdom Metazoa; phylum Chordata; class Mammalia; order Artiodactyla; family Bovidae; genus Capra; species Capra ibex. The sequence goes on from SJYO01036187.1 coordinate 3,514,683, forward strand.
CCAGGATAGAAACAGAGACTACCTGGTAAAAGGTAAATTCTGTAAAAGGACATATTCTGTCAAAATATCAACCAAGGAATATCCCATTTCTCAGAATTCTGTCAAAATAACATAAACACCGTCCAAACCTTTTCCATTCTTTACCCAGGAAGGAGGGTGAAAAAACCCATGAATTCTGTATTCTAAATAATAGGATAATTTTTAATTTAAGTCGAAACGATTAGGATTTTAGTAAGGGTTTACTTTTAAATAAGATTCAAATGGTGGATCAACCCTGGTCACCCCGAATCCTCGGAATCAATCTAATTTCTCTGTGTCTCAGGGAATTTTGACTAGAGACAAATAGACCTGTTCCTGTGATTCTCTTGAGACCGGGGTACTCGAAATTTCAGAAAGGTTCTGGACTTAGATTCTTTTAGTTTTTAACCTACGACTGAGAAGACCTGAGGGAAACCGGAAATACCAAGAGGAGGTTTTTCGTTTTTAGAGCAGACGATATTAGTGAGGGGTGTAGACCACGGGTGTCAGGGTCGAGGGGGTCGAGAGGGTCGTAGTACGACAGGGTCCCTCTGGTCTCGATCCCTACCCGTGTGGGGTCCGAGTGTCCAGAGTCTGTTGATGAACTCAATTTCGACTTTGGGTAAGGAGAAGAAACAAAAGACCACAAATTTTGACGCGAAAAACGGAACAAAAAGTGTCAAACCCTTTCTATTACCCAACGGTAAGTCTATCCTTTTAGATTTAACAGAATTGAAACCGGATTTTCTAGGAAAAGTTTAATTGTAAACCTTCGACCATCAGTAGAGATACTTTTCTCCATCCCAAAAGGAGGAAGTCGCACTTCCTTCTCTCCTCAAGATACCTTTCAACGGTCAATCTTTTCATCGGACGTCGTAGGCTTCGAGTAGGGTGTCCGGTCCTACCTTTCTACCTCGCGAGAAAGTCACTCACACAGACGGACACTCTCCGTTGGGTGTCAGGAGACCTAGGAGTCGAAGAAACGAGACACACCACCGGACAGGAACATACAGTGGTCTTGAATACGTCCGGGACTCGGTTGTCTCCCGAAAGTATCGGTTCCTAGACAGAGGAACGACTTTTACTTTGGGGCGGGAAGGGAACTGTAAGGAAGACTAGGCTGACCGGTTTTAACCACGGGTATGGACGGGAAAGCGAGAAAAGGACCGTGCAGGAAGAGAATTCTTTCTTTTCCGTTTTGAAGGAATTACTGTTGTGGAACCTGGACAAGACAACGAGGACGGAATCCAGAGAAAGTCGGGACGTGGACTGCACTCAGGTGGCAGGGGTGTCAGCCCAGGTAGACGACCAGACGTAGTGCCTGATCTGCCACACACACACGAGTAGCCGATGGGGGAGAGACCCGTGACTCAACAGCAAGGGGGAGACCACGAGGACTGTGACCACTCTACCAGGACGGGGCTCCTGATCCTTGGGGTCCTCCTCTCAGGAAGAGTCGTCTCGAGTAACGTCAGTTGACCTTAGCTCCAATGTGTGACACTAAAAATGTGGCTTTTCGGTTCGTCTCGACCGGTGGGTCCCAGAGCCCTCTGGTCAGAAGGAGTCTAATCGAAGGATTTGGTCGTACTACGAAGTTTCTCGGGGTGAGACGGGGACCTCCGGACCTAGGAAAAGGACCACACCTGAGACTACCCAGTCAGAAACCCTGTGTCTCCACCCCACCTCGATGGTCGTAGGGTCAAACCTTTTCTCTCCTCAAACGTCGGTCGTCGGACATTTGACCTTTGTGACCAGAGTCGGTTGGAGGAGTCCCGCGGGACCAAAGAGGGGTTTCTCTACTCCTCTCTACTGCGGTCGTTGTCCTACTTGTCTGGTGACCTTCCCGACCACATATACATGAAGTATAAGTCTTCTCTTCAATCTAGAAGGTCCCTTAACGTTACAACACTGCAGACTGAACATACAGTGCAAACACATTTTACCATATAAGAAATTTTATCACAACTATTGACCTTATAACATACATACGAACCTCTACGAAACACACTTGGATTCTGACAGTGAGTTGTCTACAACCTAACCCCTTTTAGGTTTCGTGTTGAAGCTTTATTTTATGTAAAAATCCAAAGCTACGACGCCAAAGATAGGGAAGAGGTGAGGAACTGTAGAGGTTAGGTCCTCAGGGCGACAGGCCCTCCCTAAAACTAAGCAGACGTCAATTGTCTCGGGACGGACCGTTGTCCTCTCTACCCGACTGGAGTCCTCGGTCGGTAGAGGAGGGAAGGGGTCGTTCTGTGCCGTCTCCACGTAAACCTCACACCTAAAAAAAGGGGGTCGTAAAAGTAGATCGGGTACGCACCTTCGATTCTCTGACACATCGTCCAGAAGGTCGGAGAGGTAACCCGTCAGACAACGGTACTCTTGGTAAAGGAAGTGTCTTAGGTGGAGACGACAAAAGTCACTCCTGACAAGAGTAACGAAAGAGATCAGTCTAAAGGGGTGAACGTCCTCACCTCGGACGTTTCAACGAACCTTCGAAATGGTCGGTGTTGGCTCCAACTGACTTCCAAAATGAAGAAGGTATTAGTTTCGGGACCCAGTAAGACGGGAACCGTCGGGGGACGGAGACGTTCTTCCCGACTGCGTGCACAAACACGACGACCGCCTCCAACCCTCCGTTACGAAAGAGAGGGAATCTAAAACTGAGGTCGTCTAGTATTTAGTTCCTACTGCAATAAGTTTCCATCAGCAAACTTTACGTAGGACCTCGGGGAGACCGGGTGTGAATCCAAATCATCGAGTGAGAGTACGACCTCCGGGGACCCCACCCAGTCTAGAGTATCGGTCACAACTTCCGAGTGTGGCCCACAGGACAGGACCTGTGCAATGTAGGGGAGAGTCCAAACGGCAGTGGTGGACAAAGACCATATAAAAAACAAGTCGAAAGAGTACGGGAAGATTGTACAGTAGAGAAGAGGGAGCAAAATAACATTTCGAGGGCGAACTGGGAGAGAACGACTCGGGAACCAGAACCAATTCAGTCTCAACTTCGACAAGACGGAGACACGACACCTACTGAATAGTGAGGACTGTTGTCCAATGCTCGACACTCTACCTCGAGCGCGAATTCGACACTCGTCTCCTGGGTTTTCGGAAAAGTCCCTCAGGACTCCGTATCCGACCTCTTCCATGACCGCTGGGTGAGGTCACAAGAACGGACTTTTTAGGGTACCTGCCTCCTCCGACCACCCGACGGCAGACACCCCAGCGTGTCTCAGCCTGTGCTGACTACGCTGAATCGTCGTCGTCGTCGTTTCGTATCCGCCCACTAGGAAAACCCCAGGGGAATAGAGGGGTATAAGACTGTCCTCGTACTATCTTTGACCACTACTACTTGTGTCAGTTTTTTGTGAGTAAACTAGATTTATCTTTGGTTTTTTTCTTCTGGTCCGCCCAGATTTAACTCCTTTATCAGGAATACTACTAGATTGAATTTACACATATGGGTATCCGTATACTTCGAAGGAAAGTGAGTCCTCAGTCTTGGGGACGTATACTGTGCACGGTTTCTGAAGGGGATCCGTCAATTCGGGGTGACACGTGGTCCGTGACACTATGTCGCAACTTGTCCTCTTTATCTATTATCTCGAAAGACCAAAGTCCCTCCTGTCTCTTTATTCGTTTTATTCACAATGAGATATTCATTCTATCACTCACGGTCCCCTTTCTTCATCTTTTAATGAGTTCTTAAGGCGAACCGGACCAGTTTGACTTTACTGAGAATCCGTAGGTCCACCTTTATAGTTTATTGAGAACCTATACCTCTAAATCTATGTCTAGTAGTCAAGTCAAGTCAAGTAAAGTCAGCGAGTCAGCACAGGTTGAGAAACGCTGGGGTACTTGACGTCGTGCGGTCCGGAGGGACGGGTAGTGACTGAGGGCCTCAAGTGAGTCTAAGTGCAGGTAGCTCAGGTACTACGGTAGGTCGGTAGAGTAGGAGACAGCAGGGGAAGAGGAGGACGGGGGTTAGGGAGGGTCGTAGTCTCAGAAAAGGTTACTCAGTTGAGAAGCGTTCTCCACCGGTTTCATGACCTCAAAGTCGAAATCGTAGTCAGGAAGGTTTCTTTAGGCTCCCGATTAGAGGAAGTCTTACCTGACCAACCTAGAGGAACGTCAGGTTCCCTGAGAGTTCTCAGAAGAGGTTGTGGTGTCAAGTTTTCGTAGTCAAGAAGCCGCGAGTCGGAAGAAGTGTCAGGTTAAGGGTGTAGGTATGTGTATGGACTTGTGTTTACATCTTCGATAATACAACATCTGTAAGTTTGATCCTCTAAGGGTCCTTCTTGTGTGTTTACCTCCCTTTCTCTTCCAGGGTTATTAATCTCTAGGTCGTCTCTTCTTCGGCCGTCTCTCCCGCCACCCTCACTCACTGTCTCCGTCCACCGACCCCTCAGCGTCTTTAGGGTCTCCCTTCTGCACGACGTTGTTCCTAGCCGACATCTACTCCGGTCACCTCTTTCCAGTGCGAACAGTTGTCGTACGTGGAATCTCCCCTTTGCTCGACTGGTCTCACTCGACCGTCGTGTGCTCTTCCCAGCCCTGCACCCCCCAGTTCCAGGACCGTCAAGTAAGTTCCGAAACGAAACTTACGAATAGTGCGTCAGTGCAGGCGGAGAAAGGCTGGGGTCCCTGTCCCCTCGGACCGCCCGATGTCAGGGACTAAGAACGGACTAAGAGGTCCGTTCTTAGGTCCTCACCGAACGGTAAAGGAAGAGATCCAACGAAACTTACCACCGCATAGTTTTCTCCAGTTCCCGGTCCAAAAAGAAAAATTTTACCTGTCATACCCCCGTCCAAACGAGTTCCCGTCCTGAGTCATCTTACTCTCACTTTAATGCCTCGCGTCTACCTTCCCGGCGGGCCCGGTCTCTTTCCGCGAAGTGGGCTGAGTCCCCTCCCCTCCACCCCTCGCCTCCACCCGACCCTTCTCCTCCCGCAACGGACAGGTAGTGAAGAAATAAAGGTCGTTTCAATCTCCGTTTCGGAGATCGACTCGCGCACCCTCTCCTACTGCTTCTCCTCCAGACCTCGCAATCGTCCTACTCACCGCGCGAGTGAAAAGGTGTGGTTCCTACTGGCGCGTGCCACCGGACCACTCGGGCGGTGGTCGTCGGACCGGGACTGCCGTTCAGACAGGGAGGAAGGGGAGGGTCTCTGGAGGAGCGCGTCGGGAAGTCTCTGCAGACGACTCCTGAGCGACGACGGGGAAGGTGTTTGGGGGCGGGAACGGACGGAGAAGAGGCGAGATTCCGCGCCCGTCCACTCCGTCGACTGTCGACGTCGGTGCAGGCCGGTCTTTTCCGTCGGTCGTAGATAAGTCTGGGAGGGCCCATCACCCGGGACGTGGAGCAAAACAAAGGTGTGACTTACCTACTCTTGCTAGTCTCCTGAACGAGTTCCGTTCACTCCAGAGCTGAGTTTGAAGTCTACCGTTTCGGGACGGGAAGGACGCTGGGGTGGACCGGAGGGAGACCTCGTCGTCTGGACGCGAAAGAGGACCTCTCGACGGTAGTCTCTGGGGGTTGTGGGCTGGGACCCAGGAAAACGAAGGAGACTCAACGGTGAAGATGCAGCTGCTGAGGAGTCTCGGTGAGCCCTCTTACACTACTCCGGAGAGTGTCCGAGGGAGAAGGGGAGTCTTCGAGGGGTCACAGGAGTCTAAGTTGTTCCCGGTCCAACGGGTCGACCCTGGTCGCCGAGGTTTGGTGTCCGGTCTGTGGACGAGTAAGACAGGTGCCCCCCCACACCGGAGGGTCTCCTACGGCCGCCCCGAGTCTCAGGGACGCACCGTCGCGGCGGGTGGCGTGTGCGGACGCCGAGACGTACGAAAGGGCTCCGAGCGTGGTGGCTTGGAGGTTGGGGGAGGTGAGACGGGTTGGGAGGAGGGAGGTCTCAGACCAACTCATAGAAAAGAAGGGTGTTTGTAAAGAGCCAGTAGTCGCCAGGGAGGAGGGGCGTCTGGGGGAGACGGTTCAAGTGTTTCAGTGAGGGACGACTTCGGAGAAAGAGTGCCGGAAGTGGTGCGAGGACCGTCACGCCAACCCCCACGGATCCAGAGGGGAAGACAGAAGTCGTGTGTGTCCCGGCCGAAGGACCATCTACGATCCGTGTGTCAGTAACGTGGGTTCTCGTTCCCACGACCACTCCTGGTCTGTCGGAGTGACCCCCGTTTACTCAGCTCGAAATCGGTATTCGACCGATTTGACGTTTAGAGTCACTGAATTTTGTAGGGAAGGAACACCCGGTCACAGTGCGTCCCTGGGTCTGACTAGTGGTGTAGATTGGCTCAGTGTGACAGTGTCCCCGACCGTCCCGTCCCCCCCCCCGTGCCCTCACCCCCACGACAAGATGCAGTCGTTAATTTACCAAACCAATTCTTGTGTGTGTACCCCTGAAGGGACCGTCGCGTCACACATTCTTAGGTGGACGGTCACGTCCTCTATGTCCAAACTAGGGACTAGGTCCTTCTAAGGCGCACGACGGTCTCGTCGATTCGGACACGCGGTGCTGACGACTCGGGCTCGAGATCTCCTATGGCCGACGTTGACGACTCCGGGCGCGTGGACTCGCAGACGCGAGACGGTGTTCTCTTCGGTGGAGCGTCGTTGGTCCTCATCGGAGGCAAACGACGTTGCTCTCTTTCAGGTACGTTTCGTTGTTTGTCGGTTACGTCCTTTTTTTTCTTTTTCTTTACTGTCGTTTTCTTCCAAAATTTTCCTTCGTTACTTCATTTATTTTTTTTTTTTATCTTTAGTGTGCCGGGGCGGTTTAGTCTCCCAGAGTTCCTTCGTGTTGAGATGGCATATCGTCTGCCCCTTTCGACCCTGAAGACTCACGTCTTGTGCTCCAGAGTCCCTGCAAAGAGGACCAGGACGACGTGGTCGCCCGTCCCGTCGGGGAGACCCAGTGTGGTCGTAGAGACGGACGCCCCCACCCCCGTCCCGCTTTGAGCCTCTCGTGTGCCCGAGGACAAGACCACGGTACCCGACCCCCACCCCGACGACCTCCTTTGGTGGTCCACACCGGTACCCTTTCAGGGAGGTCGAAAGATAACTTTGTACCTTAAAGGACCGAAATTGGTAAAGAATAGGTGACGGTAGACCCTCGACTGGCCTCGACCCGTCTGGAGAGGTCGGAAGAGCCCTTGAACTAGACCTCAGGACTGACCCGTCAACCGTGGGGACCCAAGGTCGGAGTCGACCGGAGACTTCTAGCACCCGTTTAAGGACTTCCACACACTTGGAGTGACTGGAGTCACGGACAGACATTTCATGACGCGTCAAAGGGTCCGCAAGGGTTCATCCGAGACGGTACAACGGGTCGCCCCATTTACACTGACAGGAGCCCGGAACCCACTCTTCTGGCAGACCGTCCCCAGCACACGACACGAGCTCCAGCGCGATCTCCCGTATTGGACCCGAGGCCGCGAAGGAGATTCTGGAGACGTCCGAGGGACCTTTCTACTCAGTCTGATTTGAGGATCGTCACCGACCGGCCTCCAGGACCGGGAGGGATCCACACCCTTCAACCGAAAGGGTCCGTCAAGAAGTGAGCCAATTGACCGGGTTGGACGAAACATCTGACACCCGACTCAAGGTTTGAAGGGACGAGTCCGCTTGGTGTCCCTCTATGTTTTTATCGTGGGGCGCCGGGTGGCGTCGGCGGGTCGGAGTCACGGCCCGGAGAAAGCACCGAGTCTGGGCTCAAGACAGCGGACGTGAACCCTTGAGTCTCGTAGGAGAAAGAGGAGGGACGGTCCGCCCACCGCCGGAGGTCGACGGAGACAGAGAAATTCTCTCTCTCTTCCTTTCTTTAGTCCTTCACCCTCTCTCGCCTCGCGCCTCCCGACTCAAGGACCACGCCGTGTGCCGGCGGGTAGAAGTCCAGAGGCTCTGGGTACCGGTGGTCCTACGGTGCCTACGCCGGGCACGTCCCGTCGTTCGGGACTTTCAGATCCCCACGGAGGGTCAGGGTGTCGGACGGACAGGGTGTCGGCTCTACGCCACTCACACGTCTCAGGTGCGACGCCCCTCCTCCCAACTTACCCCCGTAGACCCTCGGTCCGTCGACGTCCTGTCGTTAGTCGCTTCACGGTCCCACGACCGGCCACCCCAGCCGAGACGCCCGAGGACGGGGGGCGGCGCATAGAGAGACTCCGACGACGCGGGCGGGGCTCCACGGGACACGTGGTAGAGTCTACCCGTGGGAACGTTTCCTACCGAGCCTCCGGGACTCTCCGTCCCTCCCAAACAATGCCACGTCTCCTGAGGCTACGAGAGAAGGTTCGCAGGTTACGGTCGGAGGTCGCGACGGAGACATTAAAAGAAAAGACGGAGCGAAGACCCCGACTGAGAGTGGAGAGGATCCCAGGACGAGTGACCGGGTTCGGGGACTCCCCACCCTCACCGCTCTTCTCAGAGGACCTCGGACCATCCAGATCCGACCTTTGGGGGCCGAGACACCCCCTCCCACTGTTTGTCCTTTCCCAATTTCCCGACCCCGGTCCTCCGGAAACTACCTCCGACTCTTACTTGTCGCGGGTCCCCACGGAGAGTAGGCGGGAGGAGAAAGGCCACGTCGAGTCGAGGACCTGACCGGTGTCTGTCTTTCGTATCGTGTGAGAATGGCCCCTCTCAGAGACGGACTAGGCCCGACGCGTCTCGCGTCCCATTCACGAAGTCCGACGACATCACGGACCTCTGCCTCCCCCTCCCCACCCCGTCGACCAAGCACCGGGTGGCGGGAGTAGGCGGGGTCGTGGAAACCCCGTGGTCGACGACACGACCCCCGGCACCTCGTGCGTGTGGACTGGTCTACACAACGACAGTCCGCGACCCGTGTCGGGACCGACCTGGTCCTCTCTCGGGTCCCGTGCGGTCGGGACCACCATGAGACGAGAGACGCGGTCGACGCGCTCCGGGGTCTTGGTCGGGACCCCTCCTGAGACCTCCTCGACTTCGGAGGGGACCGACCTGTAAACCGGAACTAAAGTCCTATAGGATGGACCAAGGAGTCGGGGCCCGGGCGCCCGACTAAGGAGGTGTCGGAGCGTCCCCTTTTGGAGTGGTCGAGTAAAGACGACTCGATAATGGAACAGAAGTCTCTCTGAGTAGGGGAGTCGTCGAAGATATTTTGATGTTTGTGGTTAGACGGAAGGCTTTGACCTTAACTGGAGACTAGAGAGGTTCACCGGAGACCGAGTTCCTTAACTGGAAGAATTCTCAGGGTAATTTTTTTTTTTTTCGAATGTCTCTCTCCCGAGCTTCGATTCCTCGACACCCTAAGGTCCGTATCACTGGGATCCCAACTGGTGGAAACTCTCCCATCTTGTCCTTCGTCGGACCCGATCAGGCCGGAGTAGGTTCTCATAGATCCCCCACCCCCGGGGAGAGTACTTCTAATCGGGACCGGGGCGAGAAGTCTCGTCGGGGCTTACATTGAGGACTCCGACGAGAGAGACGTCAGTCAACGAACTCTCCTTGACCGGAAACCTCTCTTCCCACACCCCCGTTTATGCCCCTTGTCTCGGCATCTCCCCAAAGTCTAGGAGGACTCCGGCGGCCTCGAAGACCTACACTACCAGAGGACGGAGGGGGTGGGGATGTGTGTGTGTGTGTGTGTGTGTGTGTGTGTGCACGTATGTACGAGTGAGTGTGTGTGTGTGGACACGTATGTACGAATGAGTGTGTGTGTGTGTGGGTGCGTATGTACGAGTGAGTGTGTGTGTGTCTCTACGTGTGTACGAGTGTGTGTGTGGACACGTGTGCACGAGTGAGTGTGGGGGTGGGTGGGTGTGTGGGTGTGGGTGTGTATGTACGAGTGTGTGCGTGTGTGTGGGTACATATGTACGAGTGTATGTGTGTGTGTGGGCACGTGTGTACGAGTGAATGTATATGTGTGTGGGCACGTGTGTACGAGCAAGTATGTGTGGAGGGGTTCGTCGTGACTGGATCGGTCCGACCGAACGACCGGCACCGACTGTCGTCGTCCTTCACCACCGGGGGCCTCACGACCCCTTCCGGGGCCGAGCACAACGTTAGGACCTCTAAACACCACTACACCCACTGCGACAGACTGGACCTCGGCAAGGAAGTTCGTGAAAGACGAAGGACCCTGTTAGGTCCGGACCTACGGTTTTGGGTCTTGAGGGTCACGACTCCCCTCCGCCGCCTCTTTGCCCGAACAGGGACGTCTCACCGGACGGGCCCCACTCTTGCTGTTCCTGCACACCTCAGCCCTCCCCTGTTTCGGGACGCTCCCCTGCCCCGGTCCGACACACGACTCCCGGACCGCCACCCCGAAGAAAACCCCCTTCAATGAATTAGAAGGACACGAAAGGTAAAGACGGGGACGGGGGACCGGAGGTCTCACTGACACACCTCGGGGAGTCGCCCCACCAGAGGCCGTGTGAATGGCCGACCCAGGGGTCACAGGTGGGGCCGAGTCCACGGTGGGACCTGTGGTCACACGAGAAATCCCTCCTTCCGCCAGTCGGTCGGCCTTCGTCCTCTACGTCTCGTGGCAGTTGATGGACACCGTGTGCCTACTGGACGACCCCGTCCCCCGGTGTCGGTCGCACATGTTCCGGGCGTTGTTCCATCCGCGGGTGGGCCGGTGGGGCGGGGCACGTGGGCCCTCCAGCCAGGGGTCACCCCAACCTCACACAGACCCGTCCGAGGAGACTAGACGTGACAGACTCCGTCCCTTCCCCACGCCCCCAGACTTTTCCCGAAGACCCCACTACGGGTAACCCGTGCGAGACCCCGACCTCTCTCTCCCTGTTTCTGCGCTCGGTTGCAGGTCCCCTCGACCGCCGTTTAGACCCTTGTCGTCCCCCGTCGCCCTGGGCAGACCTAAATAGGACGGAGATAGCGGAACTCCCGACATGACCTGTGTATTCTATGTCACGTGACAGAACCTGAATTCGCGACTTCGGTCTGTCCTACCACGACGATTGCGGCCCCTCTCAATCGACGGTGGCAGCAATGACGGTCACCGCTGTTGTCGTCATTGTTGCTTGGTAGGGGGCGACCCATAGTCCACACGGTCCCAGGACAGTAGCGGGTCACGACGCCGTCCGGGTCGGCACCTGGGGGTGACCCCTCCCCTTCCTCGAGTCCCACCCTGGGGGGGTAGGGGTTGGTTCGATGGGACCGAGTAGGGACCCCAATCGAGAAAACTCAGACTTACCTTTTACCCTCCGTCCCACACGAAGGGTCCCGTCCCCACGGTGAAGACAACGGGGGTACTGTCTTTAGGCCCCTCGACCAACGACACTTCCAGAAGTTGTGCCGGTCGATGGACGCCGGGGCACTCCACGTCCACTCCCTCAAACTCCAGGACGCCTTCGACTTGGTAGTCTTGTAATAGTTCGAGAAGCGCCACCTCCTCTGCCACCCAGACCACGAGCCAGTCTCCTCGCGTCAGAACAGAAACTGGGTCAGTCCAGTGCCTTATTATCTGAACCGTGTACGAGTAGTCACCCAGTGGATCTCTCCTTCTTTCCGACGGTTCCCCGACGCCCGTGACGTATCCTTTTAGTCCGACACCTCACCCCGGATTAGTTCCTTCCGAAGGACCTTTTCCACTGGAACCCGAGTCAAACTCCAGTCTCCTCTCTTCCGGTCGATCTTCACCTTTGGATATTTTACCCCCGAGACCCGGGCCCCGGCTCGGTGGCGTCGAACCCTTTCCCCTCTTCACGGGAGGGGTTCTGGGACAGGGAGAGGGTGTCCCCCGGCCGGCCGTCTTCCACGACCAGTACCTCATGACGAGCTCGCCCTCGGACGACTCGCACGACCTCTCGGGGCTCTTGCGGAAGCCCGACGGGCTCCTGCTCAAGGACCACCACGACGCGACGCACCCACTCGGGGAGGGGAGGGGTCAGGTCGGGGTCTGGGGCGGGAGTCGCCGTCCGTCTCAGGGTCCCCACACCGCAAAGACCTTCTTCGTAGGTCTGTGTTCTCGTGACCGTAGATTCTCCGCGGGGCGCGTGTCTGGACCCTGTCTACGATCACTCGCCTGTCTTGGGTCCCAGACCAAGGACGTCTGACCGTCAAATGTTGAGGTCAAGGTCTCATGTCAATTTCCGCCCCCCATGTGGCAACAGGTACTGCCGTGCTAAGTATTACGACGACACTGAGTACTACGACAACGACGAGTCGACGGGTCAGTACAGACTGACAACCACTGGGGCGCCTGACCGAGGGAGAGGGAGTGGTAGAGGAGGACCGATAACAAGAACGGAGAACCGATATTGTCATTATCGGTTTCCCGTTTTTGTTAGGTGTGCAGTCTGTCTACTTGCCTATTTGTTTCACTCGTTGTACGTTCCCTGCCTAATTGATCACTCGGAATTTTTCTTCCTTTAAGCGTGTGCACCTACTTGGACCTTCCGTGACACGACCCGCTTTTTTCGGTCGGTGTGTTCCTGTTGCTGAGATACTAGGAAAAATACACTCCTTGGACCTCTCTAAGTCAGGTACCGTTGTGATTCATCTTTCACTACCGGTCCCCGACTCCCACTCCCACACCTCTCACCCACGAATTACCCACCCTCAGGACAGACCCTGTGACTGTCTCCAGACCTCTGAGCGCCACTACGACGCGTCGGTACAGTTACATAAGTTACGGTGACTACGCATGTGAATTTTTTACCAATTTTACATTTAAAACAATCCATATCAAATGGTGTTAATTTTTTTTTTCTTTCTACCCCTCATTGACTCACGGGAGGCGACCCTTCGTCTCGGTGGTAGGGGGAGCCCAAAGGTCCCTTGGTGTCCGTTGGGACTGTGAGGTGTGGGACGCGGCACAGGTGGAGACAGGAGGACGACTCGGGCTCCGGGGACCCCTGGGGACCCACAGTGGGAGACAGGCACCGAAGAGGGGGCCCTACCCGGGGTGGTGACCCGGCCGGGGCTGACCTCGGTGATCGTCGGGGCGCAGACACCGTCGCCGGCCGTACTTGGTGGACGCCCTCTTGCCGTAGCACGTGGCGCTGTAGTTCGGGCCCTTGTAGTACGCGGACGACCCGCTCCTCCCGGTCTCGTAGATGTTCGACTGGCTGAAGCCCCGGCGGGCGCTCGACCTACTGCTGCTCTTCAAGCAGAGTCAGATGCCGTGGCTCCTCATAGACCACTCGCCGCACCCCGGCTGGGCGCGGGACCCTGAGAACCGCGGGGAGACCCCTGGGGCAGGTTAGGGGGACCCAGGTCCTCCCAGTAGGGAGTGGGGATTGGGATTGGGGTCTTATTAAGTAAGAGAAGAGGTTCCGGTTTTCCAGTCACGACTCCGGACGGGTCTTGGGGGGGGTTTGGGGACGGGTCTAGGGACTTATCTGGGGGACGGGTCCGGGGGACGTCACTGGGGAATGGGTCTGGGGAATGGGTCTGGGGGACGGGTCTGGGGGACGGGCCGGGGGACGGGTCTGAGGGATTTATCCGGGGGACGGGTCTACGGGACTTATCCGGGGGACGGGTCTACGGGACTTATCTGGGGGACGGTCCGGGGGACGTGTCTGGAGGACGGGTCCGGGGGACGTATCTGGGGGACGGTCCGGGGTCCGGTCCGGAGGGAACAAGTTAGTTCGGGAACTAGTCTAGGAGCACCTCCTACCTCGGGACGACGAGTGGTGAAAGGGGTCTCGTCTCCGACTATTCGGACACCGTGTGAGTGAATCCTCTACTGGGTCCTCGACATAAGACTACCAAGACAAAGGAGGACCTCCACCCTCTTCCGGCAGACTTAACCCCCCCCCCCAGCACGCTCGCCCCCCGGTCCCAACGAGCCCGGAGACGGGGCAGGGGGAGGGACTGACGAGAGACCAAGGGACCGCCGTCGTGGGACTGTACATGCTCGCCCGCCACGAAGCGTTCGGGGTCGTCTTTCGNCCGGGGTCCGGTCCGGAGGGAACAAGTTAGTTCGGGAACTAGTCTAGGAGCACCTCCTACCTCGGGACGACGAGTGGTGAAAGGGGTCTCGTCTCCGACTATTCGGATACCGTGTGAGTGAATCCTCTACTGGGTCCTCGACATAAGACTACCAAGACAAAGGAGGACCTCCACCCTCTTCCGGCAGACTTAACCTCCCCCCCCAGCACGCTCGCCCCCCGGTCCCAACGAGCCCGGAGACGGGGCAGGGGAAGGGACTGACGAGAGACCAAGGGACCGCCGTCGTGGGACTGTACATGCTCGCCCGCCACGAAGCGTTCGGGGTCGTCTTTCGAAAGCCCCGCCGGCACCTAGAGACCTCGTAGCCCCACTGGGACATGGTGCGTCGGTGGCCGTCGAACGGGAAGCGGGGCAAACCGCCCGGGGCCGCGTTGTTCCTCTAGTACATGCCGCCAGGTACCCCTGGGAGCCGCTGGGTGCCCCGTCCCCCGCCCGGACCCGCAGGGCGACCAGGGACGACCCAAGGGGTAAGCCGGAGACCGCCACCCGGGACTCCCGGACCTCACGTGTGTGTTAGGGAAATCTACGAACCTACGACCAGGGAGTCAGTTCTTCGGTTCGGAACAGGGACCGACTACCCTCTGGTGTAGGGTCCGGGCACGAAGGGAACTCGGGGTGGGGTTGGGGCAAACCCGACTGGTGTAGCGTCGGTTCCAAGGGTTTCGTTAGACGGGTTCCAGTGTTTCGGACGGTCCCGTTTCCTGCCCCGCCCCCACCCCCGTTCTTAGGTCGGAGGACTCGGGTCCAGGGAGTCCCAAAGAGCGACAGAGTAGGTCTCTGACACCGACGAGGGTGACTCCCGTGGTGGTCTCTTTTATCCAAAGTCCACCTAAAAGTCCTTCCAGTCACGAGGAAGTCGAGTCCCCAGTTTCGGCCGCCTTGGGTACAATCCCTTTCCCCTTCCTCGGACGGAACCCACCCCCGACCGTCCAATCGACCTGCAATCTCCTCTCCTCCCACCTAACACCCCACGTCCCCTCCACCGCCCGTGCAACCCCTCTGTCCGCCCGTGCCTGCTCACCACTCCCGTCTGCTTTGTCTGTCTCCCCTGTCGTTCGGAGGTCCGGCTCAGACAGGAGAGAACCTTCGCAGTACCCATCCCGCCCCCCAGGACCATTGGACCAGGACGGGTGGGGCGGTCCATGGCGTAGTGGTGTCTCTTCGGTCGGCCCCGGTAACGCCCGTGGGTCTCCGCCCTCTTACCCGGGGACCTCACCTCGATGTGGGACGGGTAGTGGACGGTCGACAGGTACACTCACTCTCGGGCGTCCTCACCCCTACGCCTGGGGTCGGCCCGGGACCCAGGAGGAGACCCGCCTCCGGACCGGGTCGCCCTCGGGGGCGACACGGTGTCCGAACCCAAGGGGGGAGAGGGAAGGGTCGGGGTCAAAGAGGGGGACCTCGACCTTCTGGGAAGACCGAAAAGGAGGGGTGGGGTGGGACGGTGTGGGGGAGCCAGGACCGAGAGGTCCCGAAAGAGTGGGCTGTGGGGGTAATGGAGGAGGTCCTCCAATTCAGACCCGGGGGTCGGGGACTGACAGAGGCACAGGGCCCCCGTCCCCAGACGTCTCGGTCGACCACGGGTAGGACCGGTTGTAGGACCTCCGTCTCGTCCGGTTCACGACCCCGAAGCTGGTCAAGAAGCGCCTCTGGTCGCTGTAGGACGTCGCTCCGCACTAGGTGCACAAGAGGGACGGGGTCCGTCAGGACGTGGCGCAGATACAGGTGCGCGTGTTGTGCACTCGTCGCACTCGCGCCCCGGGACGGAGAGGCAGGGTGGGGGCGTCGGGGTGGGGCCCGGGTCCCCGGACAGGGTGGCCCGAGACGCCCCGTGAATCTATGCCTTCGAAGACCCAGGTTGGAGTCCAACACTTTCATGATCAAGGCAGTTCAATTGGACACAACGAACGACCCTTGAACTCTCTAAGTCGTTGGAAATGTTTCGACTGCACGTAGTCTTTGGAGAACTCCCCACACACACGCGTTCGTGTGCGGTCACGTGAGGGGTCACCTAACGACCATCTTGGCAAATAAAGACCTCGAAAGGCCCCCTGATCCACTCGGGATCAGGACCCACTGGGATCCCCTGCTCCGAGGGATCCACGGAGATCCCCCGCACCGTCCTCGCCCGCACTTCCGTCTCCGGCCTGTGGTGGAGATGGGAAACAGAGAGTTGGGACCTCTCCTTTTTAGTGGGTCAGGGAGGGAGACGTTTCGCCTCGGGTTCAGAATCGACACACACCCAGTGGGACTGCGACTAAGGACGGACAACTGTGGGGGAGTGGAGGAGGAGAGGACGGAGACAAGGACCAAAAGATCCTATCGGTAGAAGGACCTCCGGCACATACTCGTCTGCCCGCACCGGGGGGTCATGGTCCTCATGGAGAAACTCCCAGTGGACACACAGGAACTCGGGCCGAAGAGACGAGTCGTGTAGCGGGTGTGGTGTCGCTCGTCGGGGGACTGGGACAAGTCGTGTCGGTCGCTCGGGGGGTTCCCCGACCGGAAGTCCCTGGCACTCATCCCGGTGGGTCCGATCTGGAAAAGAGGAGGAGTGAAAGAGAAGGTTCCCGGTCTCCGAATATTAGGTCCTATAACCAAGTAAACGAAACACCCATACAGAAACCCAGGGGTCCCACACCTCCGTAGAGACCCAAGATTATGGTATACACGGAGACTTTACGGGACCCTGAGCCCGGCCACCGACCTGGTTGGACGCTGTGCCGTAGGTCTCTAGACACTATCTTTGAGGTTCCCTTTGTCCCTCCCGACCCAAAGTGGACGACAGACGTCAGGTACGGACTACCCTTCGGAGACTCAAATACAACCTCCTTCGTCCCCGGGTTCGACGACCTCTCTTCCCGTCCGTCAGTCCCCGGGTCTCGAGACAAGACGTTCAATATTGTTTTTTAGTGAGGAGTAAACTTACTAGGGTTGAAGTAGGAGGAGGAGTCCCAGGGGTTCCGACCCTCCCCTTAAGTGGAATTTTGGGGGCTCACACTTCTCACAATCAGTGAGTTAACACAGGGTGAGAAACCCTTGGGGCACCTGACATCGGGAGGTCCGAGGAGACAGGTACCTTAAGAGGTCCGTTCTTACGACCTTACGCAACGGTAAGGGAAAAGGTCCTCTAGAAAGGGCGGGTCCCTCACTTGGCCCCAGAGGACGTAACGTCCACCTAAGAAATGGTAGACTCGGTGGTCCTCGGGGTTAAGTGAGTCAGGACTCCCTGAGACGTTGGGGCACCTGACCCTCCTCACCAAACTCAGAGAAAAGACGACGGGACCGACAGCAAGAGGCTTCACCCGTGTTCCCCCGTCTCTCCCCGACGTTGACACTGTTTTCGTGGCACTGACACGTGCAGCGAATCGGTGCAGGCTGAGACGTTGGGGTACCTGATATGTCAGGAACCTAAGAGGTCCGGTCTTATGACCTCACCCAGCGGAAAGGGAAGAGGTCTCCTAGAAGGGTTGGGTCTCTAGCTTGTGTCCAGAGGACGCAACACCCGTCTAAGAAATGGCCGACTCGGCGGTCCCTCCGGTATTTCTTCGTGTAAGTCCCGCAAATTCCGCACGACGCTAAGTGCCCCAGCGTTTCTCAGCCTGTGCTGACTCGCTGACTTGCCTTGACTTCCGAATCCTCCACCCTGAGATCCGTTCGACCCTTCGACCTCCGCCGGGTATCCACCACGCCCGGCTCGCACTCGACCCCGACCCCTTCTACGCGAGACTGGAGCGGGTCCCGGTCTGCCGGCAGGGAGAGACTGGGTCAGAAGTAGGCGTCGGCGAGACCTGCAAGGGTTCAAACAGGGGTTTCACCTAGACGTCCGTCTAATGTCGTGTCGATTCCACTCCCTCACCGGCGGCCGACCGTCCCTCCTCCCAAGACGTCCCCAGCCCCACGTCCTGCAGTGGGACGGGGCGACACACAAAGTCCCGTAGAACCCACGACCGATGGTCCGGGACGCCGACCGTGTCTGAGACGACCCTCCCGTCCTCGACTACCAAGCCCCCGACGTGACCAAGCACACTCACGGGACTCCCGGCCCACCCGCCCGTCCTCTTCGTCGGGTCCGGGGGAAGTCGTGGCGGGACCCCGACCCGGGAGCCAAGACCCTCTCTCCGCCGAGACTAGCCCAAGGGAAGCTGTCCCTCTACGAGGTCCGGTGCACGTCCGCCTACGACCTCGAGAGCTCGTACCGAGAGGAGAAGGAGTCGTCGTCGGAGCCGGGACTCTCCACCCACAGGGCGGACCCCGTCCCGGCGTCACCCGCGCCCGGGTCGGGGAGGAGAGACAGACAAGGAGGGGGCCCGAAAGGTTGTCACGGGAAACGGAGGAGGACAGGTCTCGACGGTTGGAGGGACGGTCCGACTCGCCTCTCCCGTGCGGGGGGAGACGGTCGACCGACGTGAGTGGAGGGGTTGAAAGGTCAGGGAGGCCCGTCACCCGGACACTCCTGGGACGGGGAGTCCGAGGCTCCGTCGGGGGACGGAGGTTCTCTTCCCCGGAGACAGGAGGGGCAGGTGAGAGACTTTTCACTCTGGGAGTCGACGGGACCCGGGACCCCGTCCCGAGACCCTCTTCGCGGGTGTGGGTGTGTCCCGGGGACCCGGACGTCCTGTCTCCACGTCCGTCCGAGTAGGGGTCGTGGTAGGAGGGCGGAGAGGACCCGGAGACGCAGGAGCGGAGGCTCCTGAGGGACGGGGTCAGGACCCTCGACGTGTGGGAGATGGGAGACTGAACCCGGTCAAGTCCCACTACCTAAACCTTTTCCCTCTCTGACCCCTCCTCCTTTGGTTCGACGTCCTTTGCTCCGCGTCCTTCCCAGGCCACCGGTCGCGTGACGACCCGTCCACGAATCTGTGACGTCCACACCACCACTCGTCTGGACGGGACGGAAGTCCCTCGGGGGTGGGTAGGCACGGACTAAGAGAGGTTAGGAGGAAGGAGGCGTGGGGGCGGGAGGGTAAGGGTACGGTTTTGTGTGTCCTAAGAGGAAGGGATTAATAATACCATATTTTTGTCGTACAAGATCATACAATTAACACGATTCAATCTTTTATGTCTGGTCGTTTTTACTTTAATTTTACGAAATAGGACGATGACATCTCTGTACTATAGACGTATATAGGAAGAGTCCCCAAAAGACAATGGACACACACAATTGGTTGTACCGTAAAGGGACACGGACGATAAAATATTGGACGAAAAGAGGCGAATACTGGGAGCTCCAGTCATCTAAAGTAGACATCCCACACAGGTACAAGTCTGAAGGGATCAGTCGGGGGTTCACAAGAAAAGACCGACCAAAGTGGGGTTTGGTCCTAGGTTAGACTCCGGTGCGAACCACAGACCACCAACAACAACTCAGTGATTCTACACAGACTGAGAAACACTGGGGCATCTGACGCCGGTGGTCCGAAGAGACACGGACCCTAAAGGGTCCACTCTTGTGGCCTCACCCAAGGTACAGGAAGAGGTCCGCTTGAAGGACTGGGTCCCTAGCTTGGGCGCAGAGATCGAACCGCCCACCTAAGAAACGGTGACTCGGGCAAGGAATGTAGACAAAAGTGGGAAGGGAACTCCAAATCGCCGTACCGGCTCCACGGACTTGAGGTCCTGGACTTCTCCTGGCGTCTCGACTCCAGGTCCGACGCATTACACTCACTCCGACCCGACTACCCGCCGGTCCTCGTCTCGACTCTCGCCCCTAGACCGGTCCGAGGGTAGGCTCGGAGTGACTCCTGGGGCGCCCCAGACGGAAGCACAGGGGGTCAACCGACTCCAGGAGAGGTCTACGAGGGTGTTATAGTGCCTTTGAGTCTTCTGGGACTCACTGGACGCGAGACTCGACCACTTCTTGGCCCTAGTCCATGTACTCCTGTCTTCCAGACACCCTAAAAGAAGAACCGCCCGACCTCCACCCCGTTCCCGCCTCCGGTGTTTCCCGGCCCACCGGGGCAATCCTCAGTCGGGCGGAGGGGAGAAGAGAACCGCTCCTACGACCCCAGACACCCAACTCCGCCCCTTGGGTTCCGGAAGAGCACCTTGACCGGTCTCCTCCGTTCCTAGACCCCAGGACGGGGTCGACCCTCAATCACTGAATCCTCAGAATCTCTACGTTAGCCTCTTCCGTTACCGTTGGGTGGGGCATGAGAACACGAGGAAAATATCTACTACTCCGAAGGAGACGGGGCTCTGTGTAGGTTCTTTACTGTTTCCTATCCCGGGGTCCAGTCCAGACGGACGAAGGTCTCGGACACACAAACCGGATGTGGTCCCTAAATGGGGGGACTTAGGGGTCAGAGGTAAGTCTGTTTGCCCTTTTAGGGGTAGTAGGGAAGGGGGTGCCGGACAGACACCTCGGGGACGGACGGTGGACCCGAAACTGGTCCCGTACCGGGCGAGGAGGTCGGAGCTGTCAGTGACAGACGTGTCTAGGTGTGCGGGTCCAGGGGTAAAGACTTAAGTCCTTCGAGACTTGTGGTTCCTCGACTAAGAAGTGACAGAATCGACGTCTTGGACGGGATTTGACTGTGCTCCGAGACGGACCGGAAAGAAATAGGGTGAATTCACTGGCAAGAATACCAGGACTTCCAACTTCCACACACTACTGTCCCACGACGGGATCTGGGGGTCCCCCCAGGTGCCATGTCGCATACACACGACTGGGTGGAAAGAGTTTAGTCTCCCACCAAGACTTAAACTTTGTTAGACCGAGGTCGGAAAACCTATCTGACCTGGATCCTAGAACAGGTGGGGTCTACGGTTCAACCCCTCCCAGGACCCCAGGTGTCCTAGGACCCTTGTTCGCACCCGAGAGGTCTTTATCGCCTCTACCCCAGGACCCCCCTCGAAGTCCCTCCTTCACTTCGGTTCGTCCGGCCCCGCACCCCTTCTTGACGGGAGTGTGTGGGGTTGTAGAGTTTGTCCCACATAGGACTTTTTCTTTTTCTTCTTTGTCATTACTGGAATCTCGCGTCCGACTCTCCCATCTCTCCAGTAGAGGACTGGAGGGGTAGATGTCCGTCCTGGTTCCTGGACCTAAGTAGGAGCAAAGTTTGGTCCCAACAACGAAGAAATAAATTCAAGGAAGAGACACGTGTCTTTTGTGCTGAATTCGAGAACGGTCCCCTCTCTTCAAGGACGACCCGAGACCGTGCGTCTACGGTGGTAGAGAGGACAAGGCCCCGGGTCCCGAGGAAGGGTCTTGGAGAAGATTTCGGGACAACCCGTCGTTTCCGGTGGAAGGACGGTGCGCAGGACGGACCGAAGAAGGCACACACACACACACACACACACACTCGCTCTCTCTCTCTCTCCATCTTATTTGTGTCCTTACTCTTTACTGATCGATTCGTCTTCTACGGAGTTTGTTTGTCTTCTCAGTGGGGTGAGGGTCTGACCGGGGGTCTTGACACCGGGGGGTTTTACTCCGAGGAAGACGTCCCTCTGTCGGGGCAAGAGGGTGTCGGTAGGGGACGGAGGGAGTGGGAACTGGGCACACCAAGCTAAGAAGACAGAGGACGGGTGTCGTAGGTCGTCTAAGTCACGACAAACCTGTTCTACATGGAGTGGATGTTTGTCAAGTTCTTTAGGTCTTACTCCGGTCCACTCGGTGCCCCTCCCGTTTGGGGGAGGAGAGGGGAGGGAGGAAGGGAGGCCAATCGACCGGCAAGGATTATGGCGTCGTCGTAGCCCACCACGTCGACCGGACCCCATGCCCCCCACCCCTCCCCACCCCCCGAGGGACATCTGGTGACCGGACTCGGAAAGGACGTGGGCAACGGTCGACCCCCGAGACGACTCTGGACCCACGATATCCTCTCCGCCGGACTGGCTCTGGGGGGTAGAAACGTCTCGTGAAATGCCAAATTCTTCACGAACGGACAGACACAGAGACCGAGTGATTCCAGCAGTTCGAAAGGTCTCTCCCCTCCTACCCCTCTTTATGGTCAATCGCAGTGACCACGTCCTTCCCCTCGGACCCCTCCGGGGTCGGCTGAGCACCCCAATCCCTCCATTGTGAGGTCCTTGACTGGGAGAGCGGGTGTACGGGGATCGTAGAGGAGTACACGTCCCTTAGTTGTAAACTCCCGCACCCGAACTAACGTTTCGAGAGAAGGTGGGGATTCTAATAGATTTTTCATGACAGGGTATCTTTATATTACGGTCCGAGTAAACACTAAACTTCAAGCGATCATCGGTTTTACATTTTTCATCTTTGTCCACTTTAAATGAAATTATTGTATAAAATAAAGTGGGTTATATAAGTTTAACAGTAAAGTCGTACATTAGTTACCTTTGTTAATAATTTCTCTATAAAATGTCAGAATAAGACGATTCAGAAGCGTCAGGGTGCACATAAAATGTGTATGACCCGTAGAGATAAGTCTTCGATTAAAGAAATTGTCTTAATGTACATGAAAATGGTTTTGTTATTTCGACACAAACTATCCCTATTTTGCAACGTGTGACGAAATCAAAAATGTAAATTAACTTAGGCAATTCAATTTTGTTTTTAAGTCCAAGAGGCAGTATAATCGACGTGACCGGTGTGAAGTTCAAGTTTCGTCGGTGTGCCGGTGGCACAACCTGCACGTCAAAGACTTTCTACTGCCAGAGAGGAACCCTCGGAGTCAAGACGGAGACCCAGACTGGAACCTCCCTCGTGTCGAGTCCTCTACCCTTTTGGTTCTGACGGGACAAGGGACTCCGGTCCCCCGGCACCCGAGTTCTTCGGACCGGACTGTGGGTCGACTGGTGGAAACGACACTGCAATCCTCGGGAGACCTCCAAAGAGACGGAGGTCGTGACCTTAGCGCAGTAGGACACTGGCGATGTGAGACTCGTGGAGGGCACACGACCCGTGACAAGATACCTGTCCCACACATAAAAAAATTCGATACACTACGAGTATGTTTAGCATTCTGTGACAATTGGAGGGGTAAAATATCTATTCCTTTGACTCTGTGTCCTTTCCATTCCTCGGGTTCGTTGGACCCAGGTCGACGAAACTCGGTGGGGTAAAATGTCGGAGTTTTTCTTAAAGTGAACACAGTCAGACATTCTCAGGAAATAAGTTCACACATTTCTTGGTCCTGTTTACTGCGAAGTGACGGTTGTGGACCCCTTTCTACCGTAACACCTTTTACGGGTCAGTAAAAGTCCCACGAAAGAGTGAAAGGGAAGTGAGGGTAGGACACCCAATGTTCACTGCCTATTCCGTTTTTAGTTAACGGATGTCGCGGGACGATACCATTGTCCTCCCTCCGTCTAGGTCCGGAGCAGGGTCTAACGGACCTGGAGTGTCAGTCGACTCGCGTCCCGGGTCCCGTTTCTCCGGTCGCTCCCTCCGCTAAACGATAGTCCCTGAGGCTCGCCGTCCTTGGCGGAATAGTGCAGCAAAGACGGCGATTGGTCTCCGGTAAGGGGACCTCAGGTCCTCTCCCGTCGTGGAGGGGTCACGTCTCTCGCAATCCGACGTCGGGTCCGTCACTCTTCGAGTCGGGAAACCCGTTGCCACGACCCGACTCTTCGCTTCCAGTTTCCACCACCGGACCGAATCCGCTGGGGGACGACGTCTCGGGTCGACAGACGTCGGACTTATAGGTCCCTACCTCAGTGGTCGACCATCGTAGACGGAACGACCCTCCTCCCGACCTACTCCGCAGTCCCGACTGATGTGCAGGAAGTTCCGGGCAGAGTAGGCGGCCACGGGTGAACCTCGTCAGGGACCCGTGGACAGGGTGGTGGAGGCTACGCACCCGAACGGACCGGGCGCACCCGGAGACGGACGAGTATTACGTCCCAGAACCCACGATCAGAGGGAACCGGACAGGAAGACCGAGACGCCCCGACCCTCGTAGCCCGTCCCGGGTCCGACGACGGAAGTGGGAACGTCGAGCGGGCCGGGAGCACGGCAAGACGAGACGACTGGCTAGCGTGCGCACTGGAGCCAGGACAGACAGAGGAAGTCCCGACCCGATGTTGCTCCTCGTCTAAGTGTTCGACCTATTCACTCACCGGACACGGGGTCGTCCGCCCACTCGGCCTCCCACCCACAGCGGTCCCCTGTCACTCAGAGACACGGTCTGTTCTCCGCCATTTTCCGGGGCCGGGGTCCGGGGTCGACCCGTCCTCCTTTCGACCCCCCGTGATTGACCCCGACCCACCCCCCGCGCAAAGAGTCGTCGTCAGAACTACCCTGACCCAACTGTGGACCGTACTTGTCCTAACACACTCCCGAAAGGAAGGGACAACGGGAGCGACTAATTAGTGCCTGGCGAAAGACGAGACCCGAGAAAGAGGAGATCGGGTCCGAGAGGAAACCCACAGGGAGACGAAGAGACAGAGGATCTGTAAGAGAAGAAGGTCCTTCGGAGGGACTGAAGTATGAATAAACTCCTGAGTGAGACGGTCATTGTACGGACGTGGGGACTGGTGTGTGTGTGTGTGTACTGGTAGAGAGGAAGGGAGACCCCGACTCGAGTTCGTACACACACAAAGGGCTCTGGGGACTAGGAAGAGTGTGTAGGGAGACGACCCCACACGACACACGACCGGCGAGACTGGTAGCGCCACGTACACTCGCTCGCGGCAACGGAGGGACCCCCTCCACCGGGACGAGATCTGGCTCCTCTGTCTGTGAACCCGCGACCTCCGCGGCCCTCAGATTCGAACACGGGCCACCGAGACCGACGAGTAGAGACACGGAGCCAAAGACAGAAAAGTCCCACTTAAAATCAGTAAATCGGTTTTCCGAGGACGTCCACAAGGTCCTCCTCACACACGTCTCCATGGTCCGTAGGGACCAGTGTGTGCCGTTCGCTTACTCCATTGTGACCGGGAGGGAAGACTTGAGCCAAGGGCCCCGGGAGGTCCGGACCGGGAAGGACCGGAGTCCGTCGGGACCCGAAACGTCTCGGGGTCGACTCTCCCTCCACCGTGATCTCCTTGTTTTCGTTGTAGTTTCCACCAAGACACCGGGACCCACCTGGTCCGTCAGACGACCCACTAAAGACAATTGAGTAAATTAGAGTGTTCCAGACGGGAGGCGTCACCTATGAGAGTGGGGTAAAGTGTCTACTCCTTTGACTCCGAGAGTCTTGTCGACGAAGGAATTATGGTGTGGTGATCATTTATCGTCTGGGTCCTGATCGTATACCCATACTGGCGCAGATTTTAGATCTAAGAGAGGTAGCAGGGTCCATCAACACAAGTCTTCGGGGGAAAGACCCCTGACTCTGCTCCTGTGTACCGGACCTTCGTCCCCGTCCGCCCGGGGGTACACCTCGGGGGAGGTCCGACAGGGGACACCCTCACGAACCAAAGACGCGGAGTCTGTTCGGGGAGGCTGTTCGGGGAGGGACTCGACTCTCCCGGTGAAGGGTCCTCGCCGTCCAAGACTCCTACCTCTCCTCTGAGTGGAATCTTCTGTCGAAGGTGCTGGGGGCAACCTCCGGTGGGGGGTAAGACTGGACTGCCAGACCTCTACCCGAACCGACCGCCGTAAACCTACGACGAGTCACTAAGACTGCGCAGAGTCCCGACTCTCAGCTCGTCACCGACTTCGGAGGCCCTCGACCGCAGGAAAATTACAACACCCCGTCACAGGAACGAGTGAGGGAGACGAATCTCTCTCTTCTCTTAATAATTCTCAGAAAAATTTTAATTAATTGAATAAAATTAACCTCCGATTAATGAAATGTTATAACACCATCAAAACAGTATGAAACTGTACTGAGTCGGTGCCCACATGTGCACAGGGGGTAGGACTTGGGGGGAAGGGTAGAGGGAGGTGTAGGGTAGGGAGACCCAGTAGGGTCACGGGGCCGGGACTCGCGGGACAGAGTACGTAGCTGGACCTGACCGCTAGACAGAGTGTATACTATTATATGTAACGAGACCTTTACCCCCGCAGTCGTCCGGGGTCAGACTCTAAGGGTCTCGCCCGCAGACCGGAGAGGCCTCGGACTGGGTCCGGGAGCGAATGATTCGAGCGACCGAACACACGGGGCCGGAGCCTCCCCACACGCCGGGGGTGCCACGACCAGGACGGTCCTGGGAGCAGTCGTGGGAATGGACCCCGTCCACACCCGACTCCCGAGGACCTTCCCGTCCCCGTCCCGCCCGCCGGTCGCGGGGTCGGAGACGCGCCCTTCGGAGAGGCACAGACACGACCGGCCGTCGCCCGGCCCGGGACTGCGGAGAGACGGGAGAGGTCCGACGACGTGCTCTGGTCCTCGGTGGACGCGGACCACCCGACGAGGCACCGACGGACGTTGTGCCTTCGGGTCCCTCGGGTCCTCTCGGAGTCGTTCCACCCGGTGCAACCCCGGGATCGGTACGGTCAGTCTGTGCACCCTCCGTAGGCCCGGTAAGGGGACGGAGTCGTCTCGGCAGGAACTGGTGGAGGCTCACGAGACCACACCGCACCTCCCAGAGACTGGACGGTCTTATCTTCCGTCACGGGTCGTAAGAGTCTTGTTCGCACGAGCGATTGTCCCGTCTCCGAGGGTTTGGGACCCTGTAGAAGACCCGGGACAAGTTGGACCCTCCGAGGGGCTCCCTCCACTGGACTTGTGAGGAACCAGAAGACTAGGCAAGACGAGTTTTTCTGGTTGAGTCCGTTGAGACTCTCCGGTAAACGCAACGGTCGTCCCTGTCTCTCCCCGACAAGAAGTTCCGCATTCCGGGTGTGTCGAGGAGGAGAGGGGTCGTGACCTGTGTAAGAAAGTCTCTGTCACGACCCGACGGGGGTGGGGAAGAGACGTGGAAGACTGCGCTGACACAGGACTGTCCGCGTCCGGTCTGTGTCTCCCCTCGGACCGTCAGACGTGGGGTACTAGGGTCCTATTCTTCCCCCACGAACACCCTTTGAGAACTGTGAGGTCCCTATTAAAACAATACGTAAAGAGTACGGAGGGACGTGGAGTGACGTGGGTCGTGGACTCGACTGAATAGGGAAGACTGATTTCACACCGAGAAAGTCTAGGAACTGGCTGATAGAGTGGTCGAGGACGTCCTCGCTTGTGTCCCCCGAGTCCGGAGGGGTGGGGGTTGTCGAGGAATAGGGTCGAGACGCGACTTCCTGGATCAAGAGGTCATTCACGGTCTCTCCCCCACACACGCACACTCGTACACACACATACAATCCCCGAAACGGGGAACGGCCCGGGCCCTCCGCCCTTACTCCGAGCCACCCCGACGCCTCCTTCTCCCCGAGGGTCCTGTCCAGATCCGCCTCCGGACGGAACCAGAATCGGTGGTGACGGAGAGAACGAACCGGAACTCGTCGTACGTTCTCGAGACACCCCTCTACTTCCACGACCGCAGACTGGAGGTCCTGTTGTTGGCGTAGTAGCTTCCCACTCCTCAGGGGCGACCCGTCCCCCATCCCTCCGGCCCAGGAGTTCGTCAGGAACGGGGTCCCCGTGTCCGGGGCACGGACGGGTCCGTCCACACTACTGTCCCGAGGTGCCAGGTCCCGAAACTGGAACGGGGGCCCAATCAACCACACGACTGGTCCACCTCCGAAAGTGACACCAGACCTCCTACACCCACCCGGAGTCCCGCCACTCCCTACTTCCGACCCTCCATACACCTAAACACCGGCACAGGTCGAGACGCACTTACACCGGAGACGGACTGCGGGTCTGGTCGGGGAAATTGGCATACTGGTAGGAGTCTCACCGTTACTGGGTCCTTTGCGTCTCGTCTCGACCCTCTTGACCGGACCGGACGTCCGGGGTACAATCTCCGAGACGCAGTAGCAGTCTGCCCTCAGGTGAGGACCCGACCCCCTCCCACCTTCAGCCCCCCTATGACCGTCTACGTCACCCCGAGTCGGAAACCCAAAACACATTTTAAGTGTTTTCTTTCGACCTTATTGTCTCACTGGCCGAAGAGTATAATGGTTCATTCGTGGTAACCTTCCCTTTTTTCGGGACGGTAGATCTTCAGAGTGAAAGCTTCCACGCAAACCTGTGGTTTCTCTTCCTTCCTGTGTTAGAGTCTTCGTCCCCACTAGGGCAAATGTGTGTATGTGTGAGTGTACACGTACGTGTGTGGAGGGTGCAGAAGGGGTAGTAGGAATGCGGACAGTGAAGGGGTGGACCCCTGGTTTCTCAGACGTCTCTGAGGATGGTTTACACCGGACGGACGAGGAGTGGGTGCCACGTTGGGGCCCTTCAAAGAAACCGAGACTCGAGGCGGTGGGACGGACGAGGAGTGGGTGCCACGTTGGCGCCCTTCAAGGAAACCGAGACTCGAGCTGGTGCACGTGTCTCTAAGGTGGAGGACCACGATTATTACTTCCCTAATTTGTCCTACTCTCTGCGTGAGACGACCCTCCCTTCCCACGTGTCTCGGCCCTAAGTGACTTGCCATCCACAAGGGACTCCAGTGGTCTTCCATCCCTTCGACCCTCGTCTCGAGTGCCGACGAGGACCTCAAAGTCTCCCGGGAACCCAACTCCTCCGTAGGGTACAGCGTAAGGCCGTTCTCCTCTTGGGGAGGAGGATTTATGGGTGTCCCTCTTCTAAACTGTCGAAGAATCTTTCTAAAAGGCTTTGTCGGGAATCCCCGTCCTTCGAGATTAAAATCACGACTGTATTTAAACAGAACGACGCTATACACCAGATAAATGTCTCTCGAGTGTAGACATAAAATCACCTAAAAATGAAGGACTAAGTCTCGACATTGGTTTCTCGGATTTCTTTGGCAGACTTAAGGCAAAGGGGAGGAGAATTGGGCGCCGGTGTACCCTCAGGGGTCCCCTCGAAAATTTTTCTTACCTACGGACCCAGAACCGGAGTCTCCGAGACTGACGACGAACCTCAACCCCTAAAAGTATTCGAAAGGGTTACTAAGATTCCACATCGGTCCCTACTCTTGTCTCAAGAACAGTCCTTCTGTGTCCGTGAGACCCACCTCTCGGCTCCCGGACTGACCGGGCGACGGGGTTTTCGACTACCACGCCCCGGGGCCCGTCCCAAGCCCGAAGAGGTGGACCCGTCCTCTGTGATTGGCGTCGGAAAGAAATGTCCGATTCGTCCCAGGGTGACCGAGGACTGTAGACTCGAACCCCTACACGGACGCCGTAGGACTTCGTAATGCCAGCAAGTTCGTGACGGGCGTGGCCCCTGGGTTGTCCTACCACGGCCCAGGTGGAGTGGTCGGATGGAGGGAGGACCGACTGCCGGCCCTAAGCGGTCGTAATGGAAGGCGATGGAAAGACCCCCCGTCGCGTCGTCCGGGCCCTCGAGGCCGGCCTAGGGCCCGACCGGACGCGGGGACGTGCTCGGCCCCCGGTCGGGGAGACAAAAGGAGCGACACGTCGCTTGGACGGCCGGGCACCCCCGGTTCCGAGGGCCTGCGGGAGGGAGGGGTGCCGGGGCCACACGTCCCGAAGTGAGGAGTCCCTTGTTCTCCCCCGGAGGGCCCCCGAGGGGTCCCCCGTCCCGTCTGCTGAGGTAGGGACAGAAGGAAGGAGAAGGCCACAAAGCACAACTCGTTTGTCTGGAGAGGGAAGAGGGTACCGACGACTCCCAGTGGGCAGTTCCAGAGTCCGCACTGGCAGGCTAAAGGGCAAGGGAGGTCAATCTGACTCGGATTTCGACTCCTTGCCCAGACCCCGTGGTGGTCTCAACCCCCAAGCGTCGGTCGCCGTAGAAGTCATCGACACGGTCAATCGTGTCCGGGCACTCCGGCCTCGGGGCTCCTTCAGTTCCGGACTTCGAAAGTCTTTACTTTATTTGTCCTGGGAAAAGACCCACCGACAGTGACCCGACAAAGCCCTCCGTTCCTCCCGAGATCCGACACACACGAGCCCCTAGTCCCTCCCGAGATCCGACGCACACGGGTCCCTAGACACTCTTCCTGATCCCCTACCTCCGTCCTGTCGAGTGACGGAAAGGGACTTGCCCTCGGACCAAAGTCCCTCCGCGGGTCCCTCCGACCGGAGGACGACCCCAGAGAGAAAGGGCCGAGGGACAGTGAACTCCTCGACACATTCCCGGAGCTTGACCGTCCCTCCCAGACAATCCAAAAAAATTGGAGGTTTGGAGGTAGGTTCACGGATAAGGCAAGGTGCGTCGGGGATGGTGACAAGTCGACCGGGGCTTATAACCGACTCTCGTCAGGACACCCGGCAAAACGTGTGGGGGAGAAAAACGGGTCTTCGACCTACCACGGTCCCACACCGTAAGTCTGCACACGCACAGACCAGAAAGGGAACGTCCCATGGAGGGAAAGGGAAGTGGTCTCGGCTGATGGGTCGACCGGATCCCCACCCCTTCCCACACGTTATCTCACCGAGGTCGTCCCCGGCCTTTCTCACTCCTCGGGATGAACCACGAAACTTCGTACTTTTGGGTCCTTAGGAAGGACGGACAGAAAGCCCTCGAAGACACAGGAGCGCCGACAGGCGGACTTTCGGGGGGTCCCGCCGCGACTCCTTCCGACCCAGGACCTCAGGCTGCAACAGACCCGACCAGGAGGTACCCTTCTGGTCGCGGGACATTTCTGGGCCCCCTCCCGACGACCCACACGAACGGAGTCCGAAGGACCCACGGTAGACCCGGAGCCCGGGACCCAGTGAGTCCGGCCCGCCCGAGTCCAGGACCCAAGGGTCCTCGGTCAGCGAGACTACCGGGACCCGTGGTCCGGGGGAGGTCAGGCGGGGCGGGTGCCCTTCACGTCCGGTTGTGAGGACCGAGGAGTCGCCGGGACGGCCCATACGGGGTACCGTCTAAAAGGGACCGTCGACGACGACAAAGATTCTGGGACATACGACCCACCTCGGTGTCCTAGGGGCTTTCGGTTCACGTCTAAACCCCCTTACTATGATAGGTCCGAGATACTCGAGTACTCGTTTCCGGTCGTCCCTTGGGCGTTCTCGAAGTCACACTAAGACACGACGTCTCGGGGCTGTACCCACGGGGGTCGGGTCGTCCCAAAGACGACGGGAGAGGCGTCCCTCGTGTCTTGACCTCGGTCCGGGTACTGGAACTGGTTAAGGAGGTCTTGGACCATTCTGGGGGGGCGTGGTCCACAGACTACTGGAGAAGAGAGACCACTAAGGATTGCACTATGAAGTTTACGTCGCGGGTAAGTCGACGACTCTGCAGTTGACCCGTGGACGACCCACGGTCCGGGACCCTCCCCTCGGTCTCGATGCACCGCTGAGCCCACGACACGGGCGGGAACCCCTCGAGTGGGGCTACTTCTTCCCGGGAAGTCGTGGTGTCCTCGCCCGTCTCTGTCCTTCCGTGTCGAGCTCCCCCCCGCCGGACGCAACGGTGGCGGTCTCCCGTCCCCAGTCCCTTCCTGAGCCCCTCGTCCGTCGAGGTCTCACCCCAGAACCGTCCACTAGTCCCAACGGGCCGTCTCTTCCGTACCCTCCGTAGGGACCGTCCCCCTGATTGTGGGCGGAGCCGCCCCCTCCTTGCCGTCCATACACGCAGCGACGTCTCGTCCGACTTCGTCCTTCACCCGCAACTCGTGGCCCGCCCCTCGGTCTGGGTCTTCGACGGAGAGCCGGTGAGCTTCCTTACGCCCGAAGTGAACCCCTCGGCGTCTTTGTCCAAAAAAATCCAGTTCGGGTCGACCACAAAATTTCTGTGGACACGGACACACCTCCCACCTGACTTTGAGGTACGGATGTTAGGAGCAAACATTCTATCTCTGTCATAGAAAGTTTCGACACCCATCCCTGTCTAAGACACTAAGGTGTTCCTCAGACTTTGTGAGGGACCCCAGAGACGTGTGGGAGGGTCGGGGCGGAGGGCAGCGACTCCGGTGGTGTGTCCGACCCACCCTTTTGACCTCGGGAACAATGAATAGTCGGGTAACCACCGAGTCCAGGTAGTGTTTGGAACCCCTTCTCCGGGGTGTCGTAAGCCTAGTTACCACTTGTACGGTAATTTTGTCCGGCGAGCCAAGTTCCCCGTGGACCTTCCTTCGTCGCCTCTACCCGGCCCCGGGACCACGGAGGAAGACTCGGGACCCCGGAGTCCCGCTGTCAAAAACGCTGAGAGTCTTAGGCACATCAAAGGAGACATGTCTGTCCGTAAGACCAAGTTTTGGGTCTAAGACCCTGAGAGGGGTGAAGGACTAAGGGTAGACATTCCCCCACCGGGACCTCGGACGGAACACCTGCAAAGGGGGTACTAAGAGGGTGTTCGAGATTTCAAGTTCCTGTGGCTCCGTCAAACGTCGGAGGTCATCTCCGACATACCTGCGGGCCATACCCGGGCACCCGTCGCCACCTGTGACCTTTGGTCCGCGGTCGGGTGTTGGACGACCGACTCCGACCCCTCCGGCCAGAGTCCCTGTCGCCGTACCGGAGGGAGGAGGACCCGATCGTGCGTGAGACACTCCGGCGGAGGGACGCCGTCCCTGTCGGGGTCTCCTAAGGGTGTCGGGTAGTAGGGTCCGAGTGAGGGTGTGACGAAGTCACTAAAACGTTTCGTACCCTAAGGACCGACGAAAAACGAAGTAGAGTGTGTTTGTGTACGTTTTTTTTTGGAGACATTAGGTCGTTGGGGTTACCCTCCACCAGTCCTTACTCGGTCGCACTGGACTTCATCGAAGTCACATAAGAACCTTCGAGTCTTAGTGACGCCCGTGAACTGCGTCAGGGCAGGAAAGGGACCTCGGAAGTACTCCGGCTCTCTCTTCTCACCCTCATTCCCTTCCTCCCTTCCTACCCCTCCTTCCTCTCCATTTCCCCACCTCTCCCTCTCTGTCTCCCCTCTCCCCCGTCTCTGCTCTCCTCGGCCCCTCCGGGTCTCCTCCCTGTCCGCACACACACGCGCGCACGTGTGCACGTGTACGGAGGTCACCCTTCGCCGGGTCCGGGAGACGGGGAGGCAGACGGGGACGGGACCGGTGGCGACGGCCGGTGCCGCTACCGAACCAGGACCTTGCAGGCACCGACACAGGCACCGACACAGAGCCGCGGGGCGAGACCGACTCCCGGTGTCGACGACTGTTTGCCCGGACCTTATAGACTCAAAAAGGTTGTTCTCTCTTCTTTGAAGGTGTACCTTTGGTCGGAATAGCACTCGGACCGTCTCGCCGACCCCTGTCCTCTCAGGGTATTGAGTCCGTGTCTCCCTCCTCCGCGGGGGTGTGACGACCTTTCGGTCGGGGTGGCGGAGCGTAGAATGTGTCACCGCGCCGGGGTCCTCGGGAGCACAAGGACGAGTGCGACGGTCGGGCCAAACGGGGAGACCGGTGGTCCGTCACACTTCCTGGATCTCCTAGGGGGTCCTCGTGACCGCAATGTGTGTTTCGGGTTCGGGAACTCTTCCCACTCCAAGGGGGTTCGGGGGTGGGGACCGGTCAATGATCGTGTTCTTCCGTCTCTTAGGTGGGACCACTGGTCGTTGAAAGAGGGCCGAGGGTGTCCAGGACCCCCCGGAAGATCAGAGGGATCTCGTCTGTCAAGGAAGTAAAGAGGGAGGGACCCACGTCCCCGGTACCGAACTTCCCTATGATTCTTTATTTAAGACATAATCCATGTCCAACCCTCGGATGTCGGCTCAAGTAAAGCGATTTGCAAATTACTCGTGGAGGATTAACGGGACGTGTCACCGTCTTTCTGACTGTTCACTCCCTCCGTTCTTACACGTTTGGATTAACACTCAGTACAGTCCTACTACACCTACGTCCTCTCTGTTACTTAAGCCCGACCCCCTGAGACCCTTCTGGGATCCCTCCCGGACGATAGGCCTGATCTGAAACTTTCACCTTGTTCTAACGTTGTCTCTCTCCTTTTGCCCCTTTCTAAAAGAAGTTTGTCGTGGATGTTTCACTCTAGTCTCCAAAATTTGCGACGGTAAACATGGTGTGGCCGACCCGTCACGGTTCCGTTTTAGTCTCTAGAGTTAGGTTGGACACTGTGGAAACCCCCGGTCAGTGTACGGAAGAGGCCGGGAGTCAAGAGAGTAGACATTTCGTCCGTACGGTCGGTGAAGTGTCTCAACGACACTTCTACTCCAGTAAGTTCGGTTCCCACGAACGGTATATAGTCCATAAGTTACGTACAAAGATCTCGTTTATACATATTGTGTGACGTGAAATGTTTCCTGGCGGTGTTTGTGAGATTAAGGGGTTGTTACACAACAGTACCACGGACGAGTGTCAGATCGTCACTTTCCACGAGGGGTGAGAGACTCCTCCGACTCGAGAGGCACGTCTTCGACGGCCCTCCCCTTCCTTCGGCACTCCTTCTCCGTAAGAGGTCGTCAAAGAGTTCCATTCTCGCGAAAAGGAGTCTGTAGATGACTCGTCGAGTGTGTCAGGGTTGACGGGCGACGGAACCAGGGTAAAAGTCTCACACCAGAGACTCAGTACAAGTAGTTTGAGTGTATTCTATGTTCGGTTACAGGTCTGAATCCCTTGACTAGAGACGTCCCTCCCCGACCTTAGGTGTAAACCTTCTTTGAGTACGAGTATTTCAGACCCTTCCAACCCCCCGGCGATACGGACGGCGAGGAAGTCGAACCTGGAAGAAACGAGTCCATCTGTTGCCCGACCGAGGTGAGCCCCGACACAAATTTGCAGACGGGGAGTCTCTCCACGAAGAACGGAGGTCAGGTTAGGTTGTCGGGGACGACGAGAGACAGGGGGTGGTTCACACGTACTGGACTCCGAGACAATGTGAGTCCAACTGTGCAGATCATCGACTGAGAGGCGGATTTGAAGACAATCGAAGTCCTTGTACCGGTAAAGTGACAGCGTGGAAACTACGGATTTTATCGTGGACTCTGCGTCACCTACAATCCGCTAGGGAACAATTTGCTCATTAACGAGACACGAGAATTCCTGCCGTCCCTCCCCAGTAAACACGACGACTAGTTCATGAAGGTCGAGAACGGTAGGACTCGTGTTCTTTCCTTGTGTGAAGGACGGGAGGAACACCTCCCACCCGAAATCTTGATTAAGATCGACTACTCCTCGCTCGTCTTCATCGACCTCGAAAACGCACGACGATGGCCTCGGAGCCCCTAGAGACGCAGGGAGACCAAACGACGACCCGTTGGACGATGCACCGCGGAGGTAGTCGGACCTAGGGACTGAGACTCCTTGTTTCAGAGGGGTGGTTGTCCGTTCCCCCGTACACCACACTCACTCTTTCGGCAGAGACCCACGTTCCGTGACCCTACACCCCCAACAAATGACGTCGCATCGGACTGGACAGGACTGTCCAGGTCACTGGGGTTCGTCTGTCTACATGGTCGTATTAGTGACCCTCCAGGGATTCCGGGAAATCCCCAAAGTCCGCTGAAGTTTACGGAGGTTCGGTCTGTTTGGGTCTTTGAAGGGGAAGTCTTTCAGTCCGGTGTAAGAGAGGAGGAGAAAAGGAAGGATGAACCTTCGAGGGACCACCCACCCCCGCACCTCACCCTACCCCACCCCCACAATCCTCTATCGGAACTTTGTTGAGTGGGTGACCCCCTTGGTTCTCTGGTGGAGACTTCACTG
This sequence comes from Capra ibex, assembly GCA_006410555.1. NCBI lineage: Eukaryota > Metazoa > Chordata > Mammalia > Artiodactyla > Bovidae > Capra > Capra ibex. Next base: position 3,550,166 of record SJYO01036187.1, read on the forward strand.
GAGTGTGTGAGTTTGAGTGACAGTCGTAGGAAGGGAAACCAGTTTTCCTTTTTGTCGTGTGGGTGAGAAGACCCTCACTCAGTGTTCGTCTTTTTCAGTCACCGAGGCTCGGTTCTCCTAGACGATTGCTCCCCTCTTTTCAGGGTCGCCTCCACAGAGTCGTCTACGACACCAGAGCGGGAACACCGGTCGTACTCGTTTCTGGCTGGGCTCGTCACGGTTTCAAGTTGTAGTCTGTCATGGGGTCCAGGACTGGGATGGTACTCGGACCTCAAATAAATCATGAAGGGACTACTTCCTTTTACCCGACACACACACTCTACCCTCTCCTACGAGAAGACCCCTTCTTCCTCTGACCCGACCCTTTCTACTGTAGTCTTCTCCGTTCAAGGGCCGTCTCTCGGAGGACGACCCCAAGCCCTCTCCGTCGTCGGAGTGAACTGGAGTCAGAGATCGAGTCCCTCTACTTGACCCTCTATTTGAACTATGTAAAAAGTCCAACCAGTGTACCTTAATGAAATAGAGGTGAAAAAGAGGGAAGACAGGGCCTTCGGTGTACGTCCCGAGACCGGGACGATCTCGCGAAAGAGGAACGCGAGGAGGTCTAGTCTCGACCCCGTCCTGTCGATTTGGCCTCGTGAAAAGACGGGTCGAGTCCTTGGACCCGTTTCCCCAAATACGGACTAATAAGGTCTGTCAGGAGTCGAAGGGTCCCGGTCTCCTCTGTGAGTAGGGCACTCGGAGAGGTAGGGTCCTTAGACCCGACCCGACGGGTTTGAGTACGACTCCCCTCCCCCTACCTCCTGTCTTTACCGGTAACCACCATTAAAGTGTTTGCCGTAGAGTTTTGGCCGAGGAGCCACTGCGTGAGACGGTCCGGGAAAGAGGAACGGTGTAGTCTGATAGTGGTCTCGAGCTCGAACCGGGTGTGGGACCCGGAGAGGGTCGGGAGACGAGAGGGTTCCAACCTCCTTCTCTAGAAGTTTGTTCAGAGTTCGGACACCGGTCTCCACCTATTATGTCCGACCTAAGTTCGTTTGTATACGTTGTGCCCGAAGACGTTGCCGGAGAGCTCTTGACGAACGTCCTCTTCACCCTCTCTACTCCCCTTTTTCTGGTGTTTCCGTTTATCCAGAAAAGACCCAGTTGTAGACGTTGTCTTGTAACGTCTTAGTAGGGGGTGACACAAGAAGAGTCGGCGTAGGGTGACTTGAAGTGGACGAGACGCCCCGTTTCTCGTCTCTTAGGATAAAAGAAGGACGGTGGAAGCTAGATTCATTATCTGGTCGTCGCGGTTGTGACGGACCCTTGAACAAATTTTACGTTTTAGAGTTTGACAATGTCTTTCCTACCCGTTCGTTGTTCCCTTGATGCCAGTTACCGATGACGCGTCGTATCCCTTGATGTCAGTCACAGGACATTATTTGGTATTACCCTTTCTTTTTGGTATGTTTTAGGGTTTGGGGTCCGGGTCTGTTTGACTGAGTCTTTGAGTCCCCCACCTCGAACCATTAGACATTAAGGTGTTCGGGAGGTCCACTGCCACTACATACCGTCGTAAGCTTTTGGTGACTACCTCTCTTTCGTTCCAAGTCTGTCCCCTCTCCTCTCCCCGTCCTCCCCTCGTCTCACCCCACCGACGCCGAGTGTCCGGGGGTAGAGGGTGGAAGACGAAGAGTCGAGACACGAGAACCGGTGTAAGAACGGTGCGTGAGTCTTTGCCGGAGTACTCCAACTCTTGGAAACCAACTCTGGGTCCCTAGTTTCCTAGGTACCAACGGGGGTGATACTCCCTCTTCGGCACCCGGTTTCGTTCGACCCGTAAGGGACCGGAGAGTTGACAACTTTAAAATCCTTAGTGGATTTTTGCTTGGAGGTTCCCCTTTAGGTTTTCGTTTTCACTCCTAAGGGGATCTTCTGTGATCCCCCTCTGGGTAGAGACCGGACCCTTCCCCTCCCTCGTTGAGTCCAGATCTTCTTAAGTCTGGTACACAAAGAGTTCAACTAAGCGACCACTGGAGATGATTTAGTTGGTTTAACTTGGCGTGGAAAGCTCTCCTGTCTGTCACTGGTGACTCAGTCTCACTACCTTGGTCTCTCCTCCTCCTTTCGCAATTCACAGACGAGTGAGGGTCAGGTCAAAGGCCGTTTCCTTTGATGTCTCCGATCTCTCCTGGGTCCCAGTGTGTCGTCCAGACACTGCCCTGTGTCCAAGCCTCGGGGTCGTTCGGGCCAAGGGGTGGGTCCTCTCTACCCGTCCCGGCGAATGGATGAACCACGCTGTGTCCCGATTTTCTGTTACGATCGGAAAACAAGTTTTTGACAATTCCGAAAGTTCCGTCCTGTCGTCTCGTACTTTTAGCTCTCCTCCCCCTCCAACACTTCGGACAGGAGCCTGACTGTCTTCCCTTAGAGAGAGACTCAGGGTGTCCGCCCGACAGGTGTGGTCCACGTTTCGTCCCGAAGACGCCCGCCCCCACCACCACCATAAAGGTGTCATTAATGATCTTGTAGATACCCCTCTCCGTCTAAACTGAATCTTTCCTTTCGAGAGGGTTGGGTGCCCCCGGGCCTCACAACCGTGCCTGGATCCTAGTGGTCTTGAGGTCAGAAGTCCCTTTCCTGAGAGGATGGCCGGTCCCGACGACGCTTTCCCCTTTAGGTTGGTCCCACTTGCGCCGCGCGCCTGTCGGGCGACGGTAGTCGTAGCCTTCGCAGGGGGCGGCAGTGCCCTGAGCCTCGGCGGCACCCGGGCGCTCGGCGTCGGCCCGTAGGGGACGCACGCGGGCCGAGCCCCGCGCGCCCCCGCCGCCTGACGCCGCTCGCGGCCTCCCCTTCCCGGCCCCCTGCGCACTTTTGGCCCTCCGGTCGCCCGGCTGAGACTCGGCCACCTGCAGAGCGACCTGGGGGTAAGAGGCAAAGATTCGGGAAGGAAGGCCGGGCGAGGGAGGAGCCCCGCCCAACCTCACACCTAACCCCCGCACCCTTGGACCCCAACCGCCCACTTTTAGACCCCAACCCCACTTCCTACCCGCTCCTCTCCTCCGTCCCGACTTCCGTCCTCCGAGGGTGTCTTACGGAGAATGCTCAACAGGACATTTCTTCGAAAGGTGCACGTTGGGAAGTCGACGGGGCCGATGGACTTCTGTCGGGCCTTAGGTGTGAGCGGGTCCGCAGGGGTGACGGCGGGGACAAGTCCCGCCAGCCACCAAGGGAACCGAGCAGGAAGGACGGAGAGGCTCCAGAGGGGCGGGGGCGGGGCGGGGCGTCCGACGCCAGGGAAATTTCCGCGCGGCCAGACCCCGGCGGGGCGAGAGCTCCGCCTGAGCCCTCCTCGCGGTCGCGCCTCTCGGCGGGCCGTACCGGTACCGCAGGGGCCGGTAGCCCGTCGCGGGCATGGCCGACGAGAACCTCGGTCTTGGCGGCGCGATAGACGTCTCGGACTCGCCGGGGCTTGACGGCGGCGGCGGCGGCGGGGGCCCGGTGAGGAGCGCGGCGACGCGGGGGCGCGGGGAGAGGTGACGCGGTCCCCGCGTGCTCTCTGCGCCACGGGCCTCCCGGCGGGCCCCCCTGGGCCTCGGGGTCGGGGCCCGGAGGGCTGGGCGAGCGGGAGAGGCCGGACCAGACGTCGTCTCTGACGCCGCCGCCGGACCGCGCGGGGCCGGGGCGCTGCACGCGTCGTAGAAGCTCGTCGGCGTCCTGGGGGCGCAGGGCCGCCTCGCTCCGCTCCCGGTGACGAAGCACCTTGACCGCGACGCCCCGCCGGCGCCGACCACGCTGGACACGCCCGCTCTCCACACCGCCGCCCGCGACGCGACGCGATCATTCACACTCCCAGCCCCGCCCCGCCCCGACCCCCCGCGCCCTTCTGGCGTCGGGCGGGCGCTCTCCGACGCTCGCTCGCCCGACCCCGCTCGGCTCTCCCCCGCGACGGGCGAGGCCGAGGCCCCCTCTGGTCCCCAAAGTGGCTCCCTCCATCGGGGACCTGTGTGAGACGAGGAATCACGGGAATCCATACGAATTCGCTATAAATTGTTTGTGGAGAAGGAGACTGTCCACGCGCGGAACGGGGAGAGGTCTTTGTCGGTCATGTGTGTGTCTGTGTGTGTGTGTGTGTGTCTGCGTGTGTGTGTGTCTGCGTGTGTGTGTGTCTGTGTGTGTGTGTCTCCGACCCCAACTACGGACTACGATGGTCTAGTAAGGGAACAGAGGTCCCGGGAGAGAACGAAAAAACATCGAAGAACTCTCACCCAACACTCCGATGAGAACTCTACTGGCCAACCGGGGACGAATAATCCTATTACCGTCTATTGAAACAGACGGACGGACACCATGTGGGAAGGAGGTCCCACTGGACACCCCTGTCTCTTCTCTGGACCAACCCGAAACCTACCTGTCTCCGGTACTCCGAACTCTTCTCCCACTTCACTGGGACCTAGGTACGGGAGAGGCCGGAAGGTGGAGACCGGGGAGCCTGGAAACGGGAGACGAGACTACAAACCGACCCGGGACGAAGGAGGGGAAGGAGGATGACCGATGACGTGGTCCGTAGTCCGAGCTCTTAATGGGTTGATGGACGGGACAGAGTGAGAGGGGTCTCGAGAGTCCAGGGAGGTCGGAGGAGGAGACTCGGTCTTAGAAGAGTTTCGGACTGATATTTGGTGACCTGTAGGTGACATATCTAAAAGACTCGTGTAAACGCCAGAAGAACCCCCAAACAATAAAAAGAGAAGGTCGTCAATCCACACATATAAAGAAGTCACTACAAAGAAAAGAAGAAAAGGATAATCTAAATAGATCTTTTTATCTAAAAGGACAATCTGAAGAGATCTTTATATCTAAAAAAGGGATAATCTAAAGAGATCTTTTTATCTAAAGAAGAAAAGGACAAGGGGTGGGGTATAAACGACAGTATAAACTACTATGGGTGGGGGTACACGCATACACAAATATATCTATAAAATTTATAGACTTCGTGTTTCACGTCTGCTACCATGTCCCAGATCTTTCGGAGAGACCTTTACCGGACCCCAACGTAGAAAGTCGGTCCGGAGAAGGGAGTACTGTCGTCGGGGGTAGAGGGTAGGTCGACATCGTGACACGTCGTCGTCGATAATGCGGGAGTAGTCCTTTCGGACTGGGCCGGGGAGACGTCAGGGGTCGGTTCCGACGAGTCACACGAAGGGTGACGTCGACCGAAGTCCCTTCGTCTCGAGTCTGAGCTTCGGTCCTAGGTCGCCTTCTCCTCACACCCTCCACCGCCACCCAAGACGAGGGAGGTGGTAGTCTTGAGTCAAGTCCACGATTAATTATTCCTTTCCCCCTATCTGTGTCTTTACACACTACACCCGCCTCCCGACGACAGTGAACCGTTTAGCGGGACTGGAAGTCATCTTAGTTTACGTTGAAAGGGTGTCTACACAAACGTCGAAAACGGGAGAGTTCCCGGGACCCCATGAACTGACGGAGGGTTGTCGTTGTATCTCTCCGTCATAGGAGAAACATTACCCAAAATTACACGACCTTAGGGTCCTTTCGACGAAGTGACCTTAAGAGCAAACGTACTCCTGTGACTCCTGCAGGTCAATCAGGTCACCAATCCTGAGCCACGAAGGCGACGCCCCAAGCTAGGGAGTAGCCCTTTGTCATATAACGTTCGGCACGTCGTACCGTTTTTGGCTCTTTTCAAATTTTCAATTCTCACCTTTTCTGTGACCTCCTGACATAGTTAACAACTTGTAAACCGTATATCAAAATGCTGAACGCCCCGACAATAACCATTACCACAGACACACAAATAAACACATATACGCACTATGAGGTACTAATTTACTTAAATACGTCCCGAAGGGAACACCGAGTCGACCATTTCTTAGACGGACGTTACGTCCTCTGGACCCAAGCTAGAGACCCAACCTTTCTAGGGGACCTCTTCCCTTTCCGATGGGTAAGGTCATAAGACCGGACCTCTTAAGGTACCCCAGAGTTTCTCAACCTGTGTTGACTCACTGAGAGTGAAAGTACGAAAGTGTAATCTGTCAAAGAACACTTTCCTTCGGGGTCCACTTATCACTAAAGACGCACTGAACCATGGGGAGTCGATCCACCCAATCATGGTTGGTCCCTACAGACTTGTGGTCTTTCCCTCGTCTCAACCTTAGTTCCCCGATGTCTCTCCTCGGAGACAAACAGTAATAATTATAATCGTCAACTCTTTACAAGATTACCGACCGTCCATTTCTGTGTCGTCCAGTTTGAGTGGGTAGTAGAAAGAAAGTTGACTTCAAGATTAAGGTACCACCCCACCCAAACAAAATAGAAACAAAATTTTTCGTTCCTAGTCTTTGTACTGAACACTTCCCGTCATGAGACGTCACGGATTCTCTCGTCGGACCTTGGTCTTCTGGATCCAAACTTAGGAGTAAGACGGCTAATCAGAGACACACTGGGACTCATGGAGACACAAGGTGAAGACACAAAATTTTCTACCTCTACTATCGTAATGGAAGAGTTAACACAAGTACACTCTTAATTTACTTAATTGTATACCTTTCCCGAATCTTGTCACGGACCATCTTCCGTTACATTTAAAAATCCCGTGATATTTACAGTAATAGTAGGGGAGGGTAGGTCGTCGACATTGTTAAACGGACCCGAGGGCTGTGAAGAATCCTAGTGGAAAGGCTTGTCACCCTCGTCAAAAGGTTGAGACGAACCAACGACTCGCCTACGCCCTTCTCCAACAGGGCGCGTCGGGTCCACCCCGGCACGGCGAGGAAGGACGACACCCGCAGGAGCGTCGCACAACCACCGGAGCTCCAGTAGCCCTGGGACCGTAGAACATAAACATGGTGAACAGGGGTCGTGTCTCGGGTCAGAGCACGGACTATTTCCGTCAGACAAAAGTGAGAATTTAGAGGGTCGAGAACCTTTATGCGCATTTACAGAACACATTTACTGTAGACAGAGTCGTCCTCCAACTGTGACCCACCCTCGATACAACCGTTTTACCCGAAAATTATTCGCTTCGAAAATCTTTTGACAGAAGGGTGACGGAAAAGGCACTTTTAAGGAGATAGAGTTCGAATAGGGATGAAGTTCCTGATATTGCCTCGAGACCAATTACGACCTAAACGGTTGTCCTCTGCAAGTTTCAACTATAAGTAAAGATCCTAATTTCTTGAGCACAAATAATCTATCTCTTCCTTTAGACCACCCCTGACCCTCCCCCTCTCTCTCTCTAATATACTTCAGCACACACCGCCCCCACCCCCACCCCCCTCTCACCGGCACCACTCTTAGGCAAAGGTCGTAGGGTTCTCCCTTACCGGTCATCGTATGTTGGGAACCTTGGTAGTGCCGGACGGGAAACGGAAATAAGAGTCCCCTACAGGGATATCCAACACCTGGGAAAGAATATGTCTTCCTTGTACCTCAATTGGAAAGTAGAATAAAACCACCTACGTAATCGGTAGAACCTTATCCTTTACCAGACCTTTTACCCTTTTCGCTTCAGGCTGAGTTGTGACTCTCTCCCTACGAACCTGTAATGATCACCTCGCCCAGGAGGGGCCTCCCGACACAAGCCTCGACATTGCGCAATGCACCAACCCCAACATCCCACTTCCCCCCGGGACCTCGAGTGGTAGGACTGGAGGGGGACGACACCCTCTGGACATAACACCACCCTCACACTTCACAAACGGCACCTCGGACGACCGCACCCTTGTCCCTGGAGGACCCACTCTCGGGGAACAGCTCGGAACGATCGAGACAGAGTAGTGTCGTAGTCACCAGCCCGAATTGGGTGGAGAGACGTGTCTCACCTGGGAGGGTACACTGTCGGTGTCTCAGGGTGTCTGGGTCGGGGAGAGAACCCAAGAAACGTCTTCTCCAATGACCCTGTGCCTGTGACTCAGAGAGACATCGTCTGGGTCCTTGGACCCCGTGAACCTTTCACAAAGTAAACAGGTCCTGTGGACCAGTGTGACTTCATACACCGAATTTCATAAAAGTAACTAAGTCCGGGTACGAACCGGAACCTCCAACCCTTTTCATTCGGGACTTTACCTGTAAAGTAACAATCTTTATCACCTTAGGGGGTGGAGAGAAGGGAGGAGACGAAGACCGAGACTAACCCCAAAAAGGAACCCCTCTCAGGACCACCTCCCGACCCCCTGTACCCTCCTGTCTCCTTCCTGGACCTGCGGAACTCTCTCCGGTAGACTCCGCGGGTTCGACGACGACAGACAGAGAGAGGAGGGACGAAGGACATAAAAGTGTTCTACTTTCACTTTCCTAATTTACACCCAAATTAAAAAGGGGGGATAGGTAGTCTCGTATTTTAAAAGACTAATACCTCATTCTCCCCGAACTTAGGGTCCATGTCAGTTTTTACTAATTACAGTGAACAGACGGTCGGATTAATCTGAACCATTACTTGCACACACAAGAGGCCGACTAGGACGTCTCAATAACCCCCCTTCACTTAACTGTAGAGGGGAGTCGATACACCCGAACTAGGCCCTAGGAGAGAGGAGAGGGGTTCAAATGGTCACTTAAGTCGGCCACGGTTCGGACCGTCTATCCGGAACGCCCTGTCCCCTTTCTGTCGGGGGTCGGGACGGACCGACGACTCCCCTAGGAGATCGGGGTCCTTCGACCGACGTCGGGGACCTCCCCTGTGTCTCCGAGTCTCTCACCGACTCTGAGTCCCGTCCGGGCCGTGCCGAGATTCTTACTATGCGCGGTCTCCTTAAGAAGTGCACAGGTGTCACGGAAAAGAGACTCCTCGGATGTCGGAAATGGACGACGAAGGTGTAAGTAGGGTCTCGTCTAAGTGCTCCAGTCCCACGTCCCTCCGAAGACGACCCCAGAGCCTGCCTCTCTTCCTCCGCGGGCAGGTAGACCGTCCCCGTCTCCTCGAATCTCGGAGTACACCTCGTTTGGGCTGGACGGGAGTTCCACCGGACTCGGTCGAGTCCGACAGTGCGGTAAAGGACAGAAACCAGGTGTGGGTCGTAGACCCCTTGGAGACCGGTGACGAGTACCCCCGTAGGGTCGGGGACGAAGGGGTGCCAAGAGGGCGCCCCCGGAGGGCTAGGGGTGGGGAGTCGGGCGTCAGAGGGCCCCCTTCCTAGACGCAAGACGAGACCGGGACGGACGACTCTGCGACTCCTCCGACGACTCCTTCGACCGGAGTAGTCTCCGGGAAGGACCAACGGCAGGAGGCTACTGTGCCACTCATGGGAACCCGTCCACACACACCCACACGTCTCGTACGGCTCCCCTGTAGAGACGGGGAGCGGCCGAAGGTAGTCATGGGTGGGGCACCAGGACGGCACGGGTGCCCCCTCCGAAGGACGGAGAGTCTCCCGGAGCGGGGCGGGGGTGGGGGGGTGGGGTGGGGGGGGCGGCGGGGGGCCCCGGACCAGCGAGAGGAGCCGACCGAGCCCTTCACGACGTCCGTCGACTGCGACCGTTCCGGCCGGGACTGGGCCCTCTACCGACACGGAAATCAGTGAAAGCCAAAAAGAGGTTCTCAAAACCGTCGAAGAGGTATGCACAAGACCCGGCCTAGAGTCCCGACCCTCCCCACGACCCGACCGAAAGCCCCCTGCTCCACTACCCCCGTCCGAGTCAGGGGACGACCTTCACCTCATTTTAGCCGCGGCCCCTCCTGAGTGTCCTCACGAGGGGGTTCCAGTCTCGGTAGAACTAGACCTGGGCCCTCCACTAGGACCCACAAGAACTTCCCGGGGACGTGGGACGGTTACACCCGTCTCGGACCACCTCAGACCCTCGGGAGACGAGACCCCACAACCGGCGGCACCGGCCGTCCAAGTACGTCCCGGACAACCTTGGACGGACACCGAGGACCACGCCTCTCGTAAGAACTCTCTACATGGGTGTCCCTTCGAGACTACGACCCGAGAGCAAACGGAACAAACCCCTCCTTCTCCCCTCTCACCGTCCAGACAGGACCGTGTCGTCGGGGCACGGGTTGGAGGACCGCCTCTCGCGACACAGGACACTGGGGACTGACGACATCGCGGGGGACTACAAGAAGTCCCAAAAGGCCGAGTGGGGACAAGGGGACCGGAGTAGCTCCCACAGCCGTCCCACGCCCCCCGTGATCGTCTACAACGCAGCTCCCAACCCTTCTCCACCACAACTTTTCAAGGTCGTCAAGGATACACAGTGACCCGCCCGCCCGTCCGTCCGTCCGTCGGCCCATACAGAGAGCGGACACTGATGCCGCTCCGACCCAGCACAAACGACAAGTCGCTTCCCGGACGTCCGGTGGAAGACGAGGGGGAGGGACAAAGAACTTGTTTGTAAAGGTCCCGCCTCGTCTAGAATGAGTCTGCAGACGTCACCGACAACCGAATCCCGACGATTTTGTACTTTTGAACCGAAGACACATGGAAAGTATTTAGTTTGGTGTCCAGGCGTTTTCAGTCCAGACTGTCTTTTCACTACAAGAAACGGGTAAAACAAAAAAAAATTAGGAAAATACAAAACAAAGAGGGCCTACGGCCTAGACCCTTTCTTAGCAGTATAAACGACTTCTACGTTTAACCATAAGACACTCAGATGTGCCTACCTCTATAAGTGCGCCTTCTTCTTTCATGACCCTTACCGGTTCCTTGACACCCTCGTCTCTAGTGAGAATAGAGTCTCTACGGAACCGGCCTAGCTTTCACAAAAGAACGGATGACCGAGACGACCCGGGTCGTCGCGGGAACTCTCCGTCCGTCCCGACCACCTAGCACCAGTAGAGTGTCTGGTCCTCTGGGCCGTAGGTCTCTCAGTTCCCGAAGCGACCACTGGGTCTCCCAATCGCGGTCTTGGGTTGCGTCCGTCGTAAAACGGGACACTCGATTACAGTGACTTGTGCGGTCGATCACCTGGGAGGAGTAAGTGGACGGTCGTTTACGACTTTACAGGTATTTTTCTCTACGTCTCTGTCTCTCCCCACTCGGTTCCCCACCCGTTCGGGACAGGTTCGATCTCCTAGTCAACCCAGGACCTGTCACCTCTCGACCGCCGGGAAGTCGGACAAGAGTCCGAAACCAAAGATTTATCTAAAAGTCGTACACATTTAGTGCTCGAGGACTTTGTTTTCCACTGCAAAAAGAAGTTAGAGTTCTATTTTCCTTCTTCACACACACAGAGGTGGGGGTGGGGTGACCACAATCCACACACATCTCCCCACCCGCACCTTTACGTCCGACTCCTGAAAAGGACCTTGTCCTTTTCTAGGAGGAACGACACTGGGTCCCAGTCTCAAGTACTGTGTCCTGGTTTCTCTTTAATCCGACACAGAGCCTCCCCTGTTGCTGCCCTTCTTCTCAACCTACTAACCCTGACCTTTTATTTGTCCAAATATAGCACCCGGAGGAGGGACAGGACCCGTTACCACACTGACTCGACCCCTGTCGTTTTTCGGGGGGCGGGGGATGGGGTTGAGACTGTCACACAGAGGTCCGGTCCGAGTATAAACCCACAGTAGTGAATGAAAGGAACGACTGAACCTCCTTCGACAAAAAAGGTAGATTCAATTTACCTTCGACCTCCGAAACACCAAAGACAACTTTGTTAATACAGGAAAGACGTTGACTCCTTTCATAATTTTTAGGTTTCTTTTGAGTCTCTACGGAATAATAAGTTTACCTTGTTTTCTAAGGTCGACATTGAACTCGCAAAAATCTTTTTTCTCCAACTCGTATGTCATACATTTACAGAAAAGATCATAACTTTCAAAAATTTTCGTCAGACCTTTCTGGAAAAATATTTATCCTATATAGTACCACTCTTAAATAACGTTGGGTCGTGCATCCTACCACTTCCTACAAGGAAGTTTAATACAACCGGAACCGACCTGAGAAGTCGTACTGGGAGACTGGTCTCCCAGTCACGAATCTACGACCCCGTCGTTCTTCAATAACACAAGGAGGATTTTATAAGGATGTCATCTTTTAGAGAGGCAAAAGTTTTCTAGTCCTCATTTCTAAGATCTTGGAAGGTTTCGGGACAGACCGAAGAGTCGGTCAAGAAAGGACGACCGAAGGGGTTACTGAATTGGACAGGTGTTTGTAGAGACACTACTCCTTCTCCCCTTCACTCTAGTCACGGAGGAGTTCGGGTTCACCCCGTAAGTCCTCCCTAAAAGGGGGTACTGCGTACTGAGTCCTAAATTTTAAGGGGGTCGTGCACGCACAGGAGGAGAGACTCGTACTTTTACCCTTACGGTGGGAACAGACAGGAATCGGTCCACCCTTTCGGACCCAGGAACACTTCTAGAATACAGGGGCACCCCGGTCCTTGGACCCGAGGCCTGGAGTGTGCCACTCGACCATAGGAGAGTCCTGGACCTGAGTGAACACTCAGAGCAGATACGTCTCGACGACCCATTTGAACAACAGATCAACGATAACACAGACTGAGAAAACGTTGGGGTACCTGATATATATCGGGTGGTCCCAGGAGACAGGTACCTTAAGAGGGTCGTCCTTATGACCTCACCCGTCGATAAGGGAAGAGGTCCCCTAGAAGGGTTGGGTCCCTAGCTTGGGTCCAGAGAACGTGACCGTCCACCTCAGAAGTGGTGACTCCGTGGTCCCTTCGACGACCCATTGGATCTCCTAGTGGTAATCGTCAGGGGGTGCTCCTTCGTAATCCCTCTTTCTTGGTCACAGGGTCGGGCGCCTTCCCCCGGAAACCCCTGTGGAGACATAATTTATCTACTGAATATTTGACACACAAAATAACAAGGATCTGGTCCACGACTCCCAGAGTCGTCCCTCCCCACCAGGTCGACCCAGGAGGACCGGTCTCGAGGACACTCCCCCGTCCACCAGTCCCCCCGTCAAACTTCCGGTCGACGTCAAATCCAAACACGATGGTAAAAGAGGAGAGCCACCGGCCTCCTGGAACGGAGACCCTATGCTACAGTGAGTCGCAAGAGACACCGGATCCCTTCTTGGTGTCGTATTTCCCCGCCTTCGTCCAACCTCCGACGTGTTCCCGGGTGCCCTGACAGTCGACTTGAGCACTCGCAAGGGAAAGACCTGAGTCGGGCGTCTCCACATCTACGTCGAAGGGACCGGGAGACGCCAGCGAGAGGAGACCGACCTCCTACCGCGGGGAAGGGACCAGGAGACCCCAGCGAGAGGGGGAGGTGCACTTCGCCCCGGGACGGTCGCCGGCCACCCACTCAAGACCTCGGAGACCCGTCGTGCCTTCGTCCTAGGGAGAGGGACTAGAAGGATCTTCCAAGACGGTGGCGATTAGCGGGTGGAACGGGTCCACTGTCGGACAGACCCCTGCAGGGGGGTCCTGAGTCCACGAAGACGCTCAGTGTAACTCCCCTGTGGGACACTTGGGGTGCAATCCCGTTCTCTTGTTGTCACGACGGTGAGGTACACACACACGCGGATGAGTCAACGAGTCAACACAGGCTGAGACGTCGGGGTACCTGACGTCGGGCGGTCCGGGGAGACAGGTGCCCTAAGAGGTCCGCTCCTATGACCTCACCCAACGGCAAAGGAGGAGGTCCCCCGGAAGGGGTGGGTCCCCAGCTTGGGCTCAGAGAATACAGAGGACGTGACCGTCTGTCCAAGAAATGGTGATCGTGGCGGACCCTTCGGGAGACGGAGAAGTGCCCTCTGACAAGAGAAAGAGGGAGGCTGAAGACAGTGGAGAAGAGACGACCCCATAAACGAGAGTCTATTCACCAGACCGGGAGAACTCCGTTGTGGCGAAGGATCCCCGGGACCGTCGACTCTCGAGAAGGGGGTGTAGTCCGACCCGGACCCTCCTACACTTAATCGGTCAGCAGGGAATCCTTGGACACGTCGACCATTTCGTAATAATTAGACTGTAGGGGTTTCTCTAGGTAATTGCTCAAGGACCCGACCTGTGGGTGCACTCCATTGACTAGTGAGGACAGCAGACGACTTTGAAACCTCTGCAACTAAAGAGTCTGAGGGTCCGCGAGGACTCTTCACTCCGGGTCCCGCCCGGGAAAGACGTCGGACAAACCCCCGTACAAATAGAATAGTTCGATTTTCGGGGTCCTTATCTTTCAAAAGGCGACCCCCCTCCACCTCCCCTACCCTGGACTCGACCCTTCTTCCGTAGGCAGGCCGACCCGACCACGACCGGGTCCCAGGGGTCACGGGACCGGACGGAAGCCTCCTCGTCCCTCCGACCCGACTAACGTCGTTTCGGACCAAGCGTGTTCCGGATCTCAGGACCCGGTCGTCGAGAGACGAAGCAGCGGGACACGGGATGCGGTCCGGACCTCTCTTCGATCACTAGGGGGTCGTCGGGTCTCCCTACTGCCTCCCGGCCCACCTCCTCCGCCGGAGACGGACGAAGCCTTGGCAGTGGAGCTCTGAGGTCGCGGAGAAGGCGTCCGAGGGGTTCCCGGGGACCCCCAGGGATTTCGGGGTCTGGGAGGGACCCGAGGCGGGGTTACGGGCCGACCGAGCTCCATCCAGGCCCAGTGAGGTCGACCCCCACAAGCCCCCACCCTCCCGGTCCGATCGCCGGAAGAGGCACCCCTTCCGGTACTCCCTCGGGGACCGGTGGATCATCAAGTACGACTCGAGTCGTGGGGAGGAACACGGAGGACTGAGGGGTCCTGGTTGTGAGTCCACGACGGCTGGACGGTCTAAATCCGCCCTGAAGTCTTCGGGTCCAAACGACACCGAAAATCGTCGAAAAGGAACTGACTCGTACTCCCGGTTCGTCACTGGCGTTAGGTCGGGGACTCACCTACCTTATGTCTGCCCGTAGAACTCACTGGGGAGAAAGAGTAAAGACCCGTAGGACACCGAGGGTCCCCGTAGTGTGGAACGGTTCGACGACCCAACCGGAAGAGTCCGGGGACCCCGTCACTTTACTGTATCGGTTCGGCAGAGTGGACGTGCCAATCATCCCCATGGACAGCCCCCGACCTCTGACGGCCCGTCTTGTGCCGACCTGTCCTCGGGTCGGGACGGTACTGATCCGACGTCGGAGGAGGGCGTCGTGCTTGACCCCACTCGTGTCAGGAGCGACCCCTTCCCATTGCCCTGCCTCACCCGCTCACCTTCTACTCCTCCTCTCTGATCGTTAGGTTTCAAAGGATCCTAGCCTCCAGTGGTTGAGGAAAAAAAAAAAGTTTGTTTCCGCCGTTCCCCTTCTTGTTCGACCACCGACCAGGTCCTGACCCTGACCCGAGGACGGAAGGTCAGGCCGGAAGAGGGACGACTTCGTCTGATCAATCGAGATAGAACGTAAAGACGTGGTGAGAAGACAATTTCTAGGTTCCCTAAACACAAATAGACCCAAAAGTAAACAAAGAAAATTTATAGTAAATAAGGTAGGAGACATCTGGAGATATACCACTCCCACCCTTTCACCACTAAGACAAAGTGTCTACTCTCCTGAGTGTCTTCCGTCAGGGGCCCGACTCCCAGTCTCGGCACGCCAGTCCGGTCTTTGGGGAGGGACTGCCCGAGACGAGTAGAAGGACCGGAGATCGCCGGAGAGAAACGACCGACCGAGAAACCATGGTATTCGAAAGGGGAAACAGAGGCACGACAAGAGAGTACGTAAGTCCGGGTCCATCCGTAGACCCACCCACTATTGTGGCTCGGAATCCCTGTTTAGATTTGACTTTCTAGTAGAGACTCGGGTTAAACACCTTCGCAAATCTTCTAGCATACTAGAATTGAGACCTTTTAGACTAAAAGGACTAATGTCAAAATGAGAATTTTTCACTCTTAAAGTTAAGGGATCTAGAATTAGGGATAAACCTCGGATTTATTAGCTAGGAGTAGTTATCGGATTGTGTGTGACACTGAGAGTATCTCTCCTGCCGACTTCTGGCTCAAGGAGTTAAATTTACAAGTCAGCACAGAAGGGTAGGTGGGAGAAGGGAGGTGGGCGGGAATTCTTAGTGAGTTGTCTCGTAAAGGAACGAGGAAACGAGAGGTCGGGCTTCTCAATATCTAAATTACCTTAGTTAGTCCGGACCTCACCGTTCGTAACTCCAGTTCCGTCTGTGTCGGGACGTCGATGCCGAGCAAGCTGAGTACAGTCGTAAACCAATCTAACTGACCTTCTCCTCCCCGTTCGTCCTACGCGTCCCTGCCGCCCCACCACCCGACACGCGCCGCCTGACGTCGAGGTACTCGCTGGACGTTGCATCGTAAATTCCCTTCCCCGAACCTCGGTCCGGTCGAAACAAAATTGGAGTAACTTCACGTCGACTGAATATTACACAAATTAAAGACGACATGTCGTTTCACTGAGTTAATGTGTGTGTGTGTGTGTGTGTGTGTGTGTGTATGTGCAATAAAAGACACTATCAAATAGTGTCCTATCACTCGTATGAAGGGACACGATATGTTATCCTGGACAATCAATAGGTAGGTCACGTGTTGTCAAACGTGGACGAATGGGGTTCGAGAGTAGGCACGAAGGGAGCGTGTCGCGAGGAGGGGGAACCCTTGTTCAAACAAGAGATAAACATACAGAGAAAGGCAAAGTGTCCATATAATCAAACACAGGACAAAATCTAAGGTGCATATTTACTATAGTATACCATAGACAGAAAAAGACTGAATGAAACTAATCATGTTATTCTATTAGAGATCTAGATAAGCACTCCGTCCGGGTCAACTCAGACCTGGAACCTCCGGCTCACCCTCCCGGAAGGAACATGCCTAATTGGAGATACTCGGAGTGAAAAGGGGTCGTAATTTACCGCGGTTCTTAGGGGTGGAGACCGACCACAATGTGACCAATTTGTACTGGAGTCGTCTCTGGTCGACTGTACTACGACCAGTGTGTCGTCTGGGGAGTGGCCGTCGACGAGGGTCTTTCTGAAAATCGTCACTGAGTGGGACCCAGTAGCCATGGTCGGAGGTCGAGTGACAGACGGGGGAGGTAGGATGGACCCAGTTCCACCCGGCGAGTGTAGAGGCACTTTCTCTATCCCAAACTTCTAAACGGGTCCGTCTTCATCTCCTCCCGGTACTTTGAGAATTTGTGGAAAAGACCTTTTTAAGACTAGTGACTTAAATAGTGTGGTGAATTAATTGTCTGTCCCGACCTAATCGGGTGGCCCGTAGGAATCTTCGCCTCGTTCGCACAACGGCTCCTCGTTGAGTATCCAGTAATATTTTCGGACGAGCCCCCAGTCGTCCTGCGTCCGGGTCGAGAGAGGTATTCAGAGGCCACCAGGACCGATGTCCCTACGTCGATATTTCTTCCGCAACACACAGAGAGGACGTCTCTCCCGGAGTCTGCATTAGATAAATGAAAAGGGAAGGACGTTTTCAGAGGAAGTGGGTCAACCAGCGACAAGCCAACCACTGACCGTGAGACTTTAGTCCACTGTAGTCTCGTCCACACCTTTACGGTCAACGGACGTCGTCCGACCGACAGGGTACTCCCACTTGGAGACGAGGACCGGGGGACACTGGAGGGTCGCGAGCCTAGTCCGTACGGACACCCGTCCGTGGACGCGTACGAAAGTGTGGACGCGTGGACAACTTCGAAGTGGGCGACGGGACGCCGGACGGTTCCGGTTCCGTACCGAAGAACACTTCGAGAAACCGACAGGAATAGAGACCCCAGACACCTTGTGATGGTTTTTATATGAGTTGGAATCGTTCTCTACTCCACCAGAAAACGGGGAAGAGTCTCCACCATAGACGAAATTTTTGTTTTCGTTTTTTGGTTTTTTAGGAGAGTTTGAGGAGGACAATGGAGACGGGGACCGACGACCCGGGTGCGGGAGACAGAGGGTCGACGGGTCCGAGGAGGAGTACAGGGTCCCTGCCCCGCCCCCCGGGACTCGGGACCTCCCCCCTGGGGTGGACGAAACAGAGAGGATGTGGGTCTCGCCTCACTGTCCACGGACCTCCTTCGTCTCCGGGGAAGACTCGACGGGCCTCGACTCTGCCGCAGCCGTCGAGGTGTGACCGAAATCAAGGGCACCCGAAGAACGGCAAAGAATTTAGTGGAATTTGGGGTGTCACCATAAAAATATTTTTTTTCCAATAACCTCATGTCAACCGAATGTCACAACAATCAAAGACGACATTTCGTGTCACTCAGTCAATATGCACAAAGGTGTGGTGAGAAAAATTTTAAGAAAAGGGTATATCCAGTAATGTCTCATAACTCTTCTCAAGAGACACGATTAGTCATCCAGGAATAATTAATACATAAAAAATTTTGTAAAATGAATAAATGAATAGACCGAGGTGACTCAGAATCAACGTCGTACTCCCTAGATCGAGGAGGGGGTCCCTAGCTTGGGTCCCGCGGGACGTGAACCTCGCACCTTGGAGTCGGTGACCTGGTGGTCCCTGCAGGGTAAAGGGAGAGTACATGCCTATCAGACATGTGTAGTTAGGGTCAGAGGGCTAAATAGGGAGAACGGGGTGGGGGCCGAGGGAGGAACCATTGGTACAAACAAAAGATGTAGACACTGAGAGACAAAACATTTATCCAAGTAAACATGGCAAAAAAATCTAAGATGGATATTCACTATAGCATACTCTAAACAGACAAAGACACACTGAATAAAGTAAGTTATACTGTTAGAGACCTAGGTAGGTACAACGATATTTAACGTAATAAAACAAGAAAGGATGACGACAGATGTCACAAAGAATTTTTCTTAATAATTCACGAAACCTTTATTCTAAATAGAAAGGACACTACTGTTAGTTTTGTCCTAATTGTGGACATAATTTTTATATACATATCTATAAGTTTCAATATATATATACATGAGGAAAATATAGGAATATACAAACACACATATATATGAAAAGGAAAATGTGTTCAAAAACCTATTTTGGTCGACAGGAAACCTTGTTATGAATTGGAACTATCCGGGGGTCATTTATGAACGTACGTGTGCGTCTTTTGACTCACACTAATCCATCTACATCCCTCTGTCCTCTGTATGAACAGTATTTTTCCCAATTGAGACGGAGAGCCTCACACACACAGGACTACCCACGCACATGAAATTAACAGTGCGTAGTCTTTAACACAGGTTTTTTTTTCTATAACACGACACAGAAACGTGAAGAAGACGTACCGGTGTGGGGTTTAAGTTGAACCTGTAAAAACCTACACCACAGTCTACCAGGCCTACTGTTTGGAGGATGTCTGAACACTCTTTACTCCAAGTAAACCGAAAGGATGGAGCATGGTAAATGAACATGCAAAATGGTTTCAGACACCGGACGTCACTAACCAGTTCCCCCGTAAAAGTCTCTACGAGACACCGCAACGTGATTCCCGGACGTTTGAGTGGACGGAGACAGAAGAGGTAGAAGTAAAGGAGGACTAGCAGGAAAAGCACGCATTCTGGGGTCATGGTGTCGTAATTTTCAGGTCATTTTGTCCCGTGTAGAGAAATTTTACGAACTTCGTAGTAACCGTTTGTATTACGTATATTGTATATTATGGTTTTTAAAGTCAGTTGGCTTTCTAACTAATTTAATTTTTATCGAAACGACAACGTTTTTCTGACTTAGTCAAATTTCCACCTCAATTAAAATCTATTGACACACTAGTAATGTGAATGCTGTCTTACATTTATAACATTTGTGACCTTCACATTTACTACACTATGTCGCTTTTAGTCCCCCACCCCTGTCTCAACTGTCCTCCCTCTCAAGATCGTATCAGGACCGTCCCTCAATCAATCGAGCTAGATTTGTACTTCGCACTTAACACTTTCACCGAAGTTGGAACGAATACTAAAATCTGTGTATATGTGAAGGTGCGTCCCGGAGGGTCCACAGTGGTCACCACTTCATCGGCGGACGGTCTCGTCCTCTGCGTCCAAGTTCGGCACCCAACCCTTCGAGGGGACAGACGCACGAGGAACAAGAACGGACCTCCCAGGGTGTCTGTCACCTCGGACCTCCCGACGTCAGGTACCCCACCGTTTCTCAGTCTGTACTGACTTCGCTGCGTCACACTTGTGTGTGCACGCGTGTAGGCGTCTTCCGTCAAACCTCCCTTGCGAAGTCCCACGTCGTGGGGGTTTCTCGATTCACTGCACCTTGTCCGGTGTACCCGTCCACGGGACCCGAGTCCGGGGCCGGGGACGGAGCGACCGGGCCCCGCCCATGACGGACTGGGGGGAACGAAGGCGTGGAAGGTAGACTTGAACGGTACGTGGGAGGACGGGGGTCGGAGAGGTGCCCGGGGAGGGTCTTGTGGGGGTGGGCTGTGTGAACCGGACGAGACTGGTGCCCCGAACGGGAGACAACCACGAAAGTCGGATCCGTGCACACGAACACAGCCTCTGTTCACTTATTACCCGGGCGGGTTCTCCGTGTGGGTGGGTGTGGGTGGGTGCACCCTGTGCTAGAACGGAGACGTCCGGCCGGACCCACGGTTCAACCCCTTCTCCCACGTCTCCTGTGCGACCCGGACGGACCTTGCCACTGGTGGTTCATCGGTCCGAGTCCCTTACTCGTTGACGGGGAATCTGGGTCCCTGGTTCCGGGGCCCCTTCTTAACATGTATAGACGAAACCGAAGACTCGTTGTCGAGTCGCCTTGCAAAACGGAAAGGGAAGTCTTGTCTTCCCACCGAAGTCTCACTTGTGCAGTGGGGAGGTCGGGACGGCGTGCACGGGAGCTACGCGGTGAACCGTCTTCCCCCACCGGGTCCCAGAACTCCACCGTAGCACAGGAGTCGAGTCGGGTCCGAGGAGCGCAGTGGGGGCCGCAGAAGTGAGGGAACTGGACGGAGTGGGCCCCGGGACGAAAGGCACTTCGGGCGAGTAGGGTTGAGGTAAAATGCACCCCTGAGTCGTAGGCTAGGTCTGAACTCACACAAATCCTCGTAAGGGAGTGCCGAGAAACTGTCGTAGGGTCACGTCGGTCGGCGGACGCAGAGGACAGGCACCCTCCCGACCGTAGAGACTGGGTCCTGTGTCCGGAGTGAAGGTCCGGCTCGGATGGTGCTGTGGCGGGAGGGAAAACCGAAGGACCGAACGTAAGACTGTGTCAGACATCCCACACACACACCCACACACACACACACACACACACGCACACACACATCGACCCCGACACACCACACTCTTCCGTCGACACACACACACACATCGACCCCGACACACCACACTCTTCCGTCGACACACACACACACACACACACACACATCGACCCCGACACACCACACTCTTCCGTACACACACACACACACACACACACACATCGACCCCGACACACCACACTCTTCCGTCGACACACACACACACACACACACACATCGACCCCGACACACCACACTCTTCCGTCGACACACAGAGGTCCGGGAGGTCCGACCCCAGCCCCCACGACCCACGGGAGTCGCCACCGGACAGGAGACGTTGTTCCTTGACGTGACATACCGGAACTCCCCCGACCCCAAGGCCAAAGAAGGACCTTTGCACTTCTACGTCTGGAGGACTCGATCTCCGGACTGGGGTCCTCACACCTCAAGGATAAGAGAACGACGGTCGGAGTACTCTGCAAGTTGGTCCTCACACTTTCGACATCTCTGACACCACTAAGACGGTCACCGGGGGCTGGAGGTTCCGACCGTCTAGGTAGGCGGAGAGAGGGAGGGGAGACAGGCCGTGATGGGTAGGCGAGCACTGAGACGGAGTGAGGGACCCGGTGGTCTTCGCCACGACCTCCCTCCTCCCCGTCTATCCTCCTTGAATTCCCTGTCCTTTCAACGTACTAAACAGAATGAATTATGTAACCTTCTGCTGGGGCTTGACTCTCTAAACTCCCGACCGTTGGACGGACGTTACGTCCTCTGTATCTACACCCAAGCTAGGGACCCAGCCCTTCTAGGGGACCTCCTCCCGTACCGTTGGGTGAGGTCAAACGAACGGACCCTTTAGGGTCCTTGTCTCCTCGGACTACCTGATGTCAGGTATCCTAGTGTCTCAGTCTGGGCTGACTTCGTTGAATCGAGCGACCATACGTGCGCGTAGGTAGCACGTGACTCAGTCGTCCTTAGGACCAAGGGTCCGAGTCCTCCGGGAGACAACGTTCACTGTCGACGACAGACAACCCGTAGACGGCACACGTCCGTGACACCCCACGCAACTCACTCACTTCAGCGAGACAGCACAGGCTGAGAAACCGGTGGGGTACCCGACATCGGATTGATCCAAGAAGGTAGGTACCCTAAAAGGTCCGTTCTTATGACCTCACCCAACGGTAAAGGAAGAGGTCCTCTAGAAGGGCTGGGTCCCTAACTTGGGTCCAGAGGACGTAACATCCGTCTGCGAAATGGCAGACTCGGTGGTTCCTTCTAGGTACCCCACGAAAAAAAAAAAAACCGTTGTTTCGACGACCATTCCTCCTATAGTAATGAAGGTGACATGTCTACTCCTTCGACACCGTAGAGTATTGGTTAATCTTCGTCTCGAACGCGAGTCTGGGACTGGACACACCGAGACCTCCGGTCTAAAACACGTGAAGTTTTGACTAACTCACAAAACGAAAAGAGTGGGAAAGGGTTCCTGGAGACGGTACGTGTAATTTGTCACAGGAAATTCCCCGGTGCACCGAACGGACTCTTACAGACTGAATGTCGACGGCTCGCCCACGTGAAACCACAAGGCCCGCACACAGGTAACGGCCGGCGAGAAGACGGTAGGAGTAGCACCGTGCGTTACGTCGTCAACCGAGACAAACCCACAGTGTCCTTCGCCTCGGTGTCTCGGACCCTGGGACTCGCCCCTCCCGCCTCTCAGGTGACAAACACCCCGAACTGGAACTGGCTCCTCGACCGGAGAGACCATGAGGCGCTCCTCGAGTCACGGCCCTAAAGACCGACAACGGGGTCATCGAGGATTAGAGGGTCCCTACTTCCCTGACACCTACGTCTTCGTCCGGTCTCGTCCAAGAGGGTCCGGTTCACCGGACCGACCCGACCCGGAGCTCGGTACTTGCCCGTGAAGGATCCTGTTCCGTCTCCAGAACCTCCCCCCGCAAGAACGACAATGGAGGGCCCCGTCTCCTTCCTCGTGGGGAGTGGGTGTAGCGACCCGGGGACGAGAGAAGACGGGAACCCAGTGGTTCCCCCCAGTGGACTGGGGGTAGGGACTACTTCGGGTAGGGACCGTAGTGCATCACACCTCATCCCTCCTGGTTCTCGTTCACCTCCCCTGTCCAATGGTCTTTCATCCCGAGGACTTTTCGTCGTTCCACACTACCTAAAGTTGGGGTCAAGACGGTGAGTGATCGGTGTTCCCAGAGCTCTTCAGAGAATTGGAGAGGTTCGGAGTCAAAAGAGTAGAGATTTTATCCTCACACACACAATCAACGAATCAACACAGGTTGAGAACGTTGGGGTATCTGACATCGGGTGGTCCGGGGAGACAGGTCCTAAGAGGTCCGCTTTCGTGACCTCACCAACGGTAAAAGAAGAGGTTTTCTTGATATCTTTCTTTCTTTCACTTCACCGAGTCAACACAGGCCGAGAAACACTGGACACTGGTCAGAGGAGGTCGGTGCCCCAAGAGGTCCGCTCTCGTGACCTCACCAACGGTAAGGGAAGAGGTGATTTTGTCCTCATCTTGTCGTCCCGACCTTTGAGGGCAGGTACACCTTTCGGCGTACGTCCACAAACGTCGTCGAAATGGGTGCGAACGTCGTGGACCTCCGCTGGTTCGACAGGAAGTATCCCCTTACGGACTTCTTTGGCGCCAGGTAGGCCTGCCACTTGAATTTTCTCTACTTTTCTGTACCTCCATGGAATCCACGCATAACGAGTCACTTTCTTCGGCCAGACTTTTCGGACACCTCACACACCCCGTAAGACCTTTTCTGTTCTGCTGCCTCCGTCATTTTTGTTTAGTCACAAATGGCTCCTAATCACTCCTCCTTCCCCACCCATCCGTCTCGAGTCCCTATGAATCCCGCCACTTTGACGCGACACTCTGTGACGGCACCACCCACGGACGCAAGAGGTAGACAGATTTGGGCGCCCTACGCGTCGAGGTCCTCGCCTGGGCCTGTATTTACCGCTCTCACCGGCGAGTCGTCCCGAGCAGTCGACGTTGGTCCCGCGGTGAGCCTGCCCCCACAGTCGCTCCCCTCCGACACGTACAGACGCCCGTCGCCCCTGCGCCCTTGAGCGATATATGAAGGCGAGTGAAAACGACACTTGGATTTTGCCGAGGGTTCTTATTTCAGACTATCCCCATCTTTGTATAGTGCGCACGAATCATAACTATTACACCTTCGTACACACTTCACAGACCGTGTGGCCTCCACCACTTATTAGCGTCGAAGAGAGTAGTGCCACACCCAGGTCCTTAACAGAAACAAGTAAAAAACCACCATAAAAAAGGTAATCATTTCTTATATCTAAGTTAAAATTTTTAAGTTTTCGTTTTAAATCCTTGATATTTCTCCTTTTTGTGAACTTTAGAGTAATGAGTCTCGTTTGTATAGTGGAAGGTCTAAAGAGAGACACGTATGACATACCAAAATATATTGGTCCTGGTATTTTGTCTTGGAAAAAAGAGAAAGTCACTATATGAACACCTGGAGAAAGGTTTGACTAGTTATACTTAGATGTAGTAGAATACATTGCCGATTCATCATAAGGTAAAATTTTACATTGACATTGACCGGGGGACATCTGCCTATACCCCATAAAGATCAAAAAACAACGGTACTTGTTGACAGACTACTTGGAAAAACACCTCTGTATAAGTCTCTGTCTATTTATGTATAAGGACGTCCTTTGACCATGGTGGTTCTTCCGTTCTTGGAAGAGTACATGGGTGTAGGAGAAATTATGAATTTCAATAGTTGGAACCAATCGTTGAAAGAGAAGACTTTGATTTCGTTCTAAAATCTTCAAGTTTACAACCTCCCCGACCCATCCTTACGTACCGCCTCTCTGTCGGGTCCGTCCGTCTCCACGGAGGGCTCCACCCCTCCCAACGGGCAGAGGTCCGAGGCACGCGTCGACCGCGGAGTGGACACACCCCCGAACTCCGACCCCCGGAGGGGACGAGTCGGACGTCTCCCCCGCGTCACCCGCAGACTCCCTGAAGGGTCCACCGAAGCACCATTTCTTGGACGGACGGTTACGGCCTCCACCTCAAGTCAGGGACCCAGTCCTTCTAGGGGACCTCCTCCCGTACCGTTGGGTGAGGTCACAAGAACGGACCTCTTAGGTGCCTGTCTCCTCGGACCGCCCAGTGCTTCTCAGTGCACTCCTACGCAGGTCCGGAAACACAGTCCTACGTCACCCAGACCCCCCTCCAGTCACTGTGACTACGGTCCTTGTGTATGCCCGAAGGCCCTACGCCTACGGCCCCGCACTGGCGACCCCTCCGGCTGAACCCAAAATCGGCGAATTATTTTCATCAATTATAAATAGCTAGAGAATCAAACGCAGTCCACAATACTAAATGTATTAGTGGAGTAAATTACGAGAATCGTCGTGACATTTCGTCCATGAACGAGATTCAGGTGGGTGAAAGGTAAAGGGGTATCGTGTCCTGGTCAGGGTTCCTCTTGTCCCCCTTCACCAATCAAACAAGGCTCCGACTGGAACAGGTCCTTCCGGACCCCATGGGTCTCCTGTCTGTGCCTCGAGGACCTGAGTCTCCGACGATACGAAGGGGCACCCGGAGCCTTCACCGAGACTAGTGCCCCACTCTTCGACGAGAAACGACTGGACCCTCACTGACGGTCCTCCGGACACCCGCGCGACATTGGTCCGACACAGGACCCTCGGACGGGTGGGAGTGGGGTGTAGGGCCGAGACCGGTCCCCTCCCTCTCACTTCGTCTGGTCGAGGAACGACAGAACTCTAGAACGAATGTTCGGGCCCCACTTTCCCGGACCACCCAAGGAATAGTTGTCTTACGTAGACCAACTCTTTTTGATCGGAGAAACATCCGGACACACGGACACACACACGCGTAAACCGTCGACCCCAGTCCGTTCTTGATTGAAACCGTCGGGACCCCTGATTTCCCTCCAAACATCGAAAACGTAGAACCTTTTGTTAGAGGTTTTACAGGGTCCGTCTCAAGTGGAGGAGGCCCGATTTCACCTTCTTTCTACGTAGAACCCTGAGCGAACGGTACTGGAGACCTGGACTGGGTGAGAGACCCTTGTCACGGAAACCACACTGGAAGTCCCTGGGTCTCCTCGGTCTGACCACCTCTACGTCTCCGGGGCGGGAACCGAGTCGAGAGGTGGAGGAGGAAGGAGACGGTCCGACGTGACTGGGGACCCCAGACACTCCTTGGGGGACACAAACTCTGACTCCCGAGACCCAAGAATTAAGACGGGTCCCAAACACAAGACCCAACTTAATATAGGGGGTGGGGATGTTTGTACGACTTTAGGAGTAGGGCCACGCGGTCTTACACTTAAACAAACCTTTGTTCCATCATCGTTCGCACTAATCAGTCCTTCTCCAGACGGAATCTCCCATTTCTTAGACGGACACCCTCTGGACCCAAGCTAGGGACCCAGTCCTTCTGGAGGACCTCCTCCCGTACCGTTGGGTGAGGTCACAACAACGGACCTCTTAGGGGTTCCTGTCTCCTCGGGTCACCCGATGTCAGGTACCCTAACGTGTCTCAGCCTGTGCTGACTCGTTGATTCGTCTCGTGTCCTTCTCCGGCACGAGGTCATCCTCTCAGGGGATCGGGTTATACTGACCACAGAGCACGTCCACTGGTCCACGTCTGTGTCGGGTGCCCCTGTCGTCCGGGAACCCTGGACAGGACACGATACCCCTTTGCCTTCCTCCGACCTGAGTCTCCACCTCCGTCTCTGACGTCAGGACGTCGATATCCGGCTCCTTGTGGTCTCTAGAACGGTCGTGTGAGGGTCTTCGGTCGTTCTCCGCTCCTTCCCAGGAGGATATCAGAGGTCCTCCTCGCACTGGGAGGACTGTTGAACTAAAGTCTGACGATCGAAGGTCTTGACTCTCTCTTATTTAAAGTCAAGATCCGGTGGACCACCCACCACGAAACAATCCCGTCGTTCCTTAGGTCGTGCCGGACCCAGACTCCCACGGGGTCCTCGGGAAGGGGTAGGCCTGTGTGCCCGGGGAGGAACCTCTTCCCGGGCAGACCTCCACGCGGTTGTAGAAAGGAAGACAGAGCCCCCTTTCCACCGGGCACTCCCGGCTTCGCGACCCGGGGCCACCTTGTACCGGGACGGAAACGTCGGAACACTGACAGGTATGAGTCTCGGGGCCCCCGGACGGCCGACGACCGACACGACCACCCCAGACGAAGACCACGCGTCTTCCCGGACTCCTGAGACTGAAGTAGAGACGACCGGATTTTCGGGACCCGAATCGTAAAGGTCCCCGGTCCTTTATAGTTCTGCACGAAACCACCAAAACGAGGCCAGACACTAAGGTGCCAGACTACCCTGTCTGAGTGACCACGAGCACACGAAAAATATTTTAAGACTTGGTGAGGAGGACCTGAGAAGACAAGGGACCGAGACAGGTCGAGTCGTAGTCTGGGCATTCTTTTGTCATTCATTTAGAGGCACACCAAAGCCACGAGAAAAGTCTCGCGCACACGCACACACAGCCACTCTCTGTCTGTCCGTGGCTCTCTGACGCCACCTGAGTCCCACGGGCTCAACCGTCCTGTGTCGACTTTCTTCTGTGACGTCCCGCCGCAGGAGACAGGTCTACGAGAACGGAAACCCTCGGTCCCCGTCGGGAGGGAGCCCCGTCTCGACCGCCCGAGGGTGGCCGACCGTCGGGGCCTCGTACGAAGTGCGAGACTCGGGTGGCCCTCGACGTGTCTACACAGGGCCCTCACCCGGGCCTCGTTCCGAAGAGCCCCGAGGGAATAGCTTCGGGACCGTAAAAACCCGTGGCGTCCGTCGCCTCTGAGTCGGACGTGTGGGAGGGGCGACGGAAGGTGGGACGGTCCCCACTCCAGCAGGGGTGAGACCCGTCCTTAGGAGACCCCCGGGTCCTTACGTACCCCCGCGACCCTCCCCATACCACACACCGAGGCTCACCCGGGGTGTGTCGGGGACGTGTCCGCTCTGGCGAAGGGACCTCCTCCCGGTCCTTCCGGACCCACCCGACACTTCCTCCTCCGTAGTACCACCCGGACCGACGCCCGTGGCCCCTCCGCTCGTCGTCCCGAGGACTCGCGGTAGGGCCTCCCACGAGCCCTGAAGTCTCGTACCTCAGTCTTCCGCGGTCTCAAGACCTTAGGGGTCCACGATGCGACACCGTAGTTGTCGTCTTTGACAGGTTCCTCCCACCAGGGACGTGAGTAGAAACCCCTGCCTTCCCTTCCACCACCGAACTTCTCTCACCACCAGAGTGAGGCTTGGGGCGGGGCGGGGGGTGGCTCTCGGACCCCTCTTCTCCTCTGGGTGGAAGTGGTGGTCGAGGGCGTTTCGCGAAGTGTCGAAATTCTACTGTAGATTCCTGAGGGGACCGCCGGGTCGTCAAGCCTTAGGAGGAACGTTACGTCTCCTGCACCCAAGTTGGGGGTCAACCCCCTGCTCCTAGGGCGTAGGGACCCTACACACGGTGTCGATGACTTCGGCCGTGCGGCATGGACCTCTCGGACGTACGGAGTTGTTTTGTAGGGTGTCCTGCGCTCCTTCTGGGACTCACGACGTGTGAGGGCTGTGTTGGGGTGTTCAGTAATTATTCAAAAAAAAATTTCTTCCGTCAGGGTTACACGGCTCCAAGACCTCGAATAACTTTCCTTCCTCCGGCTCGGGAGTAGTCAGTCTTCGAAAGGAGCAGGGGTCCAATGGGTCTGTCCGGGTCCGACGGTATGGCGGGGGGGTGGTGGCGGGGGTGTGTATGTGTGTCCGGGTGTAGTGGTAGCCCGTCGGAAGAGTGCCTGTGACACCGGCGGAGGAGTCGGCCCGGAAGGTCGACTCGACGGCGTGGAAGTCCTGTCCACTGGGACCGTCCGGGTCGTCCAAGACACTCTCGGTCGGAGTCTAGCCCCGTAACGAGTGGGACCCCTTGGTCGGAGTCTAGCCCCGCGACGGGCAGAGCCCCTCGGTCGGAGTCTAGCCCCGTGACGAACACCCGCACACGAGGGAAGGGAACGACGGCCGGACAAAGCGAGGGTAGGAGGTATGTGGGAGAGGGGAGTGACCAGGGTCGGAGTGACGGAGGACGGGAGAAGTCGAAGTGGAGGGAAGACGGCCCCTCCAAGGTCTCTCCGTCGACACCGGACCGGTCACTCGACACACAGGGACCCGTGGACCGAAATGGAGAGACTCGGAGTCGCAGGGATAGAACTTCCATAAGGGGATACGGGAAGAGTTGAGACCCGCAACTCAGAATGAAGGTATCTGCACTTGTAACAAATCCTTTATTTCCACTCCAAAGGGGGCTCCGTGGATCAAACCCTACGACAGAAATCCGACACAGTCGGCCCAATCTCTTCGACTGTGTAAAGATCTACCCCATCCCTGTCTCTGTCCACTGTAACTAATTTTGTTACCCTATTGTCTTTAATCCTCTCACACGCGGTCGGACTTCCCTCTACTGGATTCTCTTTCAGTAGTTTCAGGGGGCCGGGGTCAAAGGTAGACATTTCACTTTCACTTCAGCGAGTCAGCACAGCCTGAGAAACACTGGGGTACCTGACATCGGATGGTCCGAGGAGGGAGGTACCCTAAGAGGTCCGTTCTCATGATCTCACCCAACGGTAAAGGAAGAGGTCCCCTAGAAGGGCTGGGTCCCTAGCTTGGGTCCAGAAGGCGTAAGGTCCGTCTACGAAATTGGAGACTCGGTCGTTCGTCGTCATTATTCCCAACGTCCCGGTGTGCGTTGTCGTCTCCACCCTCGTCAGACCCTCGACATTTCGTGGGGGAGTGGAGGTGCGCGTGCCACCGTCCCCCTCGGTCGCTGTGAGGGGGGCCCCCCAGAGGGGAGGCGACCGGAGGCGACGGGAGGACTCGCGGGAAGGGAGACCTTCGGCGTACGACGGGGGTCCCGCAAAGAGACCGGTGATTAGGGAGACGCCAAGAGAGGGAGGTCTGACATTTAAGTGGACGGTGGGCCTCACGGCGTCGAACTAGGTCGACCTGACGTGAGCCGTCCTGCCGCGGAGGGCCCTGTCCGGCAGAGGTCTCTCGTGGGAGCGGCACTGGAAGTCGGTCCATCCGTCGTGCCTGGCGCCTCGAACTGGAGACTCCCCACACCCGAGGGGAGTGGGGGTGCCGGAGACCACTCACCCTCCACGCGCCCACAAGGTGGAAACGGCCTACAAGGTGCAAACGGCCTACAGCCCCCGGCCAAGGGTGGCCTACAACCCCCAGGGAAAGAGCGGTCTACTCCAGGTGCCGTGTGTGAGTCTAAGAAGTGGGTCAAGACTACCCCGTCCCCCGTCCACCGATGTGGCGGTTTCGTTAGGAGGTGACGTGACGCACAGGATACTGAGTCGAGGTAAGACCGTGAAAGACGCGTACGGTGGGGGGAAGGGTACTGGTGACGTCTATGGCCGGTGTTCCGGCTCGAGAGTGGGCACGGGGACGGGGTGACCGACCGACGTCTAGGTCCAGGGTGTCGGGGAGGACTCCGGGTCAACGAAACGATGACGGCGAGTGTCTTGACTCTCCGTAAAACCGGTGATCTAATGGTCAAATAATATCTTCCTACACTCCCCTTGTAGGACTACCTTCGCTACGCCTGTCGTTCCATCCGTCTTCCGTGTGTCTCGAAGGTACGGAAGAGGGTCGGGACGAGAGAGGCGTGGAGGGACACAAGTGGGTGGGTCGAGAGGTCGGGGTAGGAAAGCCCCAAAATGTGTCTGTCCTGACTAGTTAAGGGACCGGTGACCGTTGGTAGGAGGTCGGGGAGGGGTGAGGGGTCTTCGGAGCCCCGACCCTCCCTTTGAAGGACAGGATTGCGAACCATCCAAGAGTACTAGGAATCCACCCCAGGTTTCAGTGAAGTAGTTGTATCCTTTGAAGAAAGAACGAGACATGAACCCTTCAAGGTTCCCAAAAGCCTCGAGACACGGTCTTTGCCTCTCTCTGGCTCCTATACGAAGAACACTATTTAGCGTCCACCGTGTGGGGAACGGTTCCCCGACCCCCGTACCTTGTCCCACCTTCCTCGTCCCTTCGGACGACGAGAACTCTTCACGGGACATCAGGTGGGTCCGTGTCTCGGACGGAACAGGATCCCGAGGTCGGTGCCCCACGCCATACCCACCCCCACCCTCAGGGTCCCTTTCGAGGACTCCCAGGAGACTTCGGAACATCGGGACCCCATCACTCCCACGACCGCGACTCCACGACCGTCCCGTAACAGGACGGTCGGTCGGTCGGTCTGGTCCGGTCGAGGTCTCCCTGACGTGTTCACAAAGGGACACAGTCTCCTAGTCCTTCTACTACGGGTTTCGTCAAGAACTAAGACCCGAAACGGCTCCGTGAACTTGGTCCTACATAAGCTGGAAGCTACAGTTCGGAAACCCTCCCTCTGTCCTCTCGGAACAAAAATTAAGGACGTAACTTGTGTGTAACTAAATAGACGATACACGGTTCGTGACCATTCTCACCCCTAGGAGTCTCTTGAATGTAAGACCGTCCCCTCCGTTTTATGTTGGTTTATCATATACGACACTATGCTCAAAGTTATTTTCATACTCGGTTCACAAGACTCATCATGTCCCTTCACGCCGACAAAGACAACCCTCTTTAGTCCCTTATGAAGGGTCCCCTCCACTGTAAAGGAGATTCGGAATCACATACTCAGCTTCCAACAACCAGTTCCTTCATTCCTCACAGGGTCCTGCAGTAGACAAATAAATAAATTGTTTATACAAAACTTACATCTGGTACACGGATCGGGTCCTTACGACCCTTGAATCACTATGTCAGTTCATCCTCGTCGGGAAATTTATTTGGGGACCAAAGACTCCCCTTTCAGGACCCACGACACTCTCTGTTGTGTCTACGACTTACTGACCAATAAAGGAGTTCTCTTATGCTCACCCGGACCCCTTGACCCCAGGTCAGGGTCCAGGGGTCTGAGCGGCGGGTGTGCACGAAAAAGGTCGGTACTACCTGGACGAGTTGGTACAAGTCAGTGACCCAGGTGGGTACCCACGATGGTCGGAGGGACGACGATAAGGGGTCCGGAAAGGAGGGTGACCCTTTCGTCCTGTCCTTCGTTTATACTACACATAAAAATAATTTTACTATACTTTAGCCAAGACTTTCGACACAGAGACCCTCTTCGAACGTCTGTGACTCAGTGGACCGGAGGGGAGAGGTGGCGAGGGTACGGGGTACCGGCCCCGACTTGACTCTGTGGCCCTCGGGCTCGGCGTCCCGTCGGGCGGTAGGTGGGACACCGCCACCCGGCCACCCTCCACAGCAGGGTCCGAGTCAGGGCCCGTAGTACCTGTCTCGACACCTCGAGACGTGAGTCGGGTTTAGGGGGATCTTGTTCGACGGTCGGGTACACTGTACCACAGAACCTTTAAGTGTCCCGTACTCCTCCAACAGGACGTGTGATAGGTGTTAGTCACCGTTATATCTTTATTGCATTTGTGCAGTTCTTTCTACTTGTGTACATGATACGCCTCGACATGTCAGTTCTGGTAGAGTACGACAGACATGGCGATGGTAAGTAACCTATAGTGCCGTTTCCGGGGCTCCTATTGTGGCACAGACATAATTGGACCCTAATACCTCCTGTAAGACTTGTCACTCTTTTCGATACTAAGTAACGGGTCAGAGAGACGACGACGGACAGACTCCGAAGGACCGTAACCTTCTTTGGTCTTGTAACTATACTACGTAGTCACATCTAGTAGTTTCGTAAAAAAGTCGTCCTTTTGACGGACAGTGGAAAATGGTCATTTCGACCACCATTTCTTGGGCGGACGTTACGCCCTCTGGACCTAAGCTAGGGACCCAACCCTTCTAGGGGACCTCTTTCCTTTCCGATGGATGAGGTCATAAGACCGAACCTCTCAAGGTGTCTGACATATAAGGGACCCCAGTGTCTAAGCCTGTGCTGACTCGCTGAAAGACCTCTTCCTTTACCGTTGAGTGAGGTCATGGAAACGGACCTTTTAGGGTACCTGACCTCGCTGAAAGTGAAAAGTTAACGGTATGTCCGTATCACCCACCACGTCCGACCGACATAGTGTCTTCTACTACCTTTCTAAACGTGAAACGGACTCTTTACGTGATAACTAGCCTAGTAACTACGTCCGGGAGTCGAGAGACCTAGTGATCTGATGTCACACCAGGTATCGAATCTACCCCGAAGGGTCCGCCACGACTACCATTTCTTGGGCGGACGGTCACGTCCCCTGCATTCTCTACATCCAAACTAGGGACCCAGTCCTTCTAGGGGACCTCCTCCCGTACCGGTGGGTAAGGTAATAAGAACGGACCTCCTAGGGTGCCCATCTTCTCGAACCGCCCGACACCAGGTGTCCCAGTGTGTCTCAACCTGTGTTGACCTCGTTGAATCGTACGCACGCGTAACAAGTTTATTGTTTCGTAAATAAATAGACCTACGTGGTCTCAGACCACTGTCGTCTCATCGTCAAGGAGGAGAACCGGTACGACACTACTGAGTCACGTTCCCGCTAATAAGACTTTGAGAGATTCCGTAAACAAAGTTATCTACTCGTATGATTACTCTCGAATGTTTACAGGAACTCTATCCGGACAGGGACCAATTTTTACACACTTCATGACGACTAACCTTCAACGGGTATTCTTTCCGGGGGACCACCGAGTCACCATTTCTTAGGCGGACGGTTACATCCTCTGTACCCGAACTAGGAACTAGGTCCTTCTAAGGTGTACGTCGCTTCGCTGATGCGGCCACGCGGTGTCGATACCTTATCGGACACGAGACCTCGGGCACGAGGTGTGCTCCCCTCGGGGCCGTTGCTCTTCGTCAGGTTGATCTCTCAGCGGCGACGAGCGGCGTGGTCTCTTTTCAATCGCGTCGTCACTTCTGGGTCGTACCGGTATTCATTTATGTATTTTTAATAAAAAAATTTTTTTCTTCCCTGTTCATTATGCAAACCTAGTTGAAGTAAGTAGCACCTCCTTACAGGGTAAGGATTTGTCTAAGGGCATTGAGTACATAAACCATACTCTTCTTTTGAAAACATGTAGGAGGTGTGCGAAGTCTTAACCTCGACAGATATGGCCTCAGACGTACCTTGGTCTGGAGAGTCCTCCCGGCAGGGGGTAGGTCCCACTCTTTTCCTTCCCTCTGTTTAGACTGGGGGTTCGGGACCCCTTACTACGCCTGAAAACGCCTTCTGAAAGAAATCTTCCACCTCCTCCCTTCAATGTATCGGGTGGTCTCCCGTTGCAGAGGATTTATAGAGTAAATCTGATAAAGGGGGGTGAAAGAAAAGGTGACCCTTGAAGGTTCAAACAGAAAGACAAGAGGAACTCGGACGGGTCGGGTGATGTAGGACCCAAGATGAGACCCAGAGACAAAGAGGGAGACCTCGTTGTCCAGAGTTTACCCCCACCAAAACGGGAGGGGACAGGCGGCCCAGTGCCCGTCACTGACCTCTGTAAAAATCGGCTGTGTCGAACCTCCTCCGATGATCGTGGGTGATCCGTCTCCGGACCCTACGACGACTTACTAAGGTCAACATGTCCTTTCGCGGGGGAGGTGAAGTGGGGGGCGTGTTGTTTCTTAGTAGATCTGGGTTAACACTTGTCACGTCACACTCTTTGGGTTTGATTCGGAGTGAATCGGTTGTGAGAGTTCACGCCCCACCCCTCCCCCTCCCCTCGTCCTTCGGGGTCTCGTCCCGGACCTCAAACGACCTACGGACAGAGTAGGAGTCTTAAAGTTGTCACTCGTCCACAAAGGTTCAGACGCATAAACCCTCCTCTCACTGAGGGGAAGACAACCCCTCTGCACAGTTGGAACCTTAAAAGACCGTTCGACTTAGTCCCGACACAGATCTCGTCTTGGTGGTGTTTTTATGTCTTCCTCGGTTCTCGGGGAGCACCTACGGCTCGTCGGGGGTACCGTCGATCGGACCTCACCCCAAACGAGTCACCCCAAACGAGGTCCCGACCGACCCAACCCGGCGTCACAAACGGAACCTGTCCGGACCGACGTACGAAGTCGTGTCGACCCCGTCGTGGATCGGAAGATAGTTATTTTGGACCCGGGACGAGGTCGGAGTGAGCGGAAAAGATTTTTCGGACAAACACGACTAAAGGCGGAACCGAGCTAAAAGACAACGTATGGTCCTACCTCGAAACGGAAGTGGAACTGGAGCAGTGGACCAGACTCGATGGGTTTACAAGCTCACGGTAAAAGTCCCCCACCCCACCCCTAAAAGTCCCCCACCCCTCCCGGGACTAGCCTCGAGACGGTCAAACCTCCGTGTACTGACAATCCTCCAGAACCGGACCACCGTAAAGAGGCGAGACGACAACTTCCTTTTCTTTTTAGTAACTAGAAGGAGGTAGGTCTTCCTTGGTGACAAGCAATTGTAAAAATGTAAAAGAAGGACATGCAAGTATGTAAAAAGTTTTGTGTCAACTCTAGTAGGACAGCTATTCACAAACCGGAGTTGGAAACTTTTCGTCATTAGGGTTCCAAGTCCGACAGAAGAGAGACGGTACTCTCCACCCCTCCCCCCTTCTGCCCCGCCCACAAATCCCCCGCCCTTGCCCGAATTTCGGGGTCGACGTGAGTCTTCGGGACACCCAACACGTGCAGAGAGGGTCCACCTCTTTGTCTCCTCCACTCCGACGCTCGACGGGTACGGAATCAGTCACAGAGGAACCTCTAGCGGTTCCAGACCGTACTGACCGAAAAGAGAACCCGTGGGAAACGACTGGTTCGTTTAGGGAAGTTCAGGCGGGTCCAGAGGAGAAGTCAAATTCCGATAAAGGATCTCCTGCACCAACGGTAGTCGACTTCTAGTGTTATGCAACGGTTTTGACAACGTCAAGGGAATAAACCCCCGTACGGGGTTTCTGAAATGGGAAGTCCACCACACTTTCAACGAGAATGGGGCAGTGGGGACACTACTTTCTTAGGGCCCCCGAGGGGTCACGGGAGGCCTGCTTTACTCTGGAGACGACCAGACCGAACCAGGAAAGACACGGATGGGCTCTCGCCTTCGGGAACGGGTGTCGACACCTAAGAATGGTCCTGGACGACGACGGGTCTCCCCGCACCGTCGAGACACGGGCCGGAAACCACGGGGAAAGGAGCCGTGCACCTTCCGTGCCCTCTGTTCTGTTTGTGTCGCCGTGAGAGGGAGGGCGAGTCGAGAGAACGCCGGAGGACAGGTATCCCGGGTCTAAGGGGGGAGGACCACCGTGGGGTCTTGGGTCGTCGTCCGAAGTCTTTGCTCCGAGAACCGGGGCCAGACGTTCAGGTCGGGGCGGACGACGTCAAGGGTCTGGAGGGGTCCGTGAAAGGTGTGACTCCTGAGACCGGTACAATTATCAGGTGGCCACGATGACAACTGAATTATAAGGAGAAGTTTATCTAAAGAAAATAATTTGAATTTGAATACAATCTCCTGTTTCAAAGTCAGGAACTTAGTGGTAACTACATGAATCCTAAAAAAAAGGACTATGTGTATTAATTATAAATTAGAGATTTTAATTTTTTCGTCATACGGATTCCTGACAGAGTC
The DNA here is from genome assembly GCA_006410555.1 of Capra ibex. Lineage (NCBI taxonomy): Eukaryota > Metazoa > Chordata > Mammalia > Artiodactyla > Bovidae > Capra > Capra ibex. The sequence continues at coordinate 3,586,869 of SJYO01036187.1, forward strand.
TAAGGAAGGTGTCCATTACTGTCTCGGTCCGTAACGAAATTTCAGGAAAGACCACGGGAGTCACCCGTCGTCTCTGACGAGAGGGGTTTATGGTCGCGTGACCCAGGTCGGTGACGGAGGACCCGTGGCACTAGTCACCTCTCTTGACATCCCCATGGTCCTACCTTTAAGGTCGGTGACCATGGTTCTGGGTACACCAAAGGGTTTCCTCCCTACCCAGACGTACACGACTGTTCCCTATCACGGCTGTCTCTGTTCGGCGAGTCACCATGTATGTTCTGTCAGGTAAACATGGAACATGTACACACACACACATTTACACACACTCTCACTCCCGGACGTCCCGTGGGTCGGTTGCCGACCTTCTATAAAGTGGAACCCTCCCCCACCCCCCACTGACCCCATCTCACTCTCTTGGGAACTGAAAACGAGAAACGAAGCCCCGATAAACTTATTCGGTTACGACAGGTCTACCAAGATCACATTATAAAGATTTTCCATTATGGATAAAAGAATTTTCTTTCTGAGAACCGGACCTACTGTCCTCTCGGGCCAAGATTAAGTCTGACACGTCTACTGTAACACCTGCACACTGCCCGTGTTCGGAGAATCGAAGGGACTCGGAGTCCAAAGAGGAGACTCGTTACCACCAAGACACCGACGTCGCTCTACATCCGCTTTCGTAGAACCATAGTGGTCCATTGTAAGGTTCCGGCAGAGACCACGGAAGTTGTCGGAATTACCTAAAAAAAAAAAAATTAGTACAACGGGACACTACCTTCGGGGACCGTCGAAGGATAATGGGAGTTTCAGTCAGACTTAGACCTAATCGTATGTTTTGGGAAGTGTCAGACCAAGACGGATGAGAGGTGTTATGGTCTTTCTACGTAAGAAGAGGACCTGTATTTGGGTCCTGTGATACCAAAACACCAAACGACCCGTGAGAGCGGATGTTCTGTGCTAATAGGGGAAGAAACGTCGGAGAATAACGAGACGAGACAACTATTTTCCTGAGTCCTGGGACAGACGGAAGTGGTTCCCTGCCCCCGACCGGCCGACCGGAAAGTCGGAAGGGCCAGCCCGGCGGATCTGAAAGAGGCGCACAGGGGGCGGAGGAGGGGCGTCGGGGAGCGCCAGGAGGGGAGCGTCCCGCGGGCGACGTTAGCGGAGGGCGCCGGGGGGCGTCGGAGCCTCGCCACTGGGTCGACCAGTCCTCTCGGCCCAAAGGACGGAGGGCCGGGACAGGACAGAGACACCGGCGTGGAGGCAAAGGAACGGGACGGGGACGGCTCCCGAGCGAAGAGGCTTGGGAAGTCCTCCTACGGGGTCGGGGGTCGGGGCGCGGCGTCCGGCTTGGGTCTCAGCGGTGTGCCCCCTCGGTGCCTCGGCCTTCCCTTCTGGGCGCCCCTGGCCCAGACGGAGACGTCTCCGACCCCGAGGGACTCCTCGTGAGGGCTATCTACGCACACGCGGAGAGGTCCCTAAGACCGGGACCCAGAGGAGACTTTACGAGATTTCGGAATAGTCCGACTTAACACTATGGTTGCAATCGATTGCAAACAACTCCGTGTGGTGCACGAGACGAAGAAAATAGTTAATAACTCTCTCCCCACAACTTGAGAGGTTGAGAATTAACATCTAAACCGGTGCAGAGGAAAGTTAGGATAGAACATGAAACTTCGATGTAATAAGTCACGCATTTGTGACTTGTAATAATGTCAGAGACCTAATTAGCTGGGAAAAGTAATACTTTATTTAAATAGAAACCGTTATAAGAAACAAGACTTTAGCTGAAAGAGATTGCAACTACATCGGTGACGCCGCAAGAAAACTAATGGTAATCGTACAATAAAGAAATAGGTAGGAAAAAACGGAAATATAAATTTCCAGTACAGAATGTCTTTCGTTCATCACCTTAGAACAAAAAGAATTAGGTTAACCTAGTAGAGACGAGAAACTCAATAAATCAAATAGACGTAAATTACACCAATAACTATATTAATCTAAACTTCAGATAGTAGAACGACAAACAAAAGATAATCCGAATAAGAAACAAAGGAAAAGAAGGAAGAAAACCTAATTAGCTTATGTAAAATGTTAAGATAAAATAGAGTAAACAACGGTCGGGTAGGTGTCCACGGTTTTCCTCCCCGGTCAGAGGTCGGTGGGGGGTGGTGTCTAAAGGGAGGTGCGAGATCTTTGGTCTTCACGACCGGTTTCAACAGTCACTAAGGTGAGATGAGTTGTCGACGAGATTGTCCTCGGCGGGATTCCGGACAGACTGTCGGGTCCCCTCGAGTCAAGACTAGTCTGTTACCCTTACCGAAGGGTTGGTCCTCCGAGAACTATGGGACCACGGTTCGTCTCGGTCCCAAGATCGGGAACGAAGAGAACTTTACGAATTCGTGACCTCTACATAGAGACACGGGGAGTGTCGGGGTGAATGAGGAGGGTCGGATCTTGGTCATCCACGGACTCTACTGGAGACCGACCCGGTCGAGCAGGACTCCGGGATTCCTCCGTTGTTCGGAGAGAGAGAGATGTACGTCATCACGTTCCCAACAAGTGTGTAGAGTGTAGGCACTGGTGTAACGGGACCGAGGACTTCCTGACTTCGCTAGCGCGCTCCCTACCCTAACAACCAGTCTTCGTAGAAAATACTAAGAGATCAAGGGGATTTCCTCCCGTCGATCTTCCGGTTGAGGGGTCCGGACGGCGTCTGGGTCGTTGTCGGGAGGTCCCGGAGGCGCAGAATCAGACCCGACTAGATTGACGGAAGCCACACACACAGTCCCGGAATCGCTTCGACCGTCGGACTGTTGGGTCGTTCGCTTCGCACCTCTCCCGATCCTCGGGGTCTTTTGACGGAGACGACACTCAGTCGGCGCATGGAGAGTGTTGTCCTTCAGTAGGCCCCCTTCGACTCGAGACACCACACGAGTGTCAGATTACGAGAGTCTTCGACGAGAGCCCTGTGCCCCACCGTCATTCCAAGTGGGGTCTCTCCCGTAGACTCTTTCCGACGAAGGCTCTCCGCGACCCTTCCACCCCGTCCACACCAGCACCCACCCCTCACACGCAGTCCTTCGCCCACCTCCGTCCTCGCGAGACTTGCGTCTCCTCTGGCTCTCGTTCCGGTGCGCGCCCCACCCGCCGACGGCCCTCGCACTCCGCTCGCACACACGGACGTTCCTCCCGACGGACTCACACCGACCGCCACCCGTACCGGACATCCGGCCCGTGCACGACACTTCCCGGAACTTCCTGGACGAGACCTCGACTCCTATAACAACATCCGTGACCCCGCAGTGACCTCCGTCCTGTCGACACCACTTTTTAACAGTCTGTGACTCCGAGACCCAAACTTTAGACTAGGGTGATAAATAAACGAGAAGCCAAACCCCGTTTAGTCGGTAGGACTCAGAGTAAAATGAGTAGACATTTTATGCAAGAATGTCCCAACACTGTTATATGTCGGAACTACATGAGGAAAGGGTTAAGACTTGGTCAGGTAACAAGGTGCAGACCCCCTAATTCACGTTCTTACTTCATATACTCTCGAGCCATCGAGGTTATACTGTAGAATAAAGCACAACAAGTCTGACCGACAATCCTCTTTCGTTCCTGATACACAAGAAGTCTTGTGGGTCAGACCACGGACGGTACATCTTTCACGAGTCCTTAATAAACAACTTATTTACTTATTCGAACTATGATTCAGAACTAGGAGTCATGTATAAGTTATTAATAATCAACTGTAGACTTACCCTTCTAAAATACTACTTTATTGGGACTAGTCTAGAGCCAGATCTACCCATTGAAACCGTTGTTCTGTCACCCCTCAAACCTCCTCAGTCCTACCCTTGCTTCCTGTAATAACCTTCCGAAACGTTATTAGACACAACTACCTTAGGTAGTTCTATCCTTTAAGATTTCATCCCCCTCGTCCCCCTCCGACTCCGGGGCTTATTAGTGGAGGCAAACCTGGACAACTCTCACTCCGCATCACCCCTCCCGACCCATGGACCACTTCGTAGGTAGACCTCATGGACCCCCTCTCCCGTAGTACTCTGTCCAGTTCACACCAACTACGGTAACCGGATCTGCGTCGAGGGTCCCTGTTACGCTCGTGTCTCCCCCACCTCCTTTGTCAGTCACTTGACACCTTTTGGGGTCACTCGGTTTCCCTTCTGTCCCAGTATCCGTCTGACTCTTTCGTCGAGGACTGAATAGACACTGTCTGCGGTCACAGTCCGTCCTACTGACACGCGTCTCGCCAGCCCCCTATCCAAGACTACGAGACGGACATGTGTCAGTTCCCGGACCCAGACCTCAGTCTGGTCGACCCGACTAAACCGAGGTGGCCTTGATCGTACAGACTGACACACGTCCAGTGAGCTGGACGGTCTTGGAGGAGAAGGTGAGACATTTCACCTCTATAACTTGACATCGGAGGAGGGGGCAAACGACATCCCTAATTTACTTTGCTTCGTGTATTTCAATGATCCTTCTGTCGCAGGTGTGTTCCGCCGATTACTAGCGAGGTTTACCAAAGACCCCACCCAACCGTGGAGTGGGCTAAAAGCCGGAGACTTATACAAACAGTGAGTACTCCGGGGTTTGGACTAGAGACCTGGGGAGGTACCTAGGACCTACTCCTCTGGACTCCAGGTTTCAACGACTTCGAGGGTGTCGTTCGATCTCGACCTCGACCCGGACCTTATGGTCGGGGGACCGAAGGTAAGAACATGGTGTCGAAAGGACCTTGTGTCTGGGTGTCCCACCTAAACTGTTCCCTAGACCGGTGCACAGTCCTACCGTAAACTCTCTCCTTCTTTCAAAGGTTACTACAGAAAGTAGTAGACTGCGAGGCTCTGTCCCTTCAGTGGGTAGGTGGTGAAGTCACCCCGAAAGACTTAGGTGGGACGGGTGGGGTGGGGGGTTGTCGCTGCGGTAGTAACGAGACCCCGAGACCTACGACGTCGAAGTCCCGGTCTGAGGAGAAGGACCCTGGTCCCTGTCCTTGTCGGTCAAGGATGGGAAGCGTGCAAGTGAAGGTCTTCGTACTTCGCGACAACGGATTCGAGAAGGCCGACGGAAGAGGGGAGGGGGACCGGTGCAATAGTGGTGGCAACTAATAAGTACCCCTTCTCCACATCGGTCCCAGTGACCTCTGACTTTCCTTGGGCCAGAAGGAGGGAAACCCTAATACCTCGAAGTCAGACCTAAAAAGGAGGACCTCCGACCGGTTGGACAACATAGTGTACACTAGAAACGACCGAAGTCTTCTCAGGGTCCCAGGAGCGGTCGTGGTAAAGACGAAACGAACCGAAGGAAGGTTCGGACCTGAGTAACTGTCCACCTCATCCCATCTGTATGTCTGTGATTGATCCGAAACTTTTATAGAGTACTCGATACTACCTTGTGTAGCGAAGGGAGTCAAAGGAGTAGACACTTTACCCTCATTTTGGACGATAGTCCCAACGTCTCGTTGGGTTCACTACTCCACTTCCCTGAAACTTTTCGGGATAAGTCTACAGTGAAAAGTATTATAAACTTGACCGTCCCTCGTCGTGGGACTTTCTTGTGCCACAGTGAGTCCGGAAAAGGATTCACCTAGACCGTAGATCACACGGCGAGTGTTCGTCTCTGAGTGCGACTGAGGACCCCATGAAACCGAACACCAAGTTTTTCGGGCAACAGGCGACATAAAATTCTAACATGCAAAACTTACACATCCCGACGCAAACGAGACGTCTCCGGTCACACATGAGGTTCCAGGTCCCACCGGGCTCTTAGACCCCGGACAAAAAGGGAATTCATAACTTAAGGGTGTCTCGTTCCTCCAAGGAACATATTCCTTTGCACACAAGAAAGTCACCGGTCTGTTTCGTCCGTCCGAGAACGACTACGGGTCCCCAGTACGTCTCGGGGGAGGGACGTCCTAAGTAGTAGGACTGTAACCGGAAACTCCACGACCACTCCGGTTTTAGTCGAAGGAAAGGGACCTGGTATCAGAACCCCCGTTTGAGGGGATGAGGGTTGTTTCACTTTCACTTTCAGCGAGTCAACACACACGAGACAGTGACGCACCTGATATGGCAGGCACCTTAAGAGGTCCGGTCTTATGACCTCACCCAGGGGGAAGAGGTCCCCTAGAAGGGTTGGGTCCCTAGTTTAGGTCCAGAGGACGTGACGTCCACCTAAGAAATGGTCGACTCGGTGGTCCCTTCGGGTTCTTATGACCTCACCCATCATATAGGGAAGAGGTCGCAATAGAAGGGTTGGGTTCTTGACTTGACCCCAGAGGACGTAACGTCCGTCTAAGAAGATGGTTGACTCAATAGTCCCTTCGGAACGGGTTGTTTTGTCAGAAACTTTATGAGTAAACTTCTCGTCTAACAAGGTTTTGGATGAAAGTTGGGGCGATTGCACTTAAGAAGGGACTTTTGTGGACCTTCGAGTGGGGTCGTGGGGAGGGGTGGACCAATGAAGGTGAACAATGAAGGTGAATGAGGGCCGGCCCCTCCGTCGATGACCATCACTGGTAGGGACCTCAACCCGTCCAGTCGCCCGGCGCCACGCCCGAGAGTCGATCGAGTACAAGCACGGACGGTCCGTAAGCGCCCGAAGATCTTTTTTCTGACACACCCTCCTACCTCGGTTTAACCCGACGTCAACTTTGGTAGGACTCGTGACTGCCTAAACTGATTCTACCCCCTCCTTCTCCCGAGGAACGTTTTCATCGGTCTCGAATTTTACCTCGACCGTCGAACGTCAGACCCCCGACTCAGATCGGGGAATGGGTCGAACACGGGGTTCTGACCTACGAAAAACCTTGATGTCCTCTGTGTCTGAACCTCTTTCAGGACTATTGGGGAGAGTCGGTGAGAGACCCGCAAAGGTCACAGGGGTCCGGTAGTCTGAGGTCCTCGTGCCACGGGGACCGTAACGAGCCGAGACTTCCGAACAAAAGACAAGGGCTCTAAGGCTCGGGGAGAGACGACTCTCTGCCGTCGTGCGACTGTCCGGGATCCTGACGTTCCTGGGCCCAGACTCAGGGTCGTTTGACCAGGATGGTTACACTGAGACTCGAAGTCAAAGGAGTGGGCACTTTTCCCTTATTATTAGAGATAGGGCTCCGACAACCCTTCACTGTCTGACGTCCATGTAGTGACGTCCGTGTGCCTCATTGATGACATCTACTTCCTAAACTTCCTAAGCCGGGGTCAGCTCCTTCCGCAGGGAAGTAGGTCAAGATTACCTCTTTACATTGACTCGGCAGGAACTACTCTACTGTAGACCGTTTCTGGGGAGAAACGGTCTGGGCCGCGGGGAGGGGCGCCCCTTAATTTGCGTGACTATTGGACCCACCACAGACGTCCGCGGAAATCTTTGGACTCCGAAGGACCCCGTTCAAGGACCCCACCCACCTTCCCGGACGAATGAGACGTCTAACGACATTGAAACGTAGACTAAACGTATGCGAAGCCCCACCCCCACCCCCCCCGACGTCAAAGAAGACCGTAAAGGCTCAATTTTATAACGACGAAGAGGTCCGTCTGGTCTATAACTAAAAGAAGAAGTCAGTGAAGAGATTGGTGAGGCTCCCCGGACCTAGGAAGTGGGTCCCTTACCCCTTACTCTCCCACCCCCTCCGTCTCCTACCCCCCTTCCCTCCGCGCTTCCACACCCGGAAGCTCGAGGACGGCAGGACCCCCTCCTCTTCCTCGACGGTCGTCCTCCTACCTCTGTCGTCTCTCCCGTAAAAGAGGGAGCCCAGGCAGGGGCACGTAAGGGCGGGCCGTAGGGACGAGACTGAGACCGCTACGGGGCCCAGGTGAACGGTCACCAGGTCGCCGTCCCATCCCTGCGCGTCCGGACCCCGCCCTCCTGGGCCTCCCCGCACCGCTGGCGGCCCCGGACCTCCTTGGAACGCTCTCCTTCACCGAAGACTTGGGGAGACCGTCACCTCCCCGTCCTCGCCGCGCCTCCGCCCCCGGCCCGGCTCTTCCCGAGCCGCGCCCCACCTCGCCCCGCGGCCGCGCGTCCCGCGCTTCCCCGTCTACGGGTCACTCAACGTCTCCCTCCACGCGGCGCGCCGCAGGCCCAGACTGGCGGAGGCCCCCTGTCCAATGGGACGGCGGACTCGGGGAGCCCGAGGTCACACTTTCCGCTCCGCGGCCCAGGCGGGCCGGCTCATTGCCTGAGCGACGGGCCGCCCCGACCTTCGAGCGCGGCGCCGGCGGACCCCTTCCCAGGGGCGGAGCGACGGGGCGTGGGCTCGGGGGTCGTCTACGCGAGAGACGGAGGCCGGCCCCGAGGCCCGATCTACTGCCACCTGTCGTCGTACTCGTCACCCATGACATCGGACCTCCTCCTTGACCTCCTGACGAAGAAGTGGCGGTTCTGGTGGAAGAAGTCCTCACACGTCTCGTTTGCAGGAAGCTTCCATTTACATTACTACATTTACATTTCTCGGAAAGTAACGCCCCTTCGTTCGAGACACCAGATCTTCCCTTTGGACCGAGGACCGACTGTCCGACAGTTGCAGAATGGCCTCACCCACCCGTCAACGGGACGCCCGGGGGAACTTGAACAACTGCCTCGTTTGGGGCCCAACCTAGACCTCGGGAAACCCCTGGTGTCCGTTCTGACCAGAAAAAACGAAAAAATTACAAGAAAAGTCGTAAAGGACAGGGGCCTGGAAAAGTTTTACCGGGAGATCCTAAACCCCTGTCGCGAGTGGACACGGACCCTCCCACTGGAAGGGGGTTTAGCCTCGAGACTTCGAGGTCCACCGTTCATCTACCGAGGGACAGTGAGTAATTCCTGTCGTAACGATCCAACTCTGAAGGCATAACGTCTACCGGTCTTTGGCAGAATTTTGTGTCGGGTCGTTGAAACGTCTTCAGGTGCCACAAAGATCTTCGTTTGATTTTGAAGAGAGGATCTAGTGACACGGCGATGGTACAACTGAAGGACTCGATCGATCCCATTGGATTGCCCCAAACACACACAGGGGATTGCGCCGACACATACGACCTGTGGGTCGAGTGGACTCAGGGGACCGCCGTGAGAGGGTCAACGTCGGTACACAGACGATGTACCGTCACCGCCGTCTCGAGACAAATAAATAAACAAAACAATAAATCTACTCTCCCGAGGTTCGGTCCGGGAACGGATTTACCCGGACAAACATCTGTCTCACTCGCCAATGTAAAATGTCCACATACGTCCGAGTATTAATTAAGTCGTCGGGATGTACTCAGTTTAATCGATTTTTGAAGGGGTCCGGACTGAGACCCCGGAGGCATCAATTATTAAGTAGAACGGACATCCGGGGTGTAAACGACCCAAGACGGGTAGTTTGTTTACGTGACACTCTTCTGTGGGTTCTTAGTCGTCTCCTCAAAACTAAAATCACAAGTTTCTTAGTTGATCTTGTCCGGACACAGACCCATGGGCGAAGTCTTTGACCCCGTCCCCCATTTCTCCCGAGTACGCCTTTGGTACCGACGATTCCCTCCCACAGGTCGAGAGAGGACCCTAAGGACGGAGTTGCACATATGGGGGAAGATGGGAGTGGCGGTGGGTATATGTATAAATAAATTCCCGTGAGGTCGACACATCCCAGAAATAAATCCGGTCGCCTAGAGTCGGAATCGACATGGGACCTTGACGCATGACTCGAAATCTTTTATACCCAAGAACCCGGGGTGTCGAGCCCTCAGACTAAAGCAACCAGACCCCACTTCGGACCCGTAGTTCTAAAACTTTTCGAGCGGACAATGAAGACTCTACGTCGACTCCAACGCTTGGTAACGGGATCTCCCAAAACAACGACGGCCCATCCTTTACCAAGGACAAAAATCTTGTCTCAAAGCGACGACGTGAACGACGGTCGGTCCGACATTCGGGAACCGGGATCTCCCGCCCGAAAGACACGCTGACCCATCTCCTTCCCCGTGACGTCTCGACTCCGAGGAAAGTGTGCCGTTTATTTTTCTATACACAGAGACCACTAAGAACCCTCTTTATCTCTATAAAATGTTATTTTATACGTCCCCGAAGGGACCACCGAGTCTACCATTTCGTAGACGGATGTTACGGTCTCTGGCTCCAAGTTAGAGACCCAACCTTTCTAGGAGACCTCTTCCTTTACCGTTGGATGAGGTAATAAGAACGGACCTCTTAAGGAACCTGTCTTCTCGGACCGCCCGATGTCAGGTGCCCCGGTGTTTCTCAGCCTGCACTGACTCGCTGATTGTGAAAGTGAAAAAAAAGTACGACCGTACCCCCCCGTTGAACAAAAAACCGGGTTTATCGGAAGAGAGAGTAAGAGGGGGTTTTGGGAAGGGTCCCTAGTGAGAACTTTTGTGTGGAAGCCGAGACGTGGGTGCAGTGTAGAGAGAAACGTTGGTGTCATTGAGGTCGAAACAGACCAAGGACTTGGGTAACGCACCGTACTCCAGAGACGTGTCGGGGGAGCAAAAGGGTTCAGACATTCGGGAGCCTCCCACCCTTAGGGAAGACTCTTTACCTAAGATAACTTGGGGTGTGTCCCACTATTCCTATTACGGAGTTTCTCTCTCTCCACCTGTGCCGGGGAGAGCAGGGACCCGAGACGGGTCGATGTCCCACGTGCTTCAGAACTGACTCTAAGTCTTGACGACAACCTCTGTAGAAGGAGTCGTGGTCGGAACGGCAGACTTGTCGGCAGAGGTGCCTCCGTCCCCGCGTCCCGGGGGAGAGCACCCCCTCGTCCGGGACCCACCGGGGTGGCCGACACGTCCCCACGTACACCGACCGCGTCCTTGGTCCTACGAAGTAGGTGTCTAGAGTCAGAGGATGGAATACACGAAAAGGTGGAAATCTTTGTGAAGTCTAGAGAGAAGGGGACCCTCGGTGAAAATCTTTGCCAAAGGTTCTCTAGCCGGAATAGGACCGGGGTAAGACTGAGGATAGTAACGAAAAAAGGGATGGGTCAGACTCGAGGGTCCTCTTAAAGAGGAAGGACAGAGGTTCCTTTCCGCAAATACACAAAGGGCCAGCGGCTCTCTGACTCTGGGGTAACCCCTTTCCGGGCTCGACCGCAGATATTTATCGGAACAGTCTCGTTGGACATAGACGGTCAGCCAGCACACGGACCGACCTCGTCTCGGCACCTCCCTTCGGAGGGTGACAGGACCTCGGAACCGACCGGGTCGGAGGTCCCTCGAGGACTCTGGAGACAGGTCGGGAAAGCCACCCCACGTCCTCGTACCCCCTCTCTCCCCGGTACACGTCGGTCCTCCGGGGCTTCCACGTCACCGTCTCCTTCACCCCGGTCCGGGACCCGGCCGACCAAGGGAGGTAAGTCTTCCGTCGTCGAGGGACCCGGGGTCCGGAGGGGACTCTGTCGGTGCCTCGGGGTCAGAAGTCGGAAACAAAGCCCACGGGACGTCCGTGAAGAGGGAACCGACGACCCGGCCTAATCCAGTAAATGGGACCTAGCACAGAGGTTTACCCCGGGGGCCACCGAACCCCTTGGGGCTGGGCTCATGAGTCTTCATGTCTGGTTCGTCGAGAGACCTTCCGCAGGTATGCCAGTGGGCCAAGTTCTGGAACCACAACCCCACCCCCAGTAAGTTCCGGTGTGTCGTTCAAGGACTGCCTGGGAGTCCCAACCTTGGACATAGAGAGCAGAGGGTCGGGCCTCAAAGAGACGAGGTCCGGGTGTCTTCCGTCCCAAACCACTAAACACCCGGACCACGGACCCTAGAGACTGGTGGAGACGGTCGACGGGGACAGAAGGACAGACCCTAGACTGGGATCGTCCCTCCGGCCGAGGGTGAGGGGCGTCATGGGATCTACGGACGTCCCCCCCGGCGTCAAAGTCCGAGACTGGAGACTCGTCCCTGGCCTGTGGGGTCCAAAAGAGACGTACAAGGCGTCCGAGATCCTGGGGTCCGTGGTTGGTCTGGAAATCCCACCTCCGAGGCCCCTGTGTCTTTCGGAGGACGAACGTCTGACAGACTCGACCTTCCTGGGTTCAGATCGTAGACAAATGTCTACCTTTCCGACTTCGGTCCTCCGTGCTCCGACAGTGGTCTGGTCTGCAGATCGACCCACCCCAGAGAACCTGTGGAACAGTCCTCGAGAAGACCCAGAAGTAGTGAGTCACCCACTGTCCCTGTCGGGAACAGGAGAGTCCTGGAAGAAGTGTCACCTTCTTCGGTTTGTCGGAGTCCGATCCTTTCCCCGTGTCCCAGGAAGGTGGGGAGGCAAGGAGTCCGTGTCACACCGGGTCCTTGCAAGTAAGACGAGAACCATAATTGTCCCCAGGGACAGTAGTCAGGGTCTTGGAACGTTCAAGAAGAAGTGTGGACAGGATCCATGACGAACGACATAGAAACTGCACGCACAAAAGAAACACCTGTGCCTCCGTCTTCCAACCCGAGATGGACACCAATTTATAATATGAATTCGTGTCGACCTTACGTGAGGGTAAGGGGGGAGGGGTGGGGCCCGGGAAGGACCGGATGTAACTGTGGTAACTAAAAACTTTTTAAATTCCTTCTACGTTTCTCCTTCCACTCGTCAGAGTCTCCAGTGTCCTACTTCGGTGAGGGTCGAGGTAGGAACGTGAACGGAGGAGAGGAGAACGGACCGACGAACCGGGGACGCACCTGTTCCAAGGTACCAAGGTCCCTGCAGTGCGTTCGGACTGGTCAGTCCCTTTAGGGGTAGAGAGACGGGCGTCGTCCTCATGGGTCCGGAGGCGGAGGCATCGAGGGGGACTGGAAGAACCACACTCTCTATTTCCTGTGATTTTTATTCAATCAAGGTTTAAACTCGTTATTTTTATTTTTGGAAGTCGTGGCAACCTGGTATAGTGACGGCAAAATACACGAAAGAGCCTACGGACGGGTCGGGTGGTGAGTGGAGAGGTACGACCGACCCGGGCGCTATCGGAGGGAGACCCCGACCTCAGCCACCAGGGGAGGACCCCCGGCCGCCGGACGACGACGGGACCGGGAAGAGTCGCAGCGAAAAGAGGTCCTTCTGCCATTCGGCACATTCTAGTCCTGAGCGCGGCGCGTCCACGATACATCGTGGTCGGCGACCAATGTCTTCGGCCCGACCGACTTACGACCAGCTCCAATTAGCGACGCGGCAGAGAGAACGTGGGACACACTAGTCCTACCTGACTGTACACTGTTTGTCGGGACAATAAAAGTCAGTAGTCTATCCTGTCTTCAAATAAAGGGAGAGGTTCCTTTCAATGAAACCGTCCACGCCGAGTCCTATTGTGCCCCCTAAGACACCCAGTCCGGGCCTTCGCCACTCGCATAAGATGCGGGGACGCGGTAACCGGTCTTGGGTCAGTGCACCGGTGAGGATTGGTGTCCCTCCAACCCTTTACTTTATGTCGACACCCGGGTCCACCTGCTCCTTCGGCCAACACCACTTGTGAATCGGCAGAGACGGTGCGTATCGAAGAGGGCGGAGACGGGTTGGTGGAACCCTTTGAGATGAGAGAACCACTTCCCGGCGTTGGGAACAGAGAAACTGAAACATGAACAGACAGCGGTTCCTCCACACTAAGGACCCCACCCGTCGGGATGGAGGGGGCCTATGGGACCCTTGAAAACGTCCTTTCCACGAAAAGGAATGAGTCGTGACGCGACCAAGGAGAATGATAGACTTCGGAAGTCACCACGAGTGCCCAACTGGGACTGGTGACTGTAGCCTTTAGAGAGAAACCTATCGAAAAAAAACCTGTCAACTCCCGGGGTGAGATCTGTAGCGCCGAGGACGTACAAACTTCCATCCTGGGAGTTTAGACGAAAAAGTTTTATGAAGGGGGAACCCCTGTGGGTATCTTTCAGACCCTTCGTGGACAAATCCTTTATAAACCACTGACTACCGAAGTCAACCTTACATTCTACTCGTAAATACTGTCTAGGGATCCGAGGTCGCGGGTCCTCCACTTTCCGAAAGGGACCAGTGAGTCGCTTCATCTTTGTCGGGGCTCCTGGGTCTCGGGGGCCGGGGACGAGTCTCGTCAGACACAATGAGAGTCGTGACTACGACCGTCCCTACAATTCTCCTATTAGGAACCACTAGTACTGACCAAGTACTACCTTGTCTTCGGAGTGCCTTGACATTCGGTCTAAGACCGAAGAGTCGAGTTGAGGTCGAGAGCCGACTCGAGGGAAGTTCGGAGGTCTGAGCCCACGAAGTAGACCAGGAAAGTTGCTCACAGTGTACTCGGACAGGAAAAGAAAAAATTGGCTCTCAGGAAGGGGTGAAACGTACCCTCGTCTCGGAACGGTCAAAGAGTGCCCTGACCGTCTCTCTCTAGGACTGACGATTCAAGAGATTTGACATGCCTGAAGGGATCCCACCCCAACCCCTCTCCCGGACTTACCAACTGTGGTCGAGGAAGAGGTCCTGGTGGACCCCGAGTGGGGTCTGTAGGAGGGGAAACACAAGGCCTAAGGAGGTGAGGGTGATGAGTTGGGAAAGAGAAGTGTGGAAATCTGAAATAGGTCTGAACCGGGAGAAAAGGGAGATTTCAATATCGAGTCGTGTGTACATTGTGGGTAGGTGGATGCAATAAAACCATCTTTCCTTTTGAAACGTGCCGAGAGTTGGGACTTAGGGTCGAGAATCAAGTGTTGTAGTCCGACCTGAGACCTAGGTCCAAGGTTCGGTGCTCACCGTGTCCCTCCGTGGTAGTCCGAGTGGAACCACGGACGTCGGACCAGGGTCGGGAGGCGACTAGGAGGGAGTGGTCCATTGGGTGTGGACACACGAAGAGTCGAAACCCTAGGAGGACACCCCCCTGGGTCTGGACAGAAGCAAGTCCTGGAGTAAAGGAGAAGACTTACCGAGGCAGAAGGGTATTCTATCGTGGGGTCAGGACCGTTCCGTATACGAGACCCCTATTCTCCTGGTCTAGTTAAACGGTCCTTGGTCCCCGTAAATTAAAGTCTTGGCCCTCCTTCTTCCCTCGACATCTCCGTCTTTGGACGTACAACCCGAGCGACTCGGACGCGGAAGACAGGCACCAAGACAGGACCAAGGGTAGAGAAGAGGAGGGGGTGGGGAGGGGTCGAAATGCACGTCGAGGGGTCGGACGTGGGGGGTAGAGGAAGAGAAGAATCGACATCTTACTCGAAAAGACATCGGACAGTCTCAGAGAGTGCGGGGAGTCTACGGCTGTTAAATTACACAGGTCCTCGTCGAGCATCGAAACGGGAACTGACTGAAGGACGGGACAGAGGCGGAGCAGGAGAATAAGGGGGTGGAAGCCGTGGCCTTCCCAGAGGGGAGAGTACGGAAGGTAGGTCAGACCGTGACACCGAAGGCGGAGGTACCACACCGGAGAGGAAAGACAGGGGGTGGGACGGGATGGATCGACCCCCGAACAGTCGAGAAGGACTCTACGAGGTCCTCCAGCGGGTCGGTCAAAGGGAAGACAAAGAAGGGGACGACACATGGGACGTAAGCTACCGTATAGTAAGACCGTAGGGTTTCGGAAGTCTCGGAGGGGAAACGAAGATCTCGTTTCAGGTGTGACCAAGGGCGGACAATTACAACGTAGGTTTTACGGTGTTACGGACCGGAGTTAGTTTTGCGTCACAAAAGTTAAAAGAATATCGTGCCCCGGCTCCCCAGCCCCCTATGTCTCTGCCTATTTTACATATTTCTGGATACCGGAGTCGGTGTGACACGTCGTCTGGGATCAACGAGGGGAAGGGGTGGGTACTTCACAGACCTACCCCGGGTACCCGTCTCCCAGTGGACCCCCTCCTGTGACGCAGACGGGACACCGGGGCGCTGAAAGTAGTCCTCCACCACCGCCGAGGGTTCTACCCCCCGCCCCCCCGACCGGGGGTCTTAGTCTCCCGGACCCGAATTCATTGGGTCCTCCCCCGACCCCTGTCCGACCGTCGCTGTCCTGGCGTCGTCGGACCCCTCCCAACCTCCTCTAGTCGAATCGGAGACTTTTCGTCGCTGAGGACCTCGACCTCCTCTGACCCTACCCAGCAATGCCGGTAAGGGAACAAAGACGTACATCGAGGGTGTCCGTCCCTCCTTTGGACACGAGTAGTGTGACAGTAGGAGGTTGGGTGGTTAGTCGGGAAGGAACAGGTACCGCGATGAGTTGCACCGAGGTCGACCAACCTGGGGACGACGGGCACTCCGATGTTAGGATCCAAATTTTTTTTCATTTCGTCCCTCCCGCCGCCGTCGCGCAAAGGTGGACTGTCTGGTGGGACCGCCTCAAAGACAACGACAGTCCGGTCTCCCGACCGTGTAAGTTGCTCCAGGATACGTTCTCCCCGAATCGGTTCCCGCTCCGGGTGTGGGGTGCGAGTAGGTTGAGGTCTCGTGTGCGAGAAGGGTGGTGTGTGCACCACAGAACCCACTCTCAGTTCAAAACTTTCCGAGGTTTGTTGGAGTCCGTAGGGTCGAGAGGAGACGAGTGGACGGCGTCCTTCGACAGAAATAGAGCAAGCAAGAAACGGTCCGGAGAAAGGCGACATGCCCAGAACCCTCTCGACCAGCGGTATGCGATAGTCGCAGGGAAGTGGTCGTAGGTCAGGCGCTCAGGACGGAAGAGGAGGAGTGGAGGACCGAGAGGGGCTCGCGCTCCCCACCACAACCCGACGGGCGGTGTGACACCCCGTGCCCCCGACGTCCCTGGTCGGAACGTCGCCTCCTATGTTCCGACCCGGGACACAACCGGACTTGTGCACCTCTCCGGTACCCGCCCATGTTGGAGGTATCAGTGTGTACCGACCCTTTCACACACAATCACTCCTCCTACCCGCTTGACTCGACCACCCAGGGTCACAAGTATCTTGTAAGGGTCGACGTTGAACTACGAAGAAAGACGAGGGGCTTTTGGTGGTATAGTAGGAGAGGATGGGGAGTTAAACTACCCGACATTAAGAGACCTGCTCCTTGGCACAGAACAAATCGTGACCCAGGGGCCGTGTACCATCCGGGATTTACGTTCGGACTACTTCCTCCTCCCCGGAACCTCCAAGAAGGGGTGTTTTGCAGAAAGGGATTCCCGACCACCCGTGAGGGCCTCCCGTGTGTGTCTCGCGAAGTCCGGCTCGCACACTTTCGCCTAGAGTCCTGACACTCTTTCCCTTTGAACGACTCTAAGCCCTACGCCTTAGTTACCTAAAAAGGTCACTGAGACTTTTCTTTTTAGAGTGACTCACTCGTCTTTTACGTTCCTGTTGAAAGGTTTGTGTCTTGCCGGGAAGGTAGGGTAGACACTAACGAGTCGACAAACGGGACCTCCCACTCCCGCCCGTCGCGACCCAGTGATTCGTTGACCCGGGACCGCGGATGACCGTTCTCAACCGGACCGGGCAGGAGGCCACCCCGGAGGTCCCCCACCCCCGTCTCCCGGGTACACACCCCCACCCTTTCGGAGTCCCTAAAGAGGACAGACGGAAAGTCGGAACCCTCACCGTCCCACTCCTCCCCCCTTAGTTATGTGCAGAGGGAACAAAGTGAAAGGGTCAAAATAAGATTCGTACATTTCTGGGCCCAACCACTAGGGTCAGCAAACTCGTAAGAGTCTGTCGGGTCGACCTGACCCGTCCCTGGGGTCCGGGAGTTCACCTGGGTCGTCACCTGGACCCTTGGGTACGGGGGTCGGAAGGGAGACTCACTGGAGTCCTCCGGACGAGGGACGAGAGTCGGAGTGAAAGGGGGAGACATTTTACCCCTTTGAGCCGGGAGGTCCCTTCTCATTGACGATCTCTCCCCGACGCTCTTACGTACCTCTTGAGGACCCAAACCCTACTATTTCCGGTAAAACTCTTTACGTCTACCCCCAACTTTACGTCTACTCTCCTCCATCCCAAGAGCTACCCCCATACTCCTCAGTATTCCGAGACAACTACATTGTCCCTCTGCCGTCCTTGGTCCCAGACGACCCTTTACCAATCTTAAATTTTATGATTATTAATAACCCGGAACTATACACGGTCCGTGACAAGATTCACACCTCTGAGTAAATTAGGAGTGTAATTGACGCCAACGGGGTACTTGTCACGGCCAAACTTGGCGTACCCAGGCGAACAGAAGTCTACGAAAAGTCATCATTTATGATACCAGGATGTGTCAGACACCAATCGACTCAGGTGACTACGTCCCAGGACTCCCGGGTGGTGCACGGTAATTGGGGTCGTAACTAATTCCCAGTCTCAACACGTATGCCAAACGTATATCGTCACTCCTTTGACTCCGTGACTCCCCCCAGCCCGAGGGGATCGTTGTTCCCCGTCTAGGTCTTGAACCCGGGTTCACTGGATTACGGTCCCGAGGGTCGGGGATTCGACAGGACGGAGAGGACATCGAGAAAGGTCTTAATGGGTTTATGGACTCCGACCTTCTCCGGGTGTCTACATTGGGGTACAGTCGTCGCAGGCAGAACCTCTGTGAAACGGGCCGGGAAATCCTCTCTCCTCTGGTCTACAGGGACGGGGACGCCGAGATCCCGTGTCACTCTCGCACGTACACACCTTGTGAGACTCGGTGAGTTCTTGGTTGGCTCTGCGTGCAGTGCAGTCCGGCAGAGCGTCGGGGCCCGCCCACCGAATCGTCCCGTCCGCCGTGTCCCCTCCCCCACACCCCCGGTCACCACTCCGAGCCCGAAGGACGTGTCGGGTCGGGCGTTTTGACTTCCGCGCGTGTCCCGAAGACCGATCACCCCTCGGCTCTTCCCGGGTGAGGTCGCTTTCCCGTCGCTCGACCAGGGGGTCGGTGGCAACGAGAGACTCGCCCGTACCGGTACACCCCTGTCCCTCGACTCACAACCGAGGGTGTACGGCGAACGGTGGGACCTTAAGAGACTCAGTAAATACCGTGACCTACGGGACAGGTCACGTACCACCCTCTTCCCCGTGGAAGACGGGACCACGGGCACAGGACCCTTCCCCGGACACTAATCTTGTGTACTCGATGCCTTGAAGGGAGCACCAGGTCACCAATGCTAAAGTGGAAGGTTACGTCCCCTCCCTCCCAAACTAGGAACTAGTCTTTCGATTCTAGAGTGTACGGAGCATCGGTTTTGTGGCTCTGTGTTTTGTTCGTTATACTTGTTTAAGTTATTTCTGAAAATTTTACCAGGAGTAATTTTTATATATATATAATTTTTTCTTGAGTACTCGACCTGAGGATCTCGGTCGTCAGGGAGTGCCGGGTCCCTGAGACGTTCCGAGAGTCTCGTGTGCCCCAGGATCTTCGTCTCCTTGGGACACAAGTTTCGTAAGCACACGTCTCTACAACGCTCCACTCTCGTTCCTTTCCTAAGACGTTACCCCTACCCCTCGAAACCGCCGGTCGGTCAGGGGTCGAGGGTCGAGTCACTGAAGTTCAAACCAAGTCAAGTCAGTGAGTCAGCACAGGCTAAGAAACGTTGGGGCACTTAGTGTCGTGCGGTCCGGAGGGACAGGTAGTGGTTGGGGGCCTCAAGTGAGTCTGAGTGCAGGTAGCTCAGTCACTACGGTAGGTCGGTAGAGTAGGAGACAGCAGGGGAAGAAGAGGACGGGGGTTAGGGAGGGTCGTAGTCTCAGAAAAGGTTACTGAGTTGAGAAACGTACTCCACCGGTTTCACGACCTCAAAGTCGAAATCGTAGTCAGGAAGGTTTCTTGTGGGTCCCGACTAGAGGAAGTCTTACCTGACCAACCTAGAGGAACGTCAGGTTCCCTGAGAGTTCTCAGAAGAGGTTGTGGTGTCAAGTTTTCGTAGTTAAGAAGCCGCGAGTCGGAAGAAGTGTCAGGTTGAGAGTATAGGTATATGCTGGTGTCCTTTTTGGTATCGGAATTGATCTACCTGGAATCAGCCGTTTCATTACAGAGACGAAAACTTATATGATAGATCCAACCAGTATTGAAAGAAGGTTCCTCATTCTCAGAAAATTAAAGTACCGACGTCAGTGGTAGACGTCACTAAAACCTCGGGGGGTTTTATTTCAGACTGTGACAAAGGTGACAAAGGGATAGATAAAGGGTATTTCACTACTCTGGTCTACGGTACTAGAAGCAAAAGACTTACAACTCGAAATTCGGTTGAAAAAGTGAGAGGTGAAAGTGAAAGTAGTTCTCCGAGAAATCAAGAAGAAGTGAAAGACGGTATTCCCACCACAGTAGACGTATAGACTCCACTAACTATAAAGAGGGTCGTTAGAACTAAGGTCGAACACGAAGAAGGTCGGGTCGCAAAGAGTACTACATGAGACGTATCTTCAATTTATTCGTCCCACTGTTATATGTCGGAATTACATGAGGAAAAGGATAAACCTTGGTCCGACAACAAGGTACAGATCAAGATTGACAACGAAGGACTGGACGTATATCCAAAGAGTTCTCCGTCCAATCCACCAGACCATAAGGGTAGAGAAAGTCTTAAAAGGTGTCAAATAACACTAGGTGTGTCAGTTTCCGAAACCGTAAAGTACGTTTATACCCGAGCTATTTCCTGTCTTTACCACACCTGGATTGTCTTCGTCTTCTATAATTCTTCTCCACCGTTCTTATGTGTTTTCTTGATATGTTTTTTCCAGAAGTGCTGGTTCTATTAGTGCTACCACACAAGTGAGTGGACTCGGTATGTAGGACCTTACACTTCAGTTCACCCGGAATCTTTCGTAGTGATGCTTGTTTCGATCACCTCCACTACCTTAAGGTCATCTCGACAAAGTTTAGGACTTTCTACTACGACACTTTGACGACGTGAGTTATATGGTCGTTTAAACCTTTTGAGTTTTCACCGGTGTCCTGACCTTTTTCAGTCAAAAGTGAGGTCAGGGTCTCTTTCCGTTACGGTTTCTTACGAGTTTGATGGCGTATTAACGGGAGTAGAGTGTACGATCATTTCGTTACGAGTTTTAAGAGGTTCGGTCCGAAGTCGTTATGTACTTGGCACTTGAAGGGCTACAAGTTCGACCAAAATCTTTTCCGTCTCCTTGGTCTCTAGTTTAACGGTCGTAGCCGACCTAGTACCTTTTTCGTTCTCTCAAGGTCTTTTTGTAGATAAAGACGAAATAACTGATACGGTTTCACTGAAGTGCTCTTGGGGTGTTGAGACACAGAACGTCTTTGACACAACGGAGCTTAGAAGGAAAAGGACAACGCCGGTGGAGAGACCCCCGCATACTCGATCGTTTCGGTCACAGCGCGGAACGGCCTCCGGTCGGTACTGCCCGAACCCCGTCTCGTAGACTTCGTCTACCCTTCACGGACGTCGACCTCAGTGGGGTGTTGAGTCCAAAGGCGTCTCACACCCACTGTCCTGGCAAGTAGAGTTCCGGGGAAAGCCTAGGGACTCGGGTCCGAAGACCCAACGTGAACTCGAGGGGAGACCTCCCAGTCGATGTTTCGACACACCGGGAGAGGACCGACGTCGCTGAGTAGACTCGTCCACCCCGGTAGGTCTAGTGGGGTTCCGAAGTCGGTAGAGAGTGACGTGGACCGTCCTCTCACCGGCCCGGATTCTTTTCTCAGACCAGGGTCTTCAAGTCCCTGCTCCGGGGTGAACGAATCTTCGTCCCAACTGAGGAGTAAAAGGACGTTATCTCTTTCACTTTCTGTGAGGGTTGAAATTTCTCGGTCTACTTAGGTCGACCAACGTACCGGAGGGCCAAGGGGACGGGAACTTAGAAGAAAAAGAATTAACAAACGATCCTAAAACAATTCCTAAAAACGTAGACACAAGTAGTCACTAAAACCGGACATCAAAAGAAAAAAACACCGCACAAATAGACCAAGACCATAATACCACTGCCACCGGAGAATCTTTCTCAAACCGTCAAATGGGAGGAGTACCGTTCAGTGAGGTCACGAGAACGGATCTTTTAGGGCACCTGACTCCTCGAACCATCCGACGTCAGGTATCCCAGCGATGGTCAACCTGTGTTGACTAGCTGAAGTGAAAGTGAAAAGTGAAAGTGCGTAACCTCTTCCTTTACCGTTGGGTGGGGTCACAAGAACGGACCTCTTAGGGTCCCTGCCCCCTCGGACCACCCGACGACAGATACCCCAGTGTGTCTCAGTCTGTGTTGACTTCGCTGAATCGTCGTCATCGTCGTCGTTAAAAGACTTTCTGACTCACCCTATCCACAATCGAGAAGAGATTTAAAAACCATCTTAAGTGTACACTTCGGCAGACCAGGACCCGAAAACAAACAACCTTCTAAAAAATAATGTCAAAGATAAAGGTACGAACACTACCCAGACAATTCTAAAAGATAAAGAAGGACCAAGTCAAAACCTTTCAGTATGAAAAGGTTCTTAAGCAGGTAAAGAAGGTTCACCAGGTAAAATAGCAGTATTTCAACGACTACCATTAGAGAATCCTCGGAAACATAAAGACACAACAGACAACACGAAAGAGGTAAAAGCAAAGATTAAGACAACTAAACTAAGAAGAGGGAGACAAAGAACTACTCAGACCGATTACCAAAAAGATAAAATAAATAGAAGAGTTTCTTGGTCGAAAATCAAAAGAACTAAAAACGATATCAGAGGAAACAAAGAAAAAGTTAATGAAGACGGGATTAAAAATACTCAAGAAAGGAAGATGATTGGGACCCCAAGAAGTAAAGAAGAAAAAGATCAACGAAATCCACATGTCAATCCAATAAATAAACTGAAAAAAGAGAACAAAGGACTCCATTCGAACATTACGATACTTGGAAGGGGAATCGTGACGAAAATGACTTAGGGCAACCAAAACCCAACACAAAAGTAAAAGTAAGTAAAGGTACGTATCAAACCAAAGAAAAAAATAAAGAAGACACTGAACAATCAATAAGTCTGCGCACAACAAATCGGAGGTACACACACATAGGATTTATCAAAAAAAGGGCGTCAACTGTAGATTACAATGGCGTAACACTAGTCTTTTCTACGAACTTTAAAGTTAGAAAAACTTAAATGGTTCCGATCTAAGTACCGGGTCCTACCCTAGACAGGACCTCTTACAAGACACACGTGAACTCTTTTTCCACTTTAAGTAACAAAACCCCACTTTACAGGATATCTATAGTTAATCCAGATTCACCAGGTAACATAGTAAATTTCAAACACAAAGGAGCGATTGAAAGACAAGTCAACTAGACAGGTATCCACACTCACCCCATAATTTCAGAGGGTGACAATAACACAGTGACGATTAAAGGGGAAAGTGTGAACAATCGTGAACGGAATGTATAATGCTGAGAAGAAAAAAATTAACGTTATCATTATATACATATATATTGTGTACCCATAGTAGTAGAGTTGGTAGAGATTCGCACATAAAGACACCGTAATTCACGGAAGTGTGCAGACATGGTGGTAGTCGTCGTAGGAGAGGCCTTGAAGACGCAGAAGACTTGGGGCATGGGAAATCTGAGATTGAGGAGAAACGAAGGAGGGGTGTCACGGACCGTTGGTGATAAGACGAAAGACACAGAAACTAATGAGATCCTTGGAGTATATTCACCTTAGCATTCCATGAACAGAAAAACTGACCGAAGAAGGTGAAGCATATTACAACAGTTCCAAGTAGGCACAACATCGCACACAGTCTTAAAGGAAGGAAAAATACCTACTCATTATAAGGTGACATACACACAAAGTGTAAAACAGCTAGGTCGACAGGTAGTCACCCAACGAAGGTGCAACACCGACAACTCTCGGTACGACGATACTTGTCCACTTCCACTTCAGCGAGTCAGCACAGGCTGAGAAACGTTGGGACACCTGACATCGGATGGTCCGAGGAGGCAGGTCCCTTAAGAGGTCCGTTCTTATGACCTCACCCAACGGTAAAGGAAGAGGTCCCCTAGAAGGCTTGGGTCCCTAGCTTGGGTCCAGAGGGCGTAACATCTGTCTACGAAATTGGAGACTCGGTGGTCCCTTCGTACTCACACGTTTAGAGACAAGTCCGGGACGAAAGTGAAGAAACCCAAATATAAGTCTTCACCTTAACGACCTATTACACCACTAAAGTACAAATTAGAAAACTTCTGATGGTATGGTAAAAGGTATCGTCGATGTGGTAAAAGGTAAGGGTGGTCGTTACATGTGTCCAACAATAAAAGACACACAAACTATCATCGGTGGGATTATCCACACTCTACCATAGAGTAACGTCAAAACTAACCTTTTCTGAAACTAAGACCCTCCCTAATCCCCGTCCTCTTCCCCTGCTGTCTCCTACTCTACCGTAGTGATTGAGTTACCTGCACTCAGACTCACTTGAGACCGTCAACCACTACCTGTCCCTCCGGACCGCAGGACGCTAAGTACCCCAGCGTTTCTCAGCCTGCACTGACTCACTGACTTGACTTGACTTGACTTGACTTACTGACCATTACAGTTTATAGAAAAGTAGACGACGAATAACCAGTAAACATATAGAGGAAAACTCTTCATAGATAAGTTCAGGAAACAGGTAAAAATTGCCCCGACAACAAAAAGACAACACTTAATATCCCCGAGAAATATATAAGACCTAGAACTCATGGAACAGTCTGTATACTAAACGTTACCTTCGGAGAAATTCAACTGAGATTTTCTCGGTTCATGTCGGAAACGTCCCTGACCTCAGACCCGACTCCACACCCCTGGGCGAGTGAGTGGGACGGGTGGCAGAAGGGACTTAGTGACACGTCACGGGACCAGGACCTAAGAGACCCTTGTGTCTCTACCTTTACGAAGTCAAGGACCGAAACCCCACGAGTACCAGATGACCACCTCTATCCCAAAACTGTCGAGTACGATGATATATCTTCTACTTCGGCCACGACCGTATTAACCCCGTATCGACGACAACAACTTCTCAGGTGATTAAGATCTATCTTCACCTCCTAATCCCTTTCATAGGGTTTTTCTATATAGTCAAGGCCCCTCCTCCCTGTTTAAGAGAGTCTACTTCTCCTTTTGTAGAGTAGGACGCACTAGTTCGAGTCGACAGTCCCTCTGACTCTCCTCTGTCCCCAGGTCTTCCTTTAGGTCAGACTTTTTGTCTGAAAGAGTTACAGGATCTTTGAGAACTCCCGTGTTCTCTTACTGGGTTCCCTTTTAAGGACACCGGTGACTTCGTCTTACCCACAGTGGGGTAAGACGGACCTAAGTGTGAAATCTGGAGACTCGAGGTTTCTCCCCGGACGAAGTACTTCCGGGTCCTCTCCCCTCTTGTCTTTACCTTCCTCAAACGTAGTAGATGGGAGCCTATATCTCACGTCCGTAGAGGAGACTAAAGTCCAATAACAGGGTCCTCATTTGTCTACCGATCCGCACCTCGTCCTAGGAGATCCGGGGAATCTGGTAAGACCTTGGAAAGTAAAGGGACCTAAACAAAACCCCAAAACACATATACACGTACACACACAGCATAACGAAGAACCACAAAATAAGTAATTCGTTTATAAATTACCGGGGAGGACACACGGTCCACGATAAGATCCTTGACACAGACACTTGTTCCGGCAGAGACGGGAGTGCTTCGAAGGTAAGACACAGGTTCGACGTCCCTGCACACGACTAGAACTCTCCTTCGGTCGTGGACACAGGTCCGGTCCGACCCCCGCCCCGTCCCCGTCCCGGACAGGCCTTGGGGAGGTCCCATCTCATATTCCTACGTCGAGATACCTCCTACCTTCTTGTCCGTCACAGGACCCGGGGTGTCCTCTGTCTCTTTCTCTCCCTCGTTCCGGGAGATCCTGACTCTCCCCCAGGGTCCCCGATCCCAAACGGGTCCTGACAGGACTAAAACGTGACCTTCAGGGTCTAGGACTCTTTTGAGTCAGGGTTCGTTTGACCCTGTCGACCAGTGGGATGGACCCTGAGTGAGACTTCCGTGGGGGACGAATAGGTCCCTGGACTTTATAAACTCCGCAGGTGTTTTTATAAAAGTAAGGAAAATTTTAGTCCTCCTTTTTTTACTTGAAAATTCAACTTCCTTAATGAAGTACTGTAATTACATAAACAGGAATATGGTTAGCCTTGTATATTAACGGTTTTGGAAAAATACCTCTTTCCCCGGATGGCGGGACTTCTCCTTTCATCTATGGGCTCTCAGTATTACACCCGGTCTGACTTTCCGGACAGTCCCCAGGTCCCAGTCCCCTTCTCCTGAGGTGCACCCTAGTCAGGGGTGTCGGTTTGAAGGGAACCGGGAGGTCTCCCTACTGATGACTAGGACGACCACCCATGGCACCGACACACGACCGACGGTAAGTAACTCACGAATGACACATGAATGCAACACGATTCGTGAAGGTCTACACGCTAGAGTCAGGTAGAGACACTATTTACACATTTCTTCTGGACGAATGGACGTAAAGAGTCCGTTTCGTTGGACTCAGAGCCACTCTGACTGAACGGGTGCAAGTGTCTGCTGGCTCCCATACCGACCGTTTTCGGTCGGATACCGGTCTACACGGTCGGCGTACCGAGTCACCCATCGTTGTATGGGGGGAGTAATAAAACTCCTGATTTACTCTAATACTGGCACTTGGGACTCTTACGGAGTGATTACTACTCCGTTGACGTCCGGACTTAACTTTACGGACTCGAGGGTCCGAGTCCCGAGGGGGTCGGAGGACGTACCCCGAGGACGATGGGGTCTACCCGACGAGGACGGACATCTGACTCTCCCGGTGCACTTTTGTGCTCCCTGCGGCCCTACCGAGGCCCTGTGTGACCGTCGGGTCTCAGGGGCCCGTCCTGGGGGATGTGAGCCTCGACCCGACCCGACGGACCCAACGTGGGTCCGACCAGAGTCGAACACGGCACGAAGAAGACTACAGGTGTCCTGCACGCAGAGACAGAGGGGAGGAGGCTATTGGGCACCCGAGGTTCCTACCCGTGGGGTAGTCACAGTACAGGGTTCCACGGAAAGTGTCGGGGGTCGGTGCTCGTTAAGTTAGTCAGTGACAACTGACTGACAGGTGTACCTGGTAGACGAGGTGTAAAACAGAACCCACTGAAGTCAGAGAAAGATCAAAGGAAGAGAGACAAAACAAAAAGAAAGAGAAAAAAATAACGAAGAGGAGACATAGGGGGGTTTCGTTGAGTCTAAGGTGTACCAAGACAAACAAGACGAACAATCCGAAGGGATTACCGAGTCTCCCATTTCGCAGACGGACGTTACGTCCTCTGGGCCCAAACTAAGGACCCAACCCTTCTAGGGAACCTCTTCCTTTGTCGTTGGGTGAGGTTATAAGAACGGACCTCTTAGGGTACCTGTCGCCTAGGACCGTCCGATGTCAGTACCCCAGCGTCTCTCAGCCTCTGAGGACTCGCTGAAGTGAAAGTGAAAGACGAACAAGTCTGCCGAGGTACAGGGACGACCGAGTCCACCATCTCGTAGACGGACGTTACACCCTCTAGGCCCAAACGAGGGACCCAACCCTTCTAGGAGGCCTCTTCCTTGACCGTTGGGTGAGGTCATAAGAACGGACCTCTTAGGGTACCTGTCTCCTCGGATCGCCCGATGTCAGGTGCCCCAGTGTTTCTCAGTCTGTACTGACTCGTTGACTGCGTACGAAGGAAGGATAAGGGGAAAACCCTTATTGGACAGTCTCTGGCATCAAATCCTCAAAGACCAAGAAAATAAAGCCTTGTGACCTGTCGAGGTATCTCCCTGAATACTCTTAGTTGGGTGACGGCACCCACCCCGACCCTTGGTCGAGTGGTCCTGGACCCCCCCTGGACACCACTTCGGGGTGGTCCGAAGGAGGAAGGGCAAACTAAATCCGATAGTGTTTCCCCGGTCACTCGGAACTTACACTGGACCCGTAGCTCGTCCCACAAGACTTGGGTCGGGTCGACCGTCCACGGGCGGGGAAAGGAAGTCTCCAAGGAAGAATCCTGCTCGACTCACCTCTGGGGTCCCAACCCCAGTCCGGTCGACACCCGTCGTCTGACCTCGCCTTCCGCAGATATCCACCAGCAAGGGGACGTCTCCGACGGTCTCCGAGAGAAGGGTCTGTCTCCGACGTCTACCAAAGGTGGGTTCCCCGTGTTCTTAACGACGGCTGTCTAAACGATTCTCGATTCTTTCTCCTTTACACCGTTTCCGAGGACCACTGGCCGAAGGCCCTCTCAAAAACAAAACGAAAGAACTTGATACACTGAAGTTTTCCACACCTGGACGAGCTTGAGCCCGTCACACCCCAGACCGTCTGTGTATCTCTTCGGTCACCGTTCCTTCCTCGTTTCAGTTCAGTACCTCTTTGCAACCCGTCCAAGACTCGCGCCGGCATCTGGGTAGTAGTGACGGCGTCGAGCCTGGTAGGTCGGGGTCGCGAGGAGAGTCTCCGGCGGTCGGGTGTGGGTCAAGAGACTTCGTCTTCTCCTTCGTCACTACTTTCTTTGGTGGGACAGGGTGGAAGACACATTTTAGAATCGCAACGTCTCCCCGGAATCTCGAAGAGACCAGACTGAAGTAAAGTGTCCACTCCTTTGACTCCGGGACCCTCCCCTTAACTGAGTGGTCTCCAGTGTCCAGTGAACGACCAGAACACAAGTAGGAGTCGTTCTTCGACGGCTCTCGACTGTCGAAGCGTGCGTCGGGCGTGGAAGAACCGTGCATGGGGAGCACCGCGTCCAGCCACACTCCACGGGGACCTACACCGACCACAGGAACGGCCCGACTCATGGTGGAATCGATCAGGTGAGAAAGGGACGGCGAGTCAGTCGTCCATAAATAAATAGACAGTACAGGAACCTCCAGTAGGATCAAGAGGTGACTCGGGGACGTCCCCGACGTTTTCTGATTAGCAGTCTACAGCGTAGACTGAGGGAGGTCCCTCACAGATTGACCTCTCGACCTTAATTGTGTACACCTTGTCATTACTTTGTTATCTTCCGTCACGTATTAAGCCACGACTGCATCGGTATGTCCGACACTTCAGTGGAGGTGTCCAAGAACCTCACAACCTCCATTGCAATCGTCCGTCGACGTCTCCAGGTACCGTATGCCCCTAAACGTCCAAACGAGGCTGCCCTTAGACTCCGAAACTCCAGCACCCCGACCACAGACCCTCACAGAGACTCGGTCACCAACTCGCACGGACGTGGAAAGGAGTCGGTCGAACGATGGAGGAGTACTCCCTTCCTACCTCTCTCTCTTGAGACTATTTCACTTTTCGGAAACAGATGAACACCTGTACACTCTCACTTCAACGGTTTCCGGGGAGGTGACCACCACCCTCCTTTGTGTGACGTTTGTGGACGAAGAGTTATGTTGGTACGAGAGTCCTCTTCCAACCCCTGGTCAAGTGTGGACATACACGGAAAGAGGTGACCCCTTAAGTTCACAGTCCCTAGATTCTCTACTCCTCTCGTCTCTTACTCCTCGAGCGTCGTCCGGGCTCTTTGCAGGATGTGTCTCTTCTACCCTGATCCCCTCCACCCCCAGCACTTAAGGTCCGTCTCTGGTGTGTCTGTCGTCTCATCTTGTCTCCACCGTCTGGTGACAGGTGCCCGGCCTTAGGTGTTTATTTCAAAATAACTTTGATGCGAGTAAGACACTAGTACCAGACGATGGTGTTGTCTCGATTCATCGTTGCCTCTGATAATCTATCTCACGTCTCGGACTTTACAAACGACGGACCGGAAATGTCTTTTAAATGATTCGTGATCACATCTCTTTCCTTACTTGTTTGAGAACCCGTGTCCCCGGTCAGGTTTCCCTCACGAGGTCCTTTCACTCTTTACTCGAACCGAGTGCCTCCACCCTGAAATATACGGACCTCATTATCTCGCGTACAGAAACCTACCCAAGCGAGTAAAGGTCCTACGGGGGACAAAGCAAACCGAAATGGAAACGAAGGCATACTCTGTTATTTACTAAATGTCTTTACTCCTTCGCTTCCGAATTTCTGTACGAGTTTGAGAGAGCTCTACCGAAACAATCGTCACCCTCAGTCTTAGCCTTGTGTCCGAGCACGAGTAGGACTTCCACAACGGACTCGGAGAGTGGACACGGTTCGACCTTGAGCCGAGACCCCAAGGTGCCACCCCTTCTGTCCACGAAGAGAGTGTCTTGAGTCAGGTCTGACGTCACGGTCGGAGTGACGTGACATTAAGGATCGTCTTTCACTCTGACGAAAGAGGGGTGTATCCTTACCCCGGTAACGTCCAAGAACTCGTTTGTAAATAATAGACGAAGTACGGGGCCCGGTGGACCGTCTCTCGTCTCTGGATTCATACCACATTCAGCAATCCCTCGACGTTGGATCAACCCCTCTTTTTGGTTCGACCGACCAGATGAGCCTCCAATCATATTCATCTAAATTTACGTCCTGTCATATCACAATCGAAACCTACATCCAATCGAAATTGGAAGGACTCGGACGAAGGAGTAGACACTTTACTCGTATTCACATGTAAAGAGTATTTGAACACCGCTCTCACTTTACTCGGTTGTCATGTCCGATTCACTCTTCTTGTCATGGACGTGTCTCGATCGGTCCTTTATCGTCATTTCGTAGCAACAATAGTAAGTCCCGACTCTACGAGTCGGAACTGTAGACTCCCTGGACTGTAGTACTCTCCGGAACTGTCGACTCCCTGAAATCTGTCCTCATTCTGCCACTTGCGTCACACGTTCTTCTCCGCCTACTTAAATTTTTGTCCCGTTCACTTTAAAGACCGTTTTTTTTTTTTTTACACCAAACACACTAAATCCAGGTCTTTTTTTTTTTTTCCGGACTTACATAGATTACCGAGATCNATCGGTCCTTTATCGTCATTTCGTAGCAACAATAGTAAGTCCCGACTCTACGAGTCGGAACTGTAGACTCCCTGGACTGTAGTACTCTCCGGAACTGTCGACTCCCTGAAGTCTGTCTGTCCTCATTCTGCCACTTGCGTCACACGTTCTTCTCCGCCTACTTAAATTTTTGTCCCTTTCACTTTAAAGACCGTTTTTTTTTTTTTTTACACCAAACACACTAAATCCAGGTCTTTTTTTTTTTTTCCGGACTTACATAGATTACCGAGATCGTCCAAGAGGAGTCGGGTGAGGAGTGAGACCCCCAGGGGGAGCAACGACCCCGAAACACCCGCAGGGACACAAGTCGACGACGACGACGATTCAATGAAGTCAGTAAAAGCTGAGACACGCTGGGGTATCTGTCGTCGGGTGGTCCGAGGAGGCAGGGACCCTAAGAGGTCCGTTCTTGTGACCTCACCCCACGGTAAAGGAGGAGGTAACGTAGTCCCCTCTGATTTTCGGTGGTCGAAGTGAGTCTCAGAAGAGTCGAGTGACCCAGTGAAGGGTCACTGGGTTTAATTCTGAAATATAGTAACTACCTTTACGTTCTAAGCGGTCACAAACCCAAAAAAGAATTTCATTTTAAGTCGAACCCCAATTAGACGAGACTCTACCCGGGGTCTGGTGGTCTCCTACCAGGAGAGGAGAAAACCACATTACCCATGAATTTGACTTTTCAGACTCCTAGTGACAAAGTCCTGCACAGAGATGAGACTCCGGATCGTGGGTCGGAGAAGTGGACCGACATGGGGTTATTGTGACTCTCAATTCTCTCCTGCGGCGGGAACGGTACCGAATCCTGGACCCTTGTGTTTAGACGAAAGTGGTCACGGGACCTACACGACCCGCGCAATCCTTGTCGAGTTGGTAGACGGTGGGTACGGTCCTCGAAGTAGTCTCGTAGGTACGGCCTCTGTGGCTCTACACAGTCGGAGGACCCTCTCTGTGGAGCGTCCTCTTACGGACATAGAAATTTTGGTATCGTCTCAGTTAAAGGGTAAGACAGAGGTAGAACCCGGTGGGGGTCTTTGTTTTGACAGACAGACCGAAGATCGAAGCATCGGTATCTATCTCCGTTTAGAAAGTGAAACTCCTAGACTCTTAAGCCGTCCACTTATCTTTCACCCCAGAAACTGAATGGAAGACTTCTGATGTCTGTGACCTATAACGGAAGAGCCATTTGGAACCCCCGTCACCTATAGACACCCACGGTTTCACAATTGGGACGTCGACCTACCGTTGGGACCTCCAGACTTTAACGGACCCTCAAGAAAAGGTTGTGACGACGTGTAATCGTAGCGAACCCTCTAAAAATTTTAGGCAGACAGGTCCGACGTGGGGTCTGGTGAATTTAGCCTTGGAGGTCCTCCCTCGGGTCCACCACCACACAAAGACTCCGAGGGGGTCTCCTCAGGTGCACGTCGTTCAAATTCTTAAAGACGGGAGAACCTTACCCTTTCCCCTCGTCCGCCACGACCGCCACGGACCGACCGGCTAACCGACGAAGTCCTCGACTAAGTAAGTCAGGTGCCCAATCTAGAACAGACGGTCGGGACCACACCCATCGCCGGACCCCACGACGGCAGACTCCGACCCTCTAGCTCGTACGGCCGGTCTGTCCCGAGGACCGTGAGGGCCTACCCCGACAGAAGACGCAGTCGGGGCGCCTCCGACGGGTGTCGGCGAACGCAGTGAAGGGGTCCAAACACCACCCTTCGCTCCCTATCTACCAGACGACTACCCTTTCTCTTGTCCTTCCTTCTAGAAATCCAATTCCGACGAGACTGGGAATGACAAGTTTTTGTCAGACCTTACGACCGGAAACTTTCGGTACGACGTCGACGGGAAAGATTGTCCCTTTACCGATAACGAGTAAACCTTTGGTTCTCTCTAGAAGATCCTCGACGATCTCAAAAGAGAGGTAGTGAATCGAGAAAAAATATCTCCTCGGACTCTTCCGACAATTGGGGATTCCTCGTCCTCGGACGTACAAAGCATCTACTCGTCTTACCTCGCACACATTATTATTGACCTACGACCGAAAAGACTGATCTTCGAGGGTCTCCCGTCGTCCGCGTGGGCCAGGACATCTCTCCACGGGTCGCCCAACCCCCGACCCCACTCCAGAGGTCCTTGATTCGCCCCCCCTGTTCCTTACTCTACGAAATGACACTCCCAGGGACCCCTCGTACAGCTGTCGCTCACTTCTGCCTACACGCCGAGTGTGGTCGACGACGAGGGGAGGTCGTTTTCCCTCAGGGGGCCCTTGATGAGGAGGACTCACCAGGAGCTACCTGAGTCCCAGGACAGGGTCCCTAGGTTCACCGGTGTGTCCTCTCCCCGCTCGGGAAAGGACCTTAGGACAACGGAGGACGGCCCTCTGTCTTCAGGGAAGAACTGTAGAAGTGCCCACTGTGCCACCGGGGTCCAGGACTCCGAAGACCCCTGGGTGGTTGGTCTGTGTGGAATCGACTTGTAAAGTGTCCAGTCACTACATAGCCAGAACCACTCCTCCGACGAGTAGGGGTGGAGCCTCGCACGTCAAAGTCACCAGTGGCACCCCCGCCGTCTGCACCCGACAGGACCCCACTGGTGCACCACTCGTCTCGTGAGAGTCCGTCTGAACTCCCCGACCCGCGGCCCGGGGTGCGCCTACGAATGGTCGTCACCCTGGTGTGCGCAAAGAGTTGGGCCGTCTCGAAGACAGACATTGGACATTTTATCCTTGTCGTGTAAATCACACATTCTCTACCACACACCTACGTGTCACGAGAAGACTGGTCGGAGGAGTCTCTTCTCATCTCTCCCCGTCTGTCCGGGCGCCTTCTGCGACACTACCTTTTTCCCGCAGTCGCGTAGAGGCGCGACTCCCGGCCCACACCCTCCGTGCGGTCGAGGGGAGGCGCCGGCTCGAACTGCAGAGTGGCCGGGACAGCCCCTTTCACACTCGTCCTTCACTTCCGTAGGACGGGTCACACTGAACAGAGGGTGCCCGACCGCTCTTCCCGTCGAGACGGGGTCCTTAGGCCGCACAAGTCGACCCACTACGACGCTACCGTCGCACCGACCCTTTAAGGGGTCGGTTTCGTCTGTCTGCGGGTGTCCAGCCACGACGCACTACCGTCGGTCCTCTTTTACTAGCGGGAGGCCCGGAGTCAAAGGAGTAGACGGTTTCCTCTTAGGGCTGGGCGGGACCCCAGGTGACCTAAAGACTCTGTCCGTTTAAGATCCGGCTAAAGGTGGCTGGGCAAATAAGGGCGTTTGACACTGAGGGCGTACGAGTCGGCGTGTCCTTGTCGCACTTCTGTTTCGGTCCTCCCACTCACCGTCGCCTGAGCTCTCTTCGAGCCCCTCGACTGTCCGCCTGTCTCAACGGCTCTGGGGTCTTAAGAGGGGACCTGGCAGAGGCGTCACCCTTCCGGTGACCGGAGGTGCAGGAGTCGAAGTAAGAAGGTCCTCTCCCAGAACCCGCCCCCACGCCAGTCTTCTTAGGTGACACCACAGCACCCTTCTTGCGTCGTCTTGTCTACCCAGGGAAACTCGAGACGTCTGACATCCCGACCTGCGTCAGGATTGGAGGAGACTCAGAGCCAACAGAGTTGACACTTTACACCCACTATTTGAGTTAGAACGTCAAACCAAGACTCCTAATTGACTCTGTCACGTACGGTTCGTGAACCGTCCCTCCTCCGAGAGTCATTTGGGTCCGGTTGGGACTCGGGGTCGTCTCTTCTCAGTAGGGGAGCCAATAGTCTCTTCCGACGTCGGGGGACGAGGGTGGTCAACACGTCAGCAAACTATTTATGCGTATACATACACACACGTATACACACACCTACACACACACACACACACACACACAACGAGTCAGCACGGGCTGAGACTCTGGGGTACCAGACGTCGGGCGGTCCGAGGAGACAGGCACCCTAAAGGGTCCGTTCTTATGACTTCACCTAACGGTAAAGGAAGAGGTCCCCTGGAAGGGTTGAGTCCCTAGTTTGGGCCCAGAGGACGTGACGTCCGCCTAAGAAACGACTCGGTGGTCCCTTCGGGACCCTGGACCCCGGACTCGACTACAGGCACACGGAAACCGGGCGAGTCGGACCCTCTTGACGACAGCAAGGGAAGTCGTGTGCGACCCTAGCACACACGTGCGGAAGGAGGTCGACATAACAACGAAGGAACTCCTCTGCTGATGCCGAACGTGCAGAAACGTAGAGGGTATCGTAGACTTACCTAGAAAGCCATCGTCGGGAGTTACTCGTTTTGTCGAACGGTCGAGTCGTCTAAGTATGGAGGTCACGGACACATCAACCCGGGAAAGTGCCACCAGAACGTTGTTCGGACTTCCTACCCCATACCGGGGGTAAAGTGTCCACTCCTCTGACCGTGGTTCTTTACAAGGTCGGTGAAGGACCCCCCTCGGCCGGTCCGTCAATGGGGTCGACCGTAAACTGGAAGCTAACAAGAGTCGGACTCAGGTAGGGTAAGTGAGGCACCAAGACCACGAATGAATGAGAACCAACCTCTCCGGAAATCCTCCTTCGCCAGTGAGGGAAAGAGTAGGATTCTTCGCACACGTTACGTGCACAGGTGGGAGTGCAGACACAGACAAGGTCTTACTGACATTCGGGGGACTCCTCGGAGTCGCGGGCGGGTGAGACGTCCTCTAGTTCGTCTTCTAACTCTCGATGTTGCGGGCCCTCTTCTTGACGGACCCGTACTTCGACCACTCAGGCACGGGCGAGGGGTAGGGACGGGGGTGGATCGAGTGTCGGGGAAGACGAAACCGAGGCAAGAAGGGGGAGCCTTAGGACCCCGAGGGGAGGGGTCCTCCCGCGAGGGGAAAGAAACCCCGAGACCTCCGGAGGTCCGAATGCACTCCACCTCTTGGACCCGACAGTCACGAGACCCCTTTGTCTAACCCGATACCCTACTCTGGATCTAGGGCAGAGACCGACAAAGAGATTCAACTCCGAAACCCTTTGGAATTGGAGAGACTCGAAGTCATATTTTTTCTGTAATCACAGGTACACAGTTTCGTGTACATCCGTAATTTACTATACGTCCACTGATCCCCGGGTCCTTCGGGATCCGTTCCCCGTGTCCGTCGGGAGGAGGGGAAGAACCAGGAGTGTAGGACACGGACCCCGTCGGACGGACTGACACGTCTCGAGTCTCGGCCCTCCCGTGGTCGAAGCACGACCAAGTCTCTCCGGTAGAAGTCCCCTCTGCGACCTCCGCGGGACGGGGGACGACCACAAACGACCGTTGACCGAGAACCACCCCGGAATCGACCTACCTGTGGTCTTGTTAGGTCAGCGTCTCCTTGACCCCAAATTCAGACCTCCCAAAGTCCTCCTTTAAGTGACGGGACCAAGAGGTTTCTAGAATAGTGTCTCGGACGGACGAGGAGGAACCAAACCTCCCCCCTGCTGGTCTCCCCGGTGAGGTCTGGGACGCAGAACCGGACCCCTGAGTCGTCTCCGTTAGTGGGGTAGACGGACCACCGTCCCTAAACCCCGTTCGTCGCACTCGGGGACCCCTCCCCCTCGGCGTCGTCATCGATCCAGGACGCCCGGAAGACGGCGACGGGACGGTCGTAGGGATCCAGTCGTCTCCGTCCTCCCTTGAGTCCCTCCGTCCACCACGCGGACACCGACCCTACCGTGACGTAGTCCTTCCCGGAGACGTCGGGCCACCCAGACCTCGGGGCCCGCCCTCACCGTCCGCCCTCTAGGCCGCTCTGTCCGGGCGGCACTGGTGCGGGTGGGACGCGGGACCGTCTCGCTCCTGCCGTCGATGTGCCCGAAGTAGTTCCACGTGGACTTCGACGCCGCCGGCCACTGCCACGGGCGGCCCTAGGCCGGGGTCAGGTAGATACTGCGGTAGTTCCTGCACCTAGGTCGCCGGCGGTGCCTGTTCGCATGTAGGAAGATGGACGGCGAGCTGCGGCAGTTCGTCGACGTGTAGTCGTCGTCGTGGTGCCAGTCGCTCCAGTAGGTCCCCGACGAGTTCTTCAAGTACCAGCACCTGTTAGGGGTCTTCAAGCGCGAGAAGTTCGCCTATGTGTTCCTACCCGTTCCATCCTCGCTCGCTCGAGAGGGGGTCTTTAATGGGAAGGACTGAGACCGACCCGCCCGGGCCAGTGTGCTCGACCTCCTCACCCGAAGAGCACCGGGCCTCGGGTCGGAGGGGACACCGCAACCCAGATGCCTGCCTGGCGGGTGGCACGGGGAGGGAAGTGTGTACCGACGTCCTTTGGGTGGGGACCCGCAAGTGAAGGATTAGACACCCTACCCTGGTGAGGGAGCTTGCAAACCCCCCTACTGCACTTACCTTTGTGCGAAGGGTGGGATCGTCTGAGACTTCCATGGCCAACAATGGGAAATAAGGACGGTCCGCGGAAAGCAATCCAACTTTCCTACCGATCTTTGTGGGGACGTAGGCTTAGCCAGGCCGGTAGGACTCGGGGACGAGAAGATGAGGCTCCGTCGGGTCGGGCGAGAGAACCAAATGTCACGAGAAAAAGAAGAAAAAAAGCAAAAAACTCAAATAAACAGAATGACAGTAAAACTTGGATTTAGTTAATTCTTAAAAAGGAAGGAGATCCTTCCTTTTATTAAGAGATAAACATCTGACTCATCAAAAAATTTCAAATTAATTAAAATTAACCTCCGATTAATGAAATGTTATAACATCACTAAAACAGTATGTAACTGTACTTAGTCGGTACTCACATGTACACAAGGGGTAGGACTTGGGGGAGGGTGGAGGGAGGGGTAGGGTGGGGAGACCCAGTAGGGTCACGTGGTCGGGACTCGCGACCGACAGCGTACGTAGCTTGGACCTGACCGCCCGACAGAGTGTACACCATGATACGTACAACGTCACGAGAAGGTCTTTGAGAGGTAGCGACTGACGGGGGAGATGGACGCGAATGAGCGGCCCGGACTGTGCCTGCAGGAGTCGAAGCACGATTTCCTCTTGCTTTGACCTCTCCACCTCCATCCAGGACCGTGGAGGCGGACACCCGTAAGGGTCGGGCACCCCGAGTGGATCGGCCCGCCCGAGCCAGGTGTGGGGGGTCGCGTCGACCTCCGGCGGGACGTCGACGACTCGACCCCGCTCACACCGGGTTCTAGTCGCGACTTCAGTCCTCACATTCACGAGACCCCCTCGTCCAGTCCCGGACAGACCGTTCCGGACACTTTCCTGTCCTAAGGTACACGGATGAAACTTGTGAGTCCCACCTCCCCACGACTCTTGGAGGGACACAAGGTGGGTCGAAAAGCGAGGACTCCTACAGGACTCCGGGTCGTTCGAGGTTGAGACCCGAGGGGGTCCGTGTCCATGACAACTGAGTTAACAGAGAGGGATCAAGAACTTT
The DNA here is from genome assembly GCA_006410555.1 of Capra ibex. Taxonomy (NCBI): domain Eukaryota; kingdom Metazoa; phylum Chordata; class Mammalia; order Artiodactyla; family Bovidae; genus Capra; species Capra ibex. Next base: position 3,625,055 of record SJYO01036187.1, read on the forward strand.
CGTCTGGAGCGATGGGGTTCCCTTCGCAGGTCGGACGCCATACTTGACCCCACTTTGGTTCGACCACGAGGGACGCAGGACCCCAAAAGTCTTCGTCAGAACCCCCGGTGACACCTTTAATCCCCCTAGATCCGGACAGAAAAAGGTCGGAGGTGGTCCTTCGAGACGAGAGGGAGACAAACTGTCTCACCCTCCAAAACAACCCTGTCTCATAAGGTGTCTTTGACAAACTCACAACGACCGGGGCACCCTTGGAGTGTCCGGACCCCAAATCTCCGGACCGAAGAGCAAGTTCAAAACACCGACATGACCTTCGAGACACTGTCACCAAGGGAGACACCTGAAGTCGAAAGGGTAAAGAGGTTACACCCCTAATTTGGTCTATTTGGAACTACAAGGCAACACGAGTTGTTCGGATCCTCAGTTTCAGGGACTGGGGTACCCCCGGAGTCAAGGACCCAGTCGGCCCTTTTCGGCCTGAACGGAAGACAGGACTCTTCGGTCCAGGGTGACCGGTCCGGGTCCGGGTGGTCCGGGACGTCTCGACACGTTCACTGAGTAGAGTAATAGACGCGACGGTCGGAGCCCTCCACCTGTGGGATTAAGGTGCCGTCTACTCCTTTGTCGACTCTTCCCACCTCAAGACACGAGTCCCAGTGTACCGTCTCGGTCCGACTGCGGGTCAGAGGACTCAGGTTCGAGTCGAGGGGAGGGCTGCAGTGGGACCCCCGACGTACGACCCCTGGGCAACGACCAGTCGGGGTTTCGTCTGTCGAGGTCCACCAGTGGTCCCAGAGTCCGTCGAGGTCGTAGTGTCAATCCTAGAGTCGACGATGGCTCTTTAAATTCTAATAACTAAGAGGTTACTTATCTCGGATTCGGTTATTTTATGTCGTATTCGGTTAGTTTTGTCCCGAATACCAGATGATTAAGAACCGGTCTTCTACGGTCCTAAACTTTAAGACGACGACTATACCGTACCTCTGGAGTCCGACACAAGTAGTGTGGACGGATAAGGCATCGTTCACCACACTTCCCCCTCGACTCGACCGTCCCGGGGAGGCAGTGCGCTACAGATTGGACCGAGGACAAGAGAGAGAGGGGGTTAGAGGGAGAGCGGCGGGTCACCCTACGGAAGAGGTAGGGACTCGAGGTCTTGAAGGATTGCTAGGACCTCTTTCTCCTCGTCCTGTTCCAGGTTGTTCACGTCTTCTTCATGTTGTTCAAGTCCGTCTTTGACCTCCTCCGAAATTCTTTTAGGGTCCCGTTTGGACGGATCGGTCAGGTCGGAGGGGAAGAGGGCTTTCGGGTACCTAAATTAAAAATAATAATTAATAATAAAACGTTGTCTGTCAAAGAGTCCTGTGGAGACCACCCACGTAGACACGGACGGGTAGTCAAGGTCTACACCGTGCTGCGGAGACCGCCGGCGCACACGCACGTCCGAGCCCCGGACGGACAGCGGTAGGCACGGAGACGTGTGGCGGGGGCTCGTCGCGCGAGCACACGTTCTAGCCGGTGGAGCAGAGCGGTAGACGTTCGGAAGGCGTTTGGTTTGTCGACGGAGAGGGATGTGGTCGACCGTTTCGTTTCCCAAAATCTCTATGCACAAGAAAGAGACCGGAAATCTGAAGAAGTCAAGCAAAGAATAAACGGTAGGTGTCAAGGAAATAAATACTCAGGTCTTGACATCATATAAATCGTCCAGACTCGATTCGAGGACTTTGTCCTGTCACGAGTATCTTGACAGGGCCCAGAAGGGAACACTAGGTCACCGATTCTGAGGTTCGAGGGTTGCGAACCCCGGGTCCAAGCTAGGGGTCAGCCCCTTGATCTAGGGTGTGCGGAGGTGACTTTGTAGAGCGCACGATGTTGAATTCTGGGACACGTCAGTTTATTTATTTATCAATTTTTTCTCTTAAAAGGGGGTGGCAGGAGTCCACGGGCAACGAGTGCCCATTCCCTACCAGTATTTCGATGACCGGGGTCTCGGAACCCAGTCTTCGTGGTTTCGACTCCAACGGACTCTCTAAAGGTCTCTTCGACGTCGACCGGGACCGGGACTACCGGGCTCAGACATGTGCACATTTGGGTTTCCGTAAATATAGACACACGCACACCCGAAGTCGGTGTGGAAGCAGTCGAGAACAAAAATTCAACGTCAAAACTCAAATTATAACGGTAGTAGGAGTAACAAAGGTGATTCCCCTTTGGTCGAGGAATTGGTAAAAATTTCAGAGGACTACTCACACCTTTAGTCTGCCAGTTTCGGTTTTACACAACGTCCATTTGCTCAGGTTCGACAGAAGTCCGGAGGGGTCGATCGCCGACGGAGCCAAGGGGAGGCCGGAGGTCCTGACGGGGAGGGGAGGGAGACCTGAGACCCTAGAGGTTCACGACGGCCTCCTCGACGGAACCAATGCCTCCCCCCACGGGAGGTTGCGTCGGTTGAACCCTGAGGAAGCACCAGACTTCGTAACAGCCGGCACCCCGACCGGAGGACGACTGGAGTCACGGAAAAACAAAAACCTCTCCCAGTCCTTGGACCCGGAAACGAACTCCGAGACGACGACCGAACGAGGACGGTCCTTCACCTGGTACCACCACACCCTCTGTTCCTGTCCCCTCGGACGGAGGGTTCGTACCCTACTCCCAGTGTTTCAAGGACGGGCGGATTCCAGGACCCGGGACTGAAGGATCTTCACTCCAGTTTGGCGGACCTGTCCCGCCTACTCTAAGGGCTGAGATGTAGAGACGGCCGAGGAACGAATCCAAGTTTGGATTTTGGTCGGTTTACTAAGTTCGGTCCTCGGTCCTGCCGTCTCTGTGAGGTCCCGTCTCCCTCTTCCCGACACTGGAAAGTTTCACCCCGGCCAAAAGGTTAGGTCGGAGATTCTCTAGGTAAAGAAGTGACAAGAGACGGAAGCGTTCAGGAAGAACCCAGCCAAGTTCGGAGTGCTCAGGGGAGGGACTCAGGTGGACCGGGGACTAGGATCTTCCTTATGTCTTGGAAGTAGCACGTTTGAAGAACCAGAAGTCTCGACGTTTTTGACCTGCTCGATTCGTCGAGTTTATCTACAAAAGGTAGTATTTTTGGGATCAATAGACGGTAGAGGACGAGTCGGAATAGTGAAGGGAGGGAATTTTAGGGGAGAGGGACGACACCCGCCCGCGTCGTGGGAGAGGAGGTGCGACGTACAGACATTGTGCTTGTCTTCCGTGCGGCGACGTTGGCGACACTTACGACGACTCTGGGGGGGAGCCTACCCCACCGGTAAAATAAAAACTCTTCTTTTTCTTCAGCACATGTATATATGTATTTCCGTATATCAATATATATTTCTCTACCCCGCAAATACTTTATTCTTTTGACCCTTTTAAGTCTGAAATAGCTTTCGTGTCAATCTGGTTCCCTGGGCCCGACCCCAGACGCGGAGGCTTTGTCATCGCTCACCCCTCAGGGGGAGGGGAGCGTCCCAGCCACACCTCGCGGAAGACGGCAACACAACGGGACACACACGAGACCCCGACAAAAGAAGACTTTACAGACAGAATATACCCAAAATTTTTTTCATTATTTTCGAACAACGTTTTTACTAAGTCTGCCCTCTACGCAAGGAACTTGGAGGGGGAGAGTCCCTTTAGACCCTTTAACACACCTTTACCACCTCGACCCTCTCCCCACCCCTGTCTCCTTGCGTGTGTGAAGTTCCGGTTCAGTCTAAAAGAAAACGGTTGTTTATCTCCCTACTTCCGAGACTCTTGTGGAAGGTCTCCGCGCCCGACCTCCACGACGGTACCACTGCCCAATAGGAGGTGGGGGGTCTCGTCCTTTCGTCCCCCTGAGTGATGTCTTCCTTGTGAAACTTTTCCCCCCACCCCCCGAGAGACCTCGGTTCCTACCTACTAATTTGTGGTCGTGTCCGATGACTCAATTCGTCGCTAAGAAGAAAAAGACCGTAACAAAATTTCAGTCTATCCTTCCTCAGAAACTTGCAAACGCTAGTAGAGTGGGTCTCCTTTCCCGATCTACCGATTCTGTCAGGAAGGTGGAATCGAGACTACAGGTAGTTTCCTTATAGAGTCATTAACACCGCGATTGGTATATTTTCAATAATTTTTCCTTAAGAGCGGACGGAAGGCCATAACTAGTGTGTGTCACGTTGGTTGTTCCCGGGCGTCAAGTAGGGCAGGTGGGGACGGGAGGAAGATCCTCTCGTGGGGACAGGTTCTCTGTAAGAATTTTCACAGGTCCCTACCCCATGTCGACATTACAAACGAGCGAGGTTCTCCATATAGAAAGTTATTAAAACGGTCTTGGGTCTTTACTTGGTCAAAAACGCAAAGTGACTTTGAGTAAACCAATGCTACACTCTAATTCAAGTTTCAATATGCAAACTGGAACCACATCTATTAAACCAAATCGTGTATCTTTTTCCTTAGGGACCGTGTCGGGTTGTGCGGGAACGGAGGAGGGTACATGGATACCATAAGTACTCTTCGTTTCCCTTCTACTTAGATACGTTTTACACAGTGGTAATGACCCTTTTGGTAGGCTTCGCGCAGAACTGTCGTGACACAGTCCCGTCTTAAGACCCAGTCTGGACTTAACACCTACAAGTGACAATCTGGATCGGAGTGGTACGTGACCGAACACAGAAATCATCCCCACTTGTTCCGTTCTGTCTTGGGACCCGGAGGTCAGGGAGGTCCCAACACGATTTGTTTAATACAGACACTCTCTTGAAATATTTCGTGCTACACAAAAGAACCCTCCTTTACCGGGTGAGGTCATGAGGACGGACCTCTTAGGATACCCGTCTCTTCGGACCGCCCGAAGTCAGGCACCCCAGTGTTCTCTACCTGTGTTGACTCGCTGAGGTGGCGGTGTGCGAGGGAGGCACAGTAAACATAAGCACACTCCTGGCGTAAAGTGCTGATGAGATTGAGGGCGGCTAGTTGGAGACAGACAGGTTCCCAAGACAACACTGTCTTAGAACAAACCCCAGTTAAAGATCTTTAGAGACAGAGTCAAAAAGTATACGAATACAATTGTTTCGTCTAGTCATTTTACTGCGTCAAATGAATGTCACTCAGTCGTCACTTTTCTGGCTAATAAGTCTCGGAGTATTGTTTTCCGTTCCCTGGAGTGTCTGTAAAAATGTAAGTACGGAAGAATAAGTTCGAGGTTCACCCCTTAAACACTTATAACACCCATAAAAGCTCAGAAATAGAACCAATTTTTTTTGTTTTTGTTTTGTTCTACTCGTTCTTTTTTTCATTTCACTTCACATTAAAATAAAAAAACTACCATTTTTCGTCTATTGAGACGTCACTAAACCGAGTCGGGAAGAGGAAGGATAACGTGTTCCTCCGGGGACCACTGGCAGTCTGACTCGTCCCTGGTGTCGTCCCCAGACTTGGAAAAGTGTACTAGGTCGACCCTTGACCTGTTTTCGTACCATTGGAGGAAATCCCTTTACCAGTGTGTTTTAGAATGCGTGATAAAGTCTCTTGAGGCGTCTGGGAGACTTCTGGAACAGGTACTCGGGGTCCACTTCTGAAACTCCGATTTCTTTCGTAATTAACTAATTCTGAGAAGTGACATCGTTTCGGTAGATGGGACATCGGTGTAGTGTTGGGTGTCGATAGTCGTCATCAACAGTTACGACTCCCGTTGAATGACAACACATCTTTGGGTACAGGATTTCACGAAAGTGACACATACAGACCAGATCGGATTTGAAACGAGTTCCTTCTCTATTGACAAGGAAGAAAACTTACTACTGTTTATATTTGTATGTTTATCGGGAAATCTATAGGCTTCCTTACTAAAACCCCGACCCTCCAATTAATCCATCATTCTTATCGTTCTCCAATGACTTATAAACCGTCCGAGGGACAGGGACTCGAGACCTACCCGACACCCCGGAATTTCCGTCTCATGTGTGGTTTACTGACTTTGGTGTGCTTGCGTTCCTCGTCGGAGGTAGCCGGAGGTCGCGAGGAAAGTTTGTCGAAGCTTGGACTTTTGAGTCATTATGTCAAATCGATTCACCTTCTTTGTTTTCCCTTAGGTTAAGTCTAATCTTATTTTTAAATAAAACCATTTCTTAATATATATATAGATATATATATAAAATTAAACGTTTTTGTTTTATGAGTATATTTAATGGTCGGGTCTCGGACCTAAAGGTGACCTAGTTGGTGTACTTTAATCTCAGACAGTAAAGAAGAACGGTCCAAATCCCCGAAAAAGGTCCGGAACCTACACAAAAGCTCCTTCGGCTATGAGAAGATGTTAGGTTTTCCGTCTTTGAGGAGTCACTCCAGACGCGTACGAGAGAGGACGGACGGGGAAGGGGAGGTAGATGTTACTGGGAGGAAACGGGGCTAGAGGTTCAGGGGCCCACCGTGTTCGTCATTCCTTGGGCGGACGGTCACGTCCTCTGCATTCTCTGTGCCCAAGCTAGGGACCCAAACTTTCTAGGGGACCTCTTCCCTTACCGTTGGGGGAGGTCATGAGGACGGACCTCTCAAGGCATCTGTCTCCCCGGACACCCGATATCAGGCACCCCGTCGTGTCTCACCTGACTCTGACTTCGTTGAGTCGTGCGTACGGCCCCAGGGGTCGACGTCTCGGCGGAGGGCCGGGAGGGCGGCGTGACCAGTACGGGCGGTAACTCGGAGTCAAGTTTGGTAAAGGTAGTGCGTTGGACGGGAAGGTGTGGGCCGAGTGTCAGTTGGGGACACCCTACCCCGTGCGTAGGAGTACGGAGCTCCGACTTCAGGAAGTCGCTGAAAGGACAACCATTCCTGAAAGGTCCACACGACGTCCGTAAACACTAAGAGAGCATTCGTTCTTACGCACACAGACTCAAGTCGATAGACAAACGGAAAGAGGAGACATAAAGTGTACCCCGAGAAGTGAATTTCCCCACGTTGAGATATTCAATTGACGACCCATGACGGACTCTGGTATTTCATTCACACGAATAACCCGTACATGATACACGGTCTGGAACCCTTACTTTTTCCATTCCAGAGACTAAGTTCTACGAGTAAAATTGTCCCTCAAGTCCGTCGTCTTATTTAATCGGGTCCACATCTGTGATTCGTCTTTATATTTGTGTTAACCTTTCACGATACAATCGTCCAAAAATTTACAGTTAAATTCCTTTGTTTTTTAAAATTTTACCCTGTACAAGATTCTGTCCGAAGGACACCGGGGACTCGACCCGACTACGTGGAAATTCCGGCGCTCTCCAGTAAGCTCCGATCCCTTGATGTGTCTCCCTCCGTCGGTCCCCACTTACACCCCACGTGCGTCCCCGGTGGTTCCTCTGGTCGTGTCGACTCCGGACCGGACCCTCAGTCCCCGGACGGTCTCTTCCACCTCCCCTCTACCCCGACCTGACCCACCCAGAACGAGTGACTTGACTTTCTCAAATAAGACGTTTAGTTCCAACCTTCGGGTTGGTCTCGTGACTTGTCGGCTTAATAGCGTCATGTTTCATGACTGGGACAAAGGAGTAGACGTTTTGTCTTTGCAAAGAAGTCGTAGTTCGGACGTTTTTCGGGTCGTTTCACGGATCGTTTCCAACTCACGAGTTGTTTACCAAATATTTTTTCCTTTTGGTCTTTCTTTTGAAGAGATGATCCTACCACCTATTTTGTAACTTAAACCCCCGATTTTCTATTTCCCGTTTGTAATCAAGATGGAGAGCGACCGACGATTTTCGATACGTGTACGATTTGGGTGATCTCACTGAAGTCAACCACCCTTCTAGAAACGGTTCATTCTGACTGCAGAGACGAAGAAGTCCCCCCTACGAGTGGCTCGTTGTCGGCCGGTTCCACCACCTAGACTAACGGGACCTAGACTTGGACGTCCGACAGGAACTCGGGACCCCGTCCTGACTGCCACCACGATCGGACCGTAGCGACGACCTCCCACCGTCGGTGACTCGCGCCCAGGTCCGGTATCCGGAGGTTCAAGGCCTGGTGCCAGTGGACCCGCTCTGTTTTCTGACTGCCATCCATGTCTGGTACACGGGGGGAGGTCTTTTGAAGGCCCCGGAGACGTTGGAGGAGTGGGATACAAGTGGTAGGGATGTTGGTGTAGATAAGTAGGTTTATTAATTAAAAACACGAAGATTTAACTTCAAAAGAAAAATGAGGTAGCTTCTGTCCGTATGGCGTCTCTAAGACTCCCAAGCTAAGGTCTGGGTGGTACTATTTCGTTTATAATGTCAGTTTACTCAGTGTGCTTAACAAACCAAAGGGTCACGTGTACTTTCAATGTAAGAGTGTGTTTAGTTTTGATGTTATTACATGGTGGAGTGTGGTCAGTCTTACCGGTAGTAATTTGAGATGTTTATTACTTACGATCTCTCTCACACCTCTTTTCACTTAGGAGAATGTAAGAGCCACCCTTATATTTAAGCATGTCGGTGGTACCTCTTGCCATATTTTCAAAGAGTTTTTTGATTTTTGGTTTGATGGTACATTAGGTCAGTAAGGTGAGGACCCGTACTTTCACTTTCACTTGCACTTCAGCGAGTCAGCACAGACTGAGAAACACTGGGGTGGTCCGAGGAGACAGGTACCCTAAGAGGTCCGTTCTCATGACCTCACCCCACGGTAAAGGAAGAGGTCCCCTAGAAGGACTGGGTCCCTAGCTTGGGTCCAGAGGGTTTAACGTCCATCTACGAGATTGGAGACTCGGTGAGGACCCGTATATAGGTTCGTTTTGATATTAAGTTTTTCTGTTTACATCGGGATAAGAGTATCGTCGTAATAAGTGTTGTCGGTTTGGTACCTTTGTTGGATGTTGTCTACTTGTCTACTTCTCCGCCGTGTACCCTATAATGAGTCGGCACTTTTTCCTGTTTGGAGTCGCTAGGGTCGGACACGGGGCTGGTCGTTACGACTCCTTCGACTTCGACTTGCCACGATATTTCTGGCTGTTCTGGAAAGTCTTGATTGTGGTTTTTTTCTGCAGGAAAAGTGATGTCCGCTGACCTTACGTTTTCATCCTTCAGTCTTTGTGGACCTCCTTGTCCGTTTAAACCGAAACGTCTTTCCTTACTCCGTCCCGTTTCCGATTATCGCCAAACGGTTCTCTTATGTGACCAGTATCGTTTGTGGGAGAAGGTTGTTGTGTTCTCTTCTGAGATGTGTACCTGTAGTGGTCTACCAGTTGTGGTTTCAGTCTGACTAATATAAGAAACGTCGGTCTGTCTCTTCGAGATATGTCAGTCGTTTGTGTTCTGGCCCTCGACTGACATTAAACCTAGTACTTGAGGAATAACGGTTTAAGTCTGAATTCCTCCAAGTGCTGTAACATGTCCTCTGTCCCTAGTTCTGTTAGGGGTTCTTTTTCTTTACGTTCTTTCGTTTTACCGACAGACTCCTCCGGAATGTTTATCGACACTTTTCTTCTCTTCGCTTTTCGTTTCCTCTTTTCCTTTCTATATGGGTAAACTTACGTCTCAAGGTTTCTTATCGTTTCTCTCTATTCTTTCGGAAGGAGTCACTAGTCACGTTTCTTTATCTCCTTTTGTTATCTTACCCTTTCTGATCTCTAGAGAAGCTCTTTTAATAGAGAAGTTCTATGGTTCCCTTGTAAAGTACGTTTCTATCCGAGTTATTTCCTGTCTAAACCATACCTGGATTGTCTTCGTCTTCTATAATTCTTCTCCACCGTTCTTATGTGTCTTCTTGACATGTTTTTTCTAGAAGTACTGGTTCTATTAGTGCTGCCACTCTAGTGAATGGATCTCGGTCTGTAGGACCTTATACTTCAGTTCACTCGGAATCCTTCGTAGTGATGCTTGTTTCGACCACCTCCACTACCTTAAGGTCAACTCGATAAAGTTTAGGACTTTCTACTACGACACTTTCACGACGTGAGTTATACGGTCGTTTAAACCTTTTGAGTCGTCATCGGTGTCCTGACCTTTTCCAGTCAAAAGTAAGGTTAGGGATTCTTTCCGTTACAGTTTCTTACGAGTTTGATGGCGTGTTAACATGAGTAGAGTGTGCGATCATTTCATTACGAATTTTAAGAGGTTCGGTCAGAAGTCGTTATGCACGTGGTACTTGAAGGTCTACAAGTTCGACTAAAATCTTTTCCGTCTCCTTGGTCTCTAGTTTAACGGTTGTGGATGACCTAGTAGCTTTTTCGTTCTCTCAAGGTCTTTTTGTTGATGAAGATGAAATAACCATAACTGATACGGTTTCGGAAACTGACACACTTGGTGTCGGTTGACACCTTTTAAGACTTTCTCTACCCTTAGGGTCTGGTGGACTGGAGAACTTTTCATTAGACATACGTCCAGTCCTTCGTTGTCAATCTCGACCTGGACCTTGTTGTCGGACCAAGGTTTATCCTTTTCCTCATGCAGTTCCGACATATAACAGTGGGACGAATAAATTGAAGATACGTCTCATGTAGTACTCTTTGCGACCCGACCTACTTCGTGTTCGACCTTAGTTCTAACGGTCCTCTTTATAGTTATTGGAGTCTATACGTCTACTGTAGTGGGAATACCGTCTTGCACTTCTTCTTGATTTCCCGGAGAACTACTTTCACTTTCTCCTTTCGCTTTTTCAACCGAATTTCGAGTTGTAAGTCTTTTGCTTCTAGTATAGTAGACCAGGGTAGTGAAGTACCCTTTATCTACCCCTTTGTTACCTTTGTCTCCGTCTCAAATAAAACCCCCCGAGGTTTTAGTGACGTCTACCACTGACGTCGGTACTTTAATTTTCTGCGAATGAGGAACCCTCCTTTCAATACTAGTTGAATCGTATAAATTTTCTTTTCTGTAATGAAACGGTTGTTTCCAGGCAGATCAGTTCCGATACCAAAAAGGACACCAGTACATACCTACACTCTCAACCTGACACTTCTTCCGACTCGCGGCTTCTTAACTACGAAAACTTGACACCACAACCTCTTCTGAGAACTCGCAGGGAACCTGACGTTCCTCTAGGTTGGTCAGGTAAGACTTCCTCTAGTCGGGACCCTAAAGAAACCTTCCTTACTACGATTTCGACTTTGAGGTCATCAAACCGGTGGAGTACGCTTCTCAACTGAGTAACCTTTTCTGGGACTACGACCCTCCCTAACCCCCGTCCTCCTCTTCCCCTGCCGTCTCCTACTCTACCAACCTACCGCAGTAGCTGAGTTACCTGCACTCAAACTCACTTGAGGCCCTCGACCACTACCTGTCCCTCCGGACTGCCCGACGCCAAGTACCCCAGCGTTTCCCAGTCTGTGCTGACGCGCTGACTTGACTTCTGTTGTGTCTTTGTCTGAGGGGCTGTGTCTCTTGTCTGGACACCAACGGTTTCCCCTTCTCCTACCCATTCCCTTCCTGACCCTCAGACCCTAATCGTCTACGTTTGATCACATATGTTCTACCTGTTTCTTGTTCAAGGATGACACATCATGTCTCTTGATGTGAGTTGTAGGTCCCTATTCGGTATTACCTTTTCTTATACTTCTTTCTGATATGTATATATTCACTTAGTGAAACATAAGTCGTCTTTAATTTTCGCTGTGATATTTAGTGACATGAAGTTGTTTTATAGAAATTTTTCAATACGAAAGTGATATGGTAATTGACATGTTATTGTAATATACAATTTTTTGTTTCATACATGTAATTAAATTTTTATGAAATAAGCATTTTTCACGGTGGGTAGTGGACTCGGAAGTTACTCAACGGTAGAAAAAGTGTTGTCATTGTAGTTTCTGGTACCAGTGTCTAGTGGCATTGTTTATTATTGCTTTTTCAAACTTTATAACGTCCTTAATGGTTTTGCGCTATGTCTGTGTTCTTCACTCGTGGCGACCGCTTTACCGTGGTTGTCTGCACGAACTGTGTTTTTAACGGTGTCCGTTGAAAGTTAAACTTTTAAAAAAGTTAAACTTTGTTTTTTTTTGTGACAGACGTTTCGTATTATTTTTCTTCGTGTTATTTTCCTCCANTTTTCAAACTTTATAACGTCCTTAATGGTTTTGCGCTATGTCTGTGTTCTTCACTCGTGGCGACCGCTTTACCGTGGTTGTCTGCACGAACTGTGTTTTTAACGGTGTCCGTTGAAAGTTAAACTTTTAAAAAAGTTAAACTTTTTTTTTTTTTTGGTGACAGACGTTTCGTATTATTTTTCTTCGTGTTATTTTCCTCCACACGGACCTATGCAATGCGTAATATAAATCACCCTGTCTACGGGATAGGGTGTATCTTGTATCTGAGAACAAACAAACAGACAAGTCAACGGTTCAACACGGGTTGAGAAACGCTGGTGTACCCGCCATCGGGTGGTCCGAGGAGACAGGTCCCTAAAGGGTCCGTTCTTATGATCTCACCCAACAGTAAAGGAAGAGGATGTAGACGAAAAAGACTTCAAAAAAATTAAAAAAATTACCTCTTAAATTTTGTATTTATTTTCATCTTCTCATGTTACTCGGGGTACATGGGTAGTGGTTGAGGTTCTTAAAAGTCGAGTACTGGTTGGGACTAAGTAGATATAGGGGTGGGTGGGCGTAAGGATACAATGAAATTTCGTTTAGGAAGATCTTTAGAGTAGATGTTTGTAAAGTCATACATTTTTTTCTATTCCCGAGAAAAATTGTATTTTTGTTTTGGTAGTGACATATATTAATATGTAAGTTCTTTACCACCGATAACGATTAATAATTTGAATAATAGTGAACCAAGAGTAAATAACTCGCAAATATACGGTTCATCATAGTATTTATAAAGTGGATGTATATAAGGAAGTAAACTAGGAGTGTCACGGAATACTCCGTCCATAATAGGGGTAAGAAGTATATTCCTTTGAGCCCGTTTTTACTGTAATTCATAGCACGAGCTTCAGTTCGTCGTTCCGTTTCGGTGTGCCTTGGGTCAGACGTTAGAGTTTCGGACACGAGTATAGGTGTGTGAAGATCTCAGACAGAAAACCCTGAAGATGGGTTATTGGGATAAAGACAGAAGAGTTCTGTTTCATTTACGTGAGGAAAAGGGTTCCTGTCGAAAAGTGCATAAACTCCTGTCTACATTAAACAAGAATTCTGACACAACGGTTCGATTTGTGCGAGTCAAGAAGTCGTTAAGAAATGGTCAATAAAAGTGACTTGTTCCGCGTTCTCCGTTGTCTTTCTGTTCTCGACTTCCGGGTATGGTCTCAAGGTTCCTTTTTCATTTATGTTCTAGAACAAGTGAAAATCTTGGTCCGAGATCGTTCAAAGGATCGTGTCTTAGGATCTCCTGTTCCTCCTTCCCCCAGTCGAAGTGTACAAAATGTGTCTTGAGTCGGGTCAGTGTGTTTGTACCCACAAGGGATTTGTTGAAGACTCCACATACTCCGGTTAGATTTTTAAAGGTTAGTGCAATCTTTCTGATCTTGAATCGTCCTTCTAATGTAGTGGTAGAACTTTGCAATAGAGAATTTTTAATGGAAAAACAAGCTTCGAGAGACACGATCCCACTACAGCTAACCCGTCTAGGACGGAAAGAAGTGTTACCCGAGAACAGGGCCTTTCCAGTGAACTATCCGTCCGACGTTAAAAAGGTTTGTAGACTTTACCCTCAACCTCCGACTATTTCGGTCGTCTTCGGTAAAGGAGTGTCGAGTGCGGGTCGTCCCCCGATCTACCTTCGACTGGAACACTCGCCACCAAGCGGAGACCGACGTCTCACCCTAGTACGTTTAGTTGATCCCTCGACGTGGGGTCTGGTTGACTCAATCTTTGAGACTGGCACTTCTAGGTAAAAAAATTTCGACACGATGACATTAGCGAAATGTGACGGCACAGCCAAAGACGTCGTGCCGTTTCAGTTAGTCGGCACGCATATGTTTGTAGAGGTGACAAAACCTGGAGGAAGGGTAAATCAGGTGGCGTCTCGTGGCTCACCTCAAGAGACACGATGTTCCTCCGAGAGTTCCTTCTATGGACAAAAATTCGCGGGGTTGTACGTCGGTGGCGCCTCTGGGTGGCTAAGTCCCTTCCCCTGTAGACTCTCCTCGGGGACCTTTGACAGGTGTCCAGACCGGAAGACTTGGACGGGTCGCCGGGACACCGTCTAAAGACAGAGATCTGAGATGGAATGGGTCGGCCTATTTCGTGTCGAAGCGTAACGACTGTCCAAGGTTAGTACGTGGAAAAGGTCCTCGGAAATGGTTTTCCTTAGAGATGGAAAACAGATTGGTCTAAAAGAAAACGATCGTGTATATAACCCTCTCTGTTTGAAAAAGATATTTCTCGGTCTACCATTTATAAAATCCGAAATTCTCGGTATACCAGAGACAACTTTAATGAGTTGCAACGGTAAATCGTTCTTGTGTCTCATCTATAATACATTTGTTTACCCACACCGAAACGCGGTTATTCTGGAATAAGTGTTTTTGTCCATCGTCCGGTCTAGTCCGGGTGCCCATTATCGAACGATTGAGGACTATATTTAATAAAAGCAAAACCAAGGTACCTTTTCTTTTCCATATTCTTAGGAAGGAAACTTTTCTGAAATTCTGTTAGGGGTAGGGGCTGAGGGTGAAACAAAGAGAAAAACTTCAAGAATGAAAATCAATTGCAAGAAAAGGAGAGAGGAAGAGAAGGCATAACACAACCGGGTTTGACAGGGTTTCTGGGAGGTGTAGTCTTAATGGGTACGGACACAAATACGTCTAACTGTATCACACTTGATACCTTACCTTCAGTCTCTGCTACTACAGGCTACTCTATCTGCAGTTCCCCTTCCCTACCGTTACAACCTCTCCCCGACGGTTAGGGGTGATGGACGAGTCCTCTGACAGGGTGCCTTCGAAGTACTGACACACGACAAGTAGGAAGAGATTCTGCGTCAGTCTCTCCTACCCTAGGTTAAAGTGCTCTGATTTCCCTTTGTTCTTCGTCATTCATCGGGGTCAGAGAATACACAACAAGTGCCAGTTAGTCCTAATAACCTTGGTTAATCCCCAAGTGTCAGGTCCTACGTTGCATAAGAGACCTACCCTCCATGTGTATACGAAAGGATCTTGTTTCCTCTTCATCCGCCACCTCCCCTTTCACCATACCCCTTTTTTTACGCTTGAGACCCTAGGGACCGAGTTAATACAATAATTGGTTGGTACTACTTCGGTCATCAAGAGTTGAAAACCTATACTCCCACAAAAAACATTAATTGTTGTTGTTGTTTTAATTACCGTGTGAGTAAATCACCAAATGGGAGACGTAGGTGGACGATCCTTTTGTCTCTTGTGGTGTTCCGATTCTACCGAAACGATTCTAAAAGACTTCACACGTAAAACAAGGAGTGTTATCGCGGACGTAAACTGTTAGTTGCCATCTACGAGTGCAAGTCCAGTGAGGACAACGAGTCAGTGTCCGTACGGGTTGAGAAAACATTGGGATACCTGACGCCCGCCGGTCCTCAGAGACAGGCGCCCTAAAGGGTCCGTTCTTGCGACCTCACCCGACGCTGACGGAGGAGGTCCCCTAGAAGGGCTGGGTCCCTGACTTGGACCCGCAGGACGTTGTCGTCCACCTAAGAAGTGGTGACTGAGTGGTCCCTTTGGGGTTCTGTGTATTCTCTACTACGAAGAAGTCCGACGTCAGTCACACCTGCCATATATGCCTAGACTGATGGGACCGGTGTTGAGAGTGACAGGTACCGGATACCAAATCTTTGGTGATCGGAACCAATAACGATCCTCCGACTCGGGGACGTGGGGCGGGAGGGTCGGTGGGGGGGGGTAGACGACTTCCACTCGCACCTTTCTGTGCCCCGTTCGGGGGGAGGAGTAGGTGAGTGAAAAACAACAGACGTAGGTGGTCCAGCAAAAAGAACCGCATCAACTACTGCTGACAAGCCTGGAGTGACGGGAGGTCCTGTGAGGGAAAGGACCCACTCTTCGCTGGTCCTCCAATGAGTGCGACACGACCCCCTGTTTGGCATTTGTCGTTCTGAGTGAGGGACGAGTCGTCCCGCGACAGGAGCCGAAGAGCTCGAGACGCAAGAAGGGAAGAGGACGGACTCCGGGCGTCCCGGCACACTTCTGAGCAGTGTCCATCTTCTCCCTCTCTGGATGAGAGAGCGAGTGACTCAGGCCTCTGGGACGGGTCCCCTTCCTCCGAACTTCGACCCAGACCCCCCTCCCCCTCCTTTCCCGTCTCGTCCAAAACGGTCAGTGTCTTCTCGTGATGAGTCCGACTCTCCCAATATCCGGTCTTGTGGTTCGTCCGTTCTCTTCCCGACGAGAGACTTTTGAGTGAACACCGGTCTGAGGACCTTCTCGTCCCAGTACGACCGACCCTGTGTCATCTCCCCAAAATATAGACCTCCCACTATCCCGACAGGGGACGATGGGAGGACCTAACAGACCCTCCAGCCCCTCCCGAGCCCATACTGCTTTCTCCACTAGGACTTTGGGTCGTCTTCCTTTCTTTTTTGTGTAAAGTATGATCGCAGAGGCTCGAGGCGTCAGGACCGGGTCCACGGGGCCCCGGTCGACTCGACGCCACTCGTCCGGGGGCCGTGAGTGGAGCCCACGAAGGTCAGGTGCCGGTGTTACGAGAGGTGGGGAAACGAGTCGAGGACGTGGACATATTAGACGAGGACGACGTACACGACGTCCTTGAATCTCTCGATTCCCTCTCTCGCGGTCGCCATCCCCGGAGTAGCTGAGGCGTGTGCGCGACTCGCGGATGCTACACGACCTGCGGCTAGGTCCGTCCCGGACCCGCCCTGCACCCTGTCAGGGACAGGAGTAGGACTCCCGACCCTTGATTGCCCACTTCGGGAAGCCTTGAGTCTGACCCATATTTCCCGACCCTCCCTCTCTCCCCTCGTCCACGGGTGGGTTGACGGAGTCGGGGCCCTCTCGAAAGAATGGGGTGAGATGGACCTTAGTTTTTCGAATTGAGATCGTAGTCGGGACGTCTGTCCGAAGGGGTGCAGTTGGTCGAGTGCGGTGCTCACGGGATGTGTCGAGGGACACGCCCGTACGTCTCTTCCCTGGGTGAATGGAAAAACATCGAACTGAAGAAATACAGGTCAACAGCAGGAAGTCCCGACTACCGTCTACCTTTTCCGTTCAATTCGATTGTTTCGTCATCCCACTCTGGACGGACTGCGACTCTCCTCCGGCAATGGAGTCGGAAGGAGGTCCTACGAGTCCTTCTCCGGCGACAAGGTCTTGAAAGACGAACCACCGTCGTAGTCTTTCTCCATTTCTGAAATCTGTGAGATCTGGGAACGACACGTTGTGTGGAAGGACACTTTTCCCTTACAAGAGACGATAGTTGCACCACCGGTGTCCGGTGTACATCTATAATTCTTGAACTTTACACTGATTACACTGACTCCTTTATGTAAAATTTAGAGTAAATTAAAAGTAAATTTATCGGTGTGTACCGAGTACCGATGACATAATCTATGTCAAAATATAGTGAGAGTTTGATCTGCTAGAAGACACAGGAGTCTTCAAAGTGGAGGTCCACTCAGAAAGATTGTGGTTCGAGTGACACCGTCGGTCCGACCTCGTCCTAGACCGTTTGATGTAGGACGTCTGGTTTAGGCCGTTGTGGGCAAGTAGATGGTGGATGCCGACGCAGTTCCGGTGTCGCCGTCTGTGCGTGTTGACGTTCTCTCCGACATCCCGGATTTTATTAATGATAGACTGAGAAATAACTTTTTCGAACCTCGGAGATGGGGCGTCGATAATCAAGACCCCCTCTTCGGGGATTACTTCCGAGGAATCTTACATGTAAAAGAGACTTATACACTATTCGTTGTCGTCAAACCTAAGTGTCCCTAGGAAAGATCTTGGGTAGGGTCCAATTCTTGGAGATAGGATCTCTTATAAGGTCCTAGGGAAAGGGGTCAATGTACGTTGGGTTGTTCCAGTCCTGTTTAATGGTTCATAGGACGGTGTGTAAGGTCTGGAGTGCGAACATATCTTACGGAATTTCTTCGAGTGTACTTCTCCTTCTCTTAGTGTAATTTTAATAATTTTTTTTTTTTTTTTCCGTTTTAAGAGTTTTTCTTTCTTTAAGTCTGAGTCCCATTTTTAGTTATTCGTTTAGAGGACTGTACCATTATAAGTAACCAACGAATACTTTACAGTCCGATAAACTAGAACTACCGTCGGAATGTTCACAACCCTTACTCCCGTGATTGTTCGGACCAATGTCCAAGTTTAGGGGGGACGAGGTTGTGGGACCCCTCGACCGAACACTCGGGTCGAAGTTTCAGGTCTTCATTAGGTGTACATTGTTATGAGGGAGACGACCACCGAACGCAAACCCCGACCCCACCCTCCAAGTGTGGCTGAGAAGGAAGAGTGTGTTCGAGTAGGTCGGGTGGAAGTCTTTTCGTACTCCCCTAACCTGAAAGCCTGTTTGTCCGGCGGGGTCCTGTGGAGGACCTGCCCTGTACGACGGGCTAAGCGTTCTCTCGGGTCGAAGTGGTCAGGTCTCCGCCCCGAGTCTCGTGGAACCCTTAAAATCGGAGTAAAGGAGTCGTAGGAAAGTGACCGAGTGTAAATTCGAAAATTTTGAGTCATAGACGATCTAGTTGGGAAGTGAAGGGCGAAAGGTGTAGTACGAGGAGTCTGTTGAGGGGGCAGCCGGAACAGGGTAGGCTGGTGCCTCCTCGTCCTCTCCCGGGGGGACGGGGGCGGGGGGTCTGGGAGGCATGGTCGTCCTCTTGTACACCGACGGGTCCTCTCACGACCACTCGTTGCCCTCCAGTCGAAAAGACTGCGTCGTGAAGTTTCGGACGTTCTTCGTAGAGACGTCGTCGAGCAGGTAAACGAGACGTTCCTCTTGTCCTTTTGGAGTAGGAAGGCCTCCCTACGTCTCCGGACGTGCCACTGTGGGGCAGAGTGGGGGCCGAGGACTCCCTCGGGCGACGGACCACGGTTTCGCGGATCTGAGAGGTCTTGTGCTCGGAGGTGTCTCCCGACTGGGGTCTCCTCCGTCGTCCAGAGTCCCAGGGTAGGTCGGTCTTCGTTGTGAAGAGACTGACTCTTCAGTCTCGGTCTCTTTGGGACCGCTCGACACGTCGACCCGGGTGCCCCTGGGCCCCTTTGCACTGAGTACCCTTTCTGAGGTTCCACTCTGGTTTCGCGACCCGTGGAGGGACGGTTTCGGTTCCGGCAGAGGGAGGGACGGTCTCCGGACCAGTCGTCGTCGCGTCGCGTGTAGTCGGAGGACGCGGCCCTCTCGTCTGGAAGGTGGGGGTCTCGACATGGGACTTCCCAGAACGACAGGCACCCCAGGCGCACGTCCGGGGGTCCCGGCCCCAGAAGGTACCGACGACTGCCCCTGAAGAGGAGTGTGGAGGCGACCTGGAGGAGGAGGAGGAGGAGGAGGTCCCAGTCGACGGAGTACAGCGGGACGTCCCGTCACAGCCGAAACTGTGTAGGGAAGGGAAGTGACTCTAGGCCCCCTAGGTCTCGGTCACCCCGTTACCTGCCACCTGACCTAAACAGAGGTCTAGCGGACGTTTTTGGAGTACAGTCTTTGTGACTCACCGTCGGTGGTGTGAGAGGTTGGGCCAGTCCCCCGGTCGTCCCCAGGTCCCTTTTACTCTCAGTGTCCGTCCCCACAGACCCTCGTCGGTCTCTCGGACCCGTACGTAGAGTTGAGACAAAAGTTAAGACCCGGGTCTCTTCAGGGTACGGAGTCAAAGGAGTAGAGACTTTACCCCTCTCCTTAAGAACGGAGGAGGAATTATAATTGTCCTTAAGTCCCTGTGTCTTTTTAATTTCTGTTATATAAATGTATCTTCGGGGGGGGGTTTCATAAGGGAAGTATACTTAATTTTTATTTTGGTGAAGCTCAATTTATTGTTTTAATTCTAACGTTTACGTAGACATCATGGTCACCACTTTATGTTTGGGTTCCGACTCTCATCGCTTGTTTCATGTTTATTGACTTAACGAGTTCTCACATTTTGTCGACGAAGACACAATTTGGTCTTACGTTAGATTTTGTCTATTTACTGTTCCTGGACAACCTGTCGTGTCATTGAAATAAGTTATAGAATATTATTTGAAATTACCTTTTCTTAAACTTTTTCTTCTATATACATGTATAGATGTAGACCTTAGCGATCTATATGATCACTGGTGATTTTAGTGAAACGAGAATGGACTTTGGTTGTGTGACCTTTAGTTGATATGGAGTTAGTTTTTTTTTTTTTCGTTGGATTGGACGTCCCATCTCTTTAGTTACCAAGATACGGTAATTCGGAATACTTCTGTGCTACCATTTTCGTTTTTCGAAATGAAATTGATTCTAATACGTTCAGTTTGATTCAAATGATTGTCGACGTCGGTCCGAAAATTACTCCGATTATCACTCCGGTCTCCCGTACAAGTCCGATAAGACTAGTACATTTATGACTTTCATAAAAGTTTCTCACCCTCCTACCCTCTGCTCCGTCGACGATTATTTTGTTAAGTCTGTTCTGGAATTAAAGAGTGTGACTGTCTTTTGTTCCTTGACCCTCGAGCACTCATTCGTCGGACGTTTGTAGACGACTCTGGGTCTGTCTACTCCGACATGGAGGTCGTTTGGTCCCAGACCGACTATGAACATTTCGCTTATTGAGTTTCTGGGTGATTTTTACAGTGCCCATTTAGATATGGTTGTCCGGTGTTGTGAACCGGTTTCCTGAACGGTACGACCAAAACTCTTCTCGGGATAAATAAATGATAAAACCAACTTCCTGTTCTTTTATTCGAGACTATGTCAAGGTCTCTCGTTCCCAGTGTCACTCTTTCCCGTTGAAGGCATTACTCCTCCTCTAGGTTTTACATTTTGAATTTGTTGTATTGTCATTGGTCTAATAGTGGGCCCTCGGGTTCCTCCATGAGACGAAACTAAACCTCAGTCTACACTCTTGAAGACTCGGGAGCAGTACCCCGGTCTTCTACGGACTTACATGTGCGTCTCCGCCGGTCCACCTGGTCACGATATTTTGATTTCTGTAGCGACGCGACTCTCTTCTGTTAGGGTTTCCGGAAGAAGCTCCGGATCCTCAGATGTTAAATGGATCTTTTCTTAATGTCAAGAGACATTAAAGGAGAGATTTTTCCTTTTTTTTTCAGAAAAAAAAAGTGTAACTCGTCCCTTTAATTACAGACGGGTCGTTGACTCCTGTGCTGTCCCTGGTTTTCGGAGTGAAGACTTGGGTCCGGGACCCAGGAGACGTAGGTGGGTCGAAGGGGCATTTTGTCTTCTTTCTGACTCGGGTGGTGTTCACCAGGACCATCGACACCTCGTGTGTCTTCGGGGAAGGGAAGTCTGGGCTCCGGTCGTAGAGTCGACAGCTGTACCGCCGCTGAGGCTGCCGTTGCCCCCGAGACTCCTCCTCTGTTCCCAGTCGTTTGCGAAGGTCCTCCCGCGGGCGGTCTGACCGAAAGAGTGCACGAGTTTCGTGGTACCAACGTTTGGCTTTCGTGGGTGAATATGGTGTCTTGCTTTTGAGTCACGTCAGGGTTAGGAGAAGTTTAATGGATATTTATACTGAAAGTTTCTCAGCCTGTGTTGGTTCGATGATTATGTGTGTGTGTGTGTGTGTGTGTGTGTGTGTGTGTGTGTGTGTGCTGAAAGTTTTTAGGGAACTGGTTTATAGGGAAGACCCATTCATTGAGTAGATGACTATAATAGTGACAAAATAGGGATAATACTTAGTTTGTGTCTGTCCTGAGTCTTCCTATAAATTTTCAAGAGAACGAAATTAAAGTTTTTATATTTAATAAGTACGTCCAAGTTAGGGACCAGTCCCTTTATTCTAGGATGTACGGTACGTCCTTCCGGTTTTTTTTTTTCCCTCTCGGAAGGACAAATGTTCAACTCTTCCCTCCAGAAAGGGTACGGTATTTCATCCGACTACTCACGGTGACCCTTCTCTCTTCTGTCTACACACCATGGTTGATCTCCAAGGAAGACTCAATCGAGAATATTGTCCCGAACGAGACACATCAGTAGATTCTTGACTTACACAGGTATTATAGGTTTTTTTCTTCTGGTGTGTAAATGTTATTGATGTCTTTTGAAGGTTTCGGGTTTACCGTTTAGAGACAGTAGGGTCACATTGAGTTCTTAACGAGTATGTGACGGACATTCCTAGCCACAGATCGACAGCTTGTCGTCCCCTTATATGTTCGGCCCGTTCCAACAGACCTGGGTTCCCTCTTCTAAGTTTCCGACTTAAGGGTTGTGGACTTGACGTTTTTTTTAAAGACGAATAGACCACCGAGGTGAATGACACGGGTACCCAGTCAAGGACGGTGCCTTAGAAACTTAAACCGAAGAAAGGGTCAAGGATTTTCTTCCCAGAAACAGAAGGTGGAAACCTTCCCAGTTACCGAGTTCTTGAAGTCAGAGTTTATACCGAACTTCAAAATTATTTGAGGGAAGATGGAAGTAGGAGACGGTATTTGGTGGGTCCGAAGTAAGGGTGTAAGTAAGATTTACAGTTTGATTTGTCCGGTCTATGTGTAAAGGTAGTAAAAGAGGATGGACCCTATCTAATGACCCCCACCCCGTCCCCTTTGTTATTATAGTGGTAAGAAAAGTTGTCAGTTCAAAACGATGTACATTTGTCCTTCCTTTGGAAAGATCCACGAACCACGGTTTTCCAAGTTCCTTTTATCCTTTGATACTCGTCGTTTTTATTTTAGAAATTTATGACTGTGGGGGGGTGGTTCCGGATGTTAGAAAGAGGGAGTTTTTTCGTTACTCATTTTATTACTCTACAGTGAAAAGTAAGTCCTACTGTGTTTACTTATATTGGGTAGTATAGGCCACAGTCCCTCGTTCATGTCTTTGTCCGAGGTACATGGGACATCCACCTCACTTTTAGCTGTCCCGTTGTCCTCTGCATGTACTGGCAGTCTGTTTGTCGAGACGGAGAATCGCAGACGAAATCCTTTTATGATCGGGACCACAGACGTCTTCGCAATCCTTCGAGAACAAACACTGTCTCATCTCCGTTGGTGTCACAGGCGGCCCTCTGCTGGAAGAGGTAGTGGGGTGTCGCCCATTTTACCAAGTCGAATAGACACGAACGACTGTACCTGTTGTAAGTGTACTAGACTTGACTTTTTCATGATCCCTATCTCGAACAAACAAACATAAAAATTTGTATGTGTTGGGTGTAGTCTGTAAAATATACGTGGACATATATACGTAACTTCTACCGACCGTTCCGATACGTAGTCTTACTATTACCAATGAAGATCTCTTTTCTTAATACCCCACTCACCCAAAACTAAAAAGTATTGACAAGTATGTTAATAAAGGATTAAATAAAATTTATTTAAAATTATTTAAAAATTTATTTAAAATAAATANAAAATTATTTAAAATTTTATTTAAAATAAATAAATCACATGACTACCGGTTTGTTGGGATATTTATCCGAAATTTTTTTTAGTGACTTAACATGTCAACTTTATCCACTTAAAATGTCATATATTTCAGATAGAGGAGTTAATTAGATAATTTTTATTAATTTTCTACTACTACTACACCTACAGTGTGATTTTATCAGGACTTCAGTACCTTCCGTCCTTTCGTTCTTTTGTGGTGTCCTCTGATTCTTCTGTACTGTTGATTTACGTTCCACCGTGGGATCTGACCTAGGAACTTGTTTTTTTTAAAAAATTATGTATGTGTATCACCCTTTTGGTCCTTTTATACTTAGTTGAGACATTATCACAGTTGTCCCAACTTGGTTACAATAAAGGAATCAAGACTATTGACATGACACCAATATATTCTACAATAGTTCTGTTCTCCGACCCATTCTTCATATAGTCCTGAGACATGATAGAGACGTTGAACAGACATTTAGATTTTTTTTTAAAAAAATTCCTCCTTTTTTTTTATTTATATGAACCGGGTCTACACACGTGTGAGGTGTCCGAGTGACGGTAAAGGTGAGAGCCCTAAAAAGTCCCTCTTAGACAAAAGAGGAAATTAGGAAATAGGTGTACGACACTTCGACAGTAAGGGTGGGGAGGGTTCAAAAGGGATTCAGACGGGGGGTCTCCGTGTCGACTGGTCGTGTCATGGACAAGGGGTGGTTGCGTTGCCGTGTCTCCAGTGGGAAGACATGGACTCCGTCCGGTCGTCCCCCGTGGTGGTCAGGGCCGTCGTAGTTTAGACGCCGTTTGTTTTCACAGTGTCGATTAAGGTGTCAAATGAAGTACCAAGGAAGTAAGTCAGTGGTTTGCAAGTAATTGATAGTTGATGTAATAAGTATTACTTTTACCTTTCGCCGTCGAACTCAGGGTCTGGTGGGAAGCCCTCCGATCACCAGTTTGACTTCCTGGTTCGACTCCCAGATCGACGGCCCTAGATAGGCTCAGACCAAAGGGGTTCAGTAGAATAATTGGATTTCCTGTCGGTTGCCGCCGAGTGTTCCCCGAAGTACGTGAGGAGACTAAATTCGAAGTGTTGTCCTGGAGACTCCGGGTCCCTCGAACACCTTCGTCGGTTCACTCTCCACGTCGTCTGTACCCCCCTTTGGTAAGAAGTATACTTACGTGGTTTGCCCATGTAAATAATTTCAGCAATCAAAAAGACTTCATCCAAAATCTGGTATAGGTCTTATATTCTTTTATGAGAATGGACGAGGGGGTTGGTTAAAAAGCTCGTGGTCTCCGGTACAACATTTGCAACCATCTTCTAGCCCTATTCTGGTGTTCCATATGTGACAGGTTTCTCTCCCAGTCTTTTGTGAATGACGGTTCTCAGTTAGGAGACCCTTACCCGTTTCGGTTTGTGATCCGGTGCAAGTAGTTTTATGTCGTTTCTGGGAGTTGAGTTTCGATCTCTCTCCCAACACCCCCCTACAGGTTTCTTCGACGTAAGAAAAAAATTTAATCCAATGGGGTTCAAACACTTCGTCAAATATACAGTGTACGATAAATAAAATCTTAGAAACGAAGGAAATCGGAATCTCTCGGTTAATAAATATATAACTCAAGAGACGTAATCAAAGAGAGTTAGACGTTAGAACTCTTCAATAGTAAAAATGACCATCCTTCTGTGTACTTCACTTGACGTCGAAATTCTCTAATTGACGGTTTCAACCTATAAATGTACATTCCGATTTTGATCGCTAATCCACTTGTAGACGAAAACGGACGGGTCATAGGGAAAGAGGATGAGACCCTTAGTTCACGGGGAAAAGGACACCCTTTGTAAGGTGTGTCGAATGTACTCCGACTGAGGGAAGAATTTCTCCGACGTCGGAACTTCTTCCGTCTCTGAAGTCTTTGACCTACAGTGAACTCGGAACTTCCGTGGATAACGAAGTGGGTCTGACGTCCTCGTCTTCTTTTCCCGGTGTCACCTAAGACTAGGTGACAGGGTGATATCCCTGTCTCTGGGTTGTCCCTAAAGTAAATATTGGAGTCTTCGTTCATTAGGTTTTGGTCTCGTGGTCGGATGTTCTGTAAAACTTTAAAAAAGTGTAAATAATAAAATAAGGGACAAAGGTATCAGTAATCGTCCCCGAACATACACATGTGTGTGTGTTTTACCCGAACATACGCATGTTGTCGTTTCGTCCCATTCCGTCCCCACCGGACCCCATCCTTAGACGTGACGTAACGATGTCGGGTCGACCCTCCTTCTTTTCGGGGTCTCCTGTTTCCTCTACAGTGGTCCTTTCCTTTTCTCTTTTTCTGTGACGGAGACACTCTGGACACTCCTTTCGTTCGTTGTTTTAGGACTCTCGGTGTCTCTCGTATTCTTTCTTAAGACCACTCTACAGAGTTGTTTTCACGTAGTGATTCTATCGACCCATACCTCAAATTAATTAAGTCGAAGAAAGGGTAGTATCATAGAGAAGTCATAGAATTCTTTTCATGTGATCACTGTCAAAATTCTTTGTAAAAAATGTACGGGACGTTGAAGTCCCCGAAGGGACCATCACGTCGACCGTTTCTTAGGCGGACGTTACGTCCTCTGGGACCAAAGTAAGTACCCAACCTTTCTAGTGGACCTCTTTCGTATCCGATGGGTGAGGTCATAAGGACCCGAACGAACCACCGAGTCAACCATTTTTTTTAGACGGACGTTACGTCCTTTGGACCCAAACTAGGTCCCCAAGTCTTCTGGCGGACCTCTTCCCTTACCGATGGGTGAGGTCATAAGACCGGACCTCTTAAGGTACCTGATTTGTCAGGTACCCCAGTGTTTCTAGACTGTACTGATTCGCTGAAAGTAAAGTGACTTTGAGTTGGGAAAAGTTCTGGAGACGAGGTAAGGACCGGTTGGGAGATCTTTGTTCACAAAGAAGTGGAATCGTAAAGGGAGCCGTTGTTGGGAACGAAACACAATCGGGAAAAGGGGTGAGGGAAGATATCGTCAAAGACCAAAACATACTAGGTTAAGATCTCTGTGTTTTGTGTTTTTTTAAGAATCCCTCTAAAACGTAAGTAAACAAAATTCCTTCTGTCCAATTACCTTCTTTCTTCCTCTTTGTTTATAATCCGTCTCTGCTGTCATTCCCGTAGAGATACGGCGACGGTATGGACAACCTATGTCTAAAAAGAGGTCAAGTTTGTCCTACCCCAATGGTGGTGAGTGCATGTGTCAGTGACGTAGGGGAGCCACTCGTATGTCGAAATGTTACAACTCGAGAAGGAAAGGGCCGTGATTGAGTCTCTGGACTAGGCAAGGTTCTCACCCCTTTTGTCGACGGTGTAGTCGGGCTTCGAAAGAGGACGTCTCCCGTGTGTATGGACCATACTTCCGACGGACGTATCTAAAATTATTTATAACTCCTGAGTCTTTCTGAATGATATTTTTTAGTACTCCTGGTTCCTTCAGACTAACTACTGCGGGATAAGAGTGTGTGAGAAGGTTTTGTAGGGTAATAGAAAGAGTAGGTCACAGAGTAGATGAAAGTGTACAAGGACTCCGTACAGAAACGTGAAGTGTTTCTTTCTTTTTTGACTCTGGGCCACTCGTCAGGTTCAATCGGACGGTGATCTTTGAGTTCAGGACGGAAGAACTGAGGTGCGCATTGAGAACCTAGACGGTGAAAGAGTATATACCTACCGTTTAGATTGTCGAATACTAGTTTGTCTATGTGGTCCCGTAGTTCTTACTGTTGATCTCTTGTAACCAAGATTTTAGGGGTTCCACTTGTGACTTGTCTATGTCAATGGTGGATACCGAGTAGATGAAGGTGGAGTGGAAGGTACACAGAGAGGGCGGTCTATACTCTTCACTGATCTGTGAAGAGTATATGGACATCAGGAGACATGGGGCAGGTTAGAGAGGGTTCCCTGCGTTTCGAGGTTGATCCCGTCCCTAGGGCATAAGGAAGTAAAGACGTTGTAGGTGCTGTGAAACTTGTCTGATGTCAGTTATACGCAACTGACTTAATGCAAAGAAACTTTGAGTGATCTTATAGGTTTTTTTTTTTTTCTGTCGGACCCTCTATTGAGCCCGGAGGCGAGGGTAAAAGTGGGAGTTTTATACAGATTGAGTGGGAACGGGGCGAGAGCCCAGGGAAGAGGCCGACACGGGGAGCCGGAGGTGGGGTCCAGCCGACTGGCTCGTGTCTTTCCGACGCTCGGCCGGTTCGAGCTCTCTGCGACCCTACGGGACCACCCGTCCGTGCCCTGGGAGAAGGGGGAGTGGACAGGCTGGGGAACTACCGGCACAACCTGAACTGGGCTTTCCGGAACCGTTTGTACAGGCGACCTCACCGGACCCTTTCTCTCCCTCTGGTGTCTGCGGCGCTCGACAGTCCTTTCGCCTACGTGCCGCCGACGGTCCGGGCGCCGGGACCCCCGTCGGTACGACTCCGGGCCGACCCTTTCGCCGGGCCGACCTTTGGCTCGGGCGAGTCGAAGCGCCGGCGGGGATCGCCGTTCCGGCCCTTGACTTCGGGCTTCCGCCCTGACGCTAAGGACGAGTCTCGCCACGCGGGGCGGGGAAGTAGGACCGGCGGACCAAGACGCGGACGCGCTCGCCGTCCGCGCCGAGGGCGACGTCATTGGGAAGGCCTGGTTCTCTAAGGCAAGTAAAGGTAGGTAGTCGCGGCACCACACAGCTCATCCGGGAGACGGTCGAGAGTAGGGTAAGTTAAATCAATTCGACGCGTTTCAATTAACTTGAAAACCCAAAATAATTTTAGCGTCCGGAGAGCTTACGAAAAGAATTCCCGAAACCAAATGATTCTAGAAACGTAAAATAGCATGTGATACCCGGTGTCGACCTTAAGACTCTAAAAAGAGGAGGGACAAAAAAAAATAAAATGTACTACACTATTATTGTTCCTTAGGTGAAATCAGGGTCTAAACTGGAGGATGACTCTCCCCCTTTGATATGTTTACTAGAAGTTTAGACAATAAATTTTGTCGAAACCTGTAGAAATACATGGAAAATGTAAGTCCGAAAGGTCCACCGACGTCTCCATTTCTTAGGACGACGGTTACGTCTTCTGCGTTCTCTACGCCGAAGGTAGGGACCCACGCCTTCTAATGGACCTCATCCTTTACAGTTTGACGAGGTCACAAGAACGGACCTTTTAAGTTACCTGTCTTCTCGGACCACCCGATGTCAGGTGACCCAGTGTTTCTCAACATTCACTGACTCACTGATTCGTACGTGCGTGCATGCAAAAACGTAAATCTGTAATAAAGCCCCACCCTCCCCCCCAAAGGTTTGGTTAAAAATTTTACATCTCACGAGTCCTTTCTTATTAAAAACTCTGGATCATTCTAGTTTAAGTCTCTTCCGTTACCGTTGGGTGAGGGCATGAGAACGGACCCTTTAGGGTACCTACCTCCTCGGACCATCCGATGTCAGGCACCCCAGCACTTCTCAGCCTGTGTTGACTCGTTGAAGTGAAAGTGAAAAGTGAAAGGACGTGACCTCTTCCTTTACCGTTGGGTGAGGTCACAAGAACGGACCTCTTAGGGTCCCTGCCCCCTCGGACCACCCGACGGTAGATACCCCAGCGTGTCTCAGCCTGTTCTGACTTCGCCGAATCATCATCATCATCATCATTCTAGTTTAATACCAAACCGAAGAGGGATCGTCAAACTAGAAAGGGTCACCAAATAGGAAAGACTTTGAGAATATAAGAGATTCTACACCTCCATTATAGGTGGAGTGACCCGAAGCCACTCTTTGCTAACTCTATTACATACATTATACGACGTGTCACAAAACTTTAAAAGGTTATTTAACATCTATAATAGGTTTTGTTTCTTTTTTTTTAGTCAGAGTCTGTCTTCACTCTCAAACCCAAAGGGACTTTCCCTAGTGACACATGGGACCTCTGTGTCTAAATTTGTGGACCCCAGGACCGGGGATGAGTCAACTTAGAACGAATACTTTTAAAGTCTCGTCTCATAGGTAGGTGGTTCTTTTTTTTTAGGATTAACGAAAGTAAACTACTGTGTCAATGCATTTCTTCAGGTGGAACCGATATTTCTAATCTAGAAGTCGTCAGAGACAGGTGGTGGTAAAGACGGAGATTACACCCCGGTCGGGGTTGAGGTCGAGGAGCATGTAAAGACTGGGTGGTACGGAAATAAGACTCGGTGGGTCGGTGTTTCAGTTTCAGTCTCCTCGGGTCTCCTCCCCTCCCGGCATCTAGGAATAAGGGAACCCGAGGGTGGGTCAGTGTGAGTCTCCGACACTACGGTCTGAGACACGACAACTGGTCCGGATAACGTTATATCGGTGGTTTCGTTAGAGACAGGTTCCTCGACTCCTTCAAATAAGTTCCCTTCTAATCTTTAAAGTTCGACCCTTTTGATAACATGTATCGTCTACAGGACTTATTCTTCCGTATCTAATAGTTGGATTTTTAATTAAACACCAACTGTTCATCCTCGGTTCTGGGTTCCCCTGGACGGACCTTTGACACGACACTCGCGGGACTGAAGGACGACACTCATGTTCGGAACGTCGTGGTGTCCATTCTGTCCCGTGTTTAGAACCCTGACAACTCGGGGACCTCTCCCGGGACCGGTTGGTTCGGGGGACGAATTGTAAGGTTTAAAATGTGATGTTTTCTTTGTCGTCATTGTACTTTGGTCTCGACGAGTGTCTAACTACTACTATGGTCAAACACAGGACCCTAATATTCACCCTTGGGACTTGACGTTAGAAACTGCGGAGTGGGTATCTTGCCCACGACGGACCTTGGAGAAAGGTTGACCCTGAGGTCTACACGACACTGGGCCCTGAAGGGTCGCGACTAATTCATACCTACAAACAGTTTTGGGTTAAACCACTACATAGGAGACGAGATAAAGAGAAAAAGAAAATGACAAGTCAAGTCAAGTCAAATCAGTGAGTCAGCACAGACTGAGAAAAGCTGGGGTACTTAGCGTCGTGCGGTCCGGAGGGACAGGTAGTGGTTGAGGGCCTCAAGTGAATCTGAGTGTAGGTAGCTCAGTCACTACGGTAGGTCGGTAGAGTAGGAGCCAATAGGGGAAGAGGAGGACGGGGGTTAGGGAGGGTCGTAGTTCCAGAAAAGGTTACTCAGTTGAGAAGTGTACTCCACCGGTTTCATGACCTCAAAGTCGAAATTGTAGTAAGGAAGGTTTCTTTAGGGTCCCGACTAGAGGAAGTCTTACCTGACCAACCTAGAGGAACGTCAGGTTCCTTGAGAGTTCTCAGAAGAGGTTGTGGTGTCAAGTTTTCGTAGTTAAGACACCAGTCGAAAGAAATATTAGGTTGAGAGTGTAGGTATGTACTGGTGACCTTTTTGGTATCGGAACTGATCTGCCTGGAAACAACTGTTTCATTACANGGTATCGGAACTGATCTGCCTGGAAACAACTGTTTCATTACAGAAACGAAAAATTATACGATAGATCCAACCAGTATTGAAAGGAAGGTTCCTCATTCACAGAAAATTAAAGTACCGACGTTAGTGGTAGACGTCACTAAAACCTCGGGTTTTTTTATTTCAGACTGTGACAAAGGTGACAAAGGGGTAGATAAACGGTACTCACTACCCTGACCTACGGTACTAGAAGCAAAAGGCTTACAACTCGGAATTCGGTTGGAAAAGTGAGAGGAGAAAGTGAAACTATTTCTCCGAAAAATGAAGGAGAAGTGAAAGATGGTATTCACACCATAGTAGACGTATAGACTCCAATAACTATAAAGAGGGCCGTTAGAACTAAGGTCGAACACGAAGGAGGTCGGGTCGCAAAGAGTACTGCATGAGACGTATCTTCAATTTATTCGTCCCACTGTTATATGTCGGAACTGCATGAGGAAAAGGATAAACCTTGGTCAGACAACAAGGTACAGGTCAAGATTGACAACGAAGGACTGGACGTATGTCCAAAGAGTTTTCCGTCCAGGCCGCTAGACCATAAGGGTAGAGAAAGTCTTAAAAGGTGTCAACTAACACTACGTGTGTCAGTTTCCGAAACCGTATCAGTTATTTCGTCTTTATCTACAAAAAGACCTTAAGAGAACGAAAAAGGTACTAGGTCGCCTACAACCGTAAAACTAGAGACCAAGGAGACGGAAAAGATTTTGGTCGAACTTGTAGACCTTCAAGTGCCAAGTGCATAACGATTTCGGACCGAACCTCTTAAAACTCATAATGAAATGATCGTACACTCTACTCACGTTAACACGCCATCAAACTCGTAAGAAACCGTAACGGAAAGAATCCCTAACCTTACTTTTGACTGGAAAAGGTCAGGACACCGGTGACGACTCAAAAGGTTTAAACGACCGTATAACTCACGTCGTGAAAGTGTCGTAGTAGAAAGTCCTAAACTTTATCGCGTTGACCTTAAGGTAGTGGAGGTGATCGAAACAAGCATCACAATCATGTAACTTTCATTCGATCTATCGAGAGATTATTTATAATCATAATAAATAAACATATTTTGCTCACCGAATAAAACAATCGCTTAGGAAACTTGGACTCTACTTTCACTTTTGAAAATCGTTTTGTCATACTACGGATGGACAGGAAAGAGAAAAGAACCTGACGAGTTTGATTTATAAGTTGACCCGTAAAAATTTTTAGAGAAAAGGAGAAGTATCGGAGGGGGCCTGAGTGTATGGGGTTTTGATCACTTAAACTTCTAGAGTCCACCCCGGACATCCTTCGAAGTCTGTGACCGTTAACCCGTTTTTTCTAAACATCTCGACGAGCGTTCGTTTTGGAAAATGCAGAGTAATAGAGGAAGAGATCCTGTCTGGACCTTCCCTGACTAGCTTCCAAAGACACCCTCTTTGGACAACAACCTTTGAGAGTCTTGGAGGGTCTGACGCTTTTGTGGTGTCTACTGGGTGTAAGGGTCCTTGAAAACTCGAGTCTCGACCTACAGACGTAACTCCTCTTCCCTTTTCGGTTCACGTCCCCCACTGTCTCCTCCTTGCCTTCGGGACGGCGGACGTCCCCCGAAGGACAACACCGACATTCTCCCTTCTGGTCCGTCCCCTGTCCGTCAGATCTACGTTTCGAGACCCCGACTCAGTTCTACGAAGAGTCGAAGTTTCAGTCCTAAAGCTTTTCATGGTCTGGGAGTCTCTTTACAAGACAAAATTGACTACGGACTACATAGTTATGAAGACCTAGGACACTAGTTTGGATCTCGATCTTGGAGGATCTAGCATGTTGTCTCCGACCTCTATTTTCTCCATGTCCCCTGTTCGTGACCCGAATAAAACGTCCTACAGTGTCATGGAGACCAAAACACGACAGACAGGTGTCGTATCGGTTCGGGTCTGTCCGACCTACAATAGTAAAACAAAGACCTCCTGAACTTCCGTTCTCTTAAAGATCTTGGACCCTAACCCGTTGTGGGACCTCATACTCTTCCGACCTACAAATCCCCACCTACATGTCTCGCCCCTTTAACCCCTTCTTTCCGTCCTTGTAGCCGAAGACAGACGAAGCAGACCCACTTGTAGAGACGAGCCGAATCACTACAGTCGGGTCGGATCTTCAGTCCGGGTCGGACGTCTGTCGGACATTTAATTCTCGTCTCTGTCTCAACTGTACTTTCATACGCGACGTAGATCAGTGTGATGGGGTGACGGGACGAGTAGATGGAGGAAGGTAAGGTGACAGGGAGTCCACTGTGTCCTAATTGCCGTCCCTCTTTGTGGAACACTGTTAGCTCCGTCTCTAACCTCCCTACGTCAGTGGTCAGTTCCTCACGGTTCCCGACGGTTGTCGTCGTGACCACTCTCTCTGTACCTTGCACCGGAAGTCTCAGAGGTCTTCCTCGGGTGGGACGACTGTGAAAACAAAATATATATACACATATATGTATATATCTATATAAAAAAAAAATTCTATTTAAAGAAATAAAAATGGACCCGACCCGGAAGTGACGAGACTCCCGAAAAGAGATCAACGTCGCTCGTCCGTGATCAGACGTCAACCCCACACACCGGAAGAGTACCGTCACCAAATAGAACAATACTCGCACCCGAGGTCCTGTGTACGTAAAGTCCTCAACGGGACTCACCTGAGTAATCGACACCACGGGTCCGAGATCTCGGGTCCGAGTTATCGACACCGAGTACCCAAGTCACCGAGGCTCATACCTTAGACCCTAGAAGGGTCTGGTCCCTAGCTTGGACACAGAGGACGTAACCGTCCGCCTAACAAATGATAACTCGGTGGTCTCTTCGGGAATTGTAAAAATAAATAAATAAACCGACATAGTCCAAAATCGACTCCGGACACCCCGATCAAGGGACTGGTCCCTAATTTGGACCCAGGGGACGTAACCCTCGTACCTCAGAATCGGTGTCGCTTCAGGACTATGAAATTAAAATCTGAAGACCGGAGGGCTTGACGACTCTTATTTAAAGACAACAACAATCGGTATCTTAAACACTATTAAACAATGGTGTTTGTTTATGTTCTCTTTGATTATATTCGGGACACTTTGATTATGTTCTCTTTATTTTCGTGTAGGAGTGTTTTTCTAGACATACGTTACAAGTATCTTTGAAATAAGTATTATCGAGGTTTGATCTTTGTCGAGTGTACAAGTGACTGTCCACTGACCTATTTGCACTATTTAGGTGAGTCACCTGAGTATGAGGAATTCTTTTTCTTATTTACTGCCTCTATATGTGGGTATACCTGTTTAGAGTCTTCGTCGAACAACTCTCTTTCTTCGGTCTGTGATTTCTTTTGTATGACATTGAGGTAAATATACTTTGAGTTCTTGTTCGTGGGTGAGGTCATAAGGACGGACCTTTTAAGGTACCTGTCTCCTCAGACCGCCCGATGTCAGGTACGCCAGTGTATCAGCCTGTACTGACTCGTACGTGCGTGTCTTGTTCGATGCGATTAGACGCCATCAACAGAGACTCCGCTGTAGCAATTGACCTTTCCCCGGGTTCCCTTGAAAAACTCCAATATCTTTATCAGATATAGAACTAACCCCATACACAAAGTGCCCCCATGTTTAAGCAGTTTTGAGTAGTTTTATATGTGAATCCTGGACACGTAAAATGACCCACATTTTAAATGGAATTTTTACCATTGATTTTTTAGGTTTTTACTTTTTTCACTCCTTATGCTAATATACCTGAACTTGCATACACTCTCAAACACAAAGGTCCTTTTTCCATCTTCTCCCCTTAATGAATCCCACTAAAAAAAGGTTCTAGTCTAAAGTTCAGATTAGGTTTCATCAAGTCTATTTCTAAAATAGGATGGACATCCCAACGGTCTGAATCGTTTGTTTTTATCCACAGGTCAATTTAAACTTAAAGTCTACTTTTTACATATTAAAGAACATAGTGACATAGGGTTTAGAACGTACTCTGTATAAACATGGGATGTATACTAAGACAGTATATCACTCTTATACGATCATTAGACACTCCAGGTCGGGTCCTTTCCGTCCATTTCGGTCTCTTTTTTCCTGACAGGATCCTTTCACTCACCTTTGACAAGTTGAGGATATCATCCATATTCAAGTTACTGACTGACTTAAACACTCTCGATTAAGAACCACTGATTTTTTGTTTTTCCCCGATCCCGTACGTCTAATACCACACACCTACCTAGACTTAGGAGACACGTGGATCGTTACCCGAAACTTAGACTAAAACCACGTGTATTAGACCTCCTGTCCTTCGTCTTTGATACCCAAACCCTAGTGTAAGTGTAAATACGATAAAGGACGTTTCGAATCCGTCAGATGTTTCTTTCGATAAACAAATTTGTCTCTTACGTACTCTCTTCTACTACGAACGGAAGATTAGTAGTTTAGGGTCCCTTTTGTTTTTACAAGAGTAGCGAAAAAATCTCCAGTCGAAATTTTTCAGTATAAAGGAAAGGTAATGAGAGATCAAGGGTCCCGGTACCATGAAGACCCTTACAACCACACTCCTGTGTAACAAGAAGTCACTCGGAAAAAAAAAAAAAAGAAAGAAAGATAAAAACCGGTGTGTCGTATCGAACACCCTATAATCAAGGGGTTGGTCCCTAGTTTGAGTCCGGGGACGTCGCTTTCGTGGTTCGGGTTTGGTGACCTGGCGGTCCCTTAAAGGAGTCACTCGGAAAGAATTGGAAGTATGAGTCATCCCATTTCCTCGTGTTTGGTCTAATATCTACCTCAAAAGATTTCAATAGAAAAAGGAATAACTCTTGACACTAAAGGGTCAAGTGAACACGAAAGACGTAGGTTCTTCCTGTCGTCTACATTTTCCGAGTCCCCTCCCTCGTTCGGGACCCCGAGAGAGACCTATCACCTCTTTGGGTGGTCCTCGAGTCCTTCGGACTTCTTTTGTCCGACGAAAGGTCCCGGGCGGCCTTCATATGAAACACTAGAGACACCGAGGAACTCCCCGGAATGACGTCTTTCTGATAAAGAAGTACTTGTTCTGGTCCGAAAACAGAATTTTTCGTTCGTTTGTTTATTTTCACTTCCGAAGGGACGTAGTCCACTGGTCGTTCATGTTAAGACTTTCATCCTCACCTAAAATTCTGTCTCTAAAGGTAAATAGTCCCTTACCAAAGATTTGAAGACCGCTGTAACAGTAGAAATGACTCTCGGAGGATACGCGGACCATAACATGAACTACACCCCCTATACTTGTAATAGTTATTTTGTTTCGGGACAGAGTCCCTCACTCTGTCTGGATTCGTACGTAGCAATATTAGTTTCGGTCACCTTCATGGACCTTAAGGAAGTTTGGATCTATATACGAATAAACAAATCTCCTCTCTCCCTGACTCGACCGGTCCCTTTTTCCGTCTCTTCTAGAGGTCGAAACTCTGGAGCTTAGGGACGTCTGTTGTCATGGGTCGCAGGAATCTTCCGTTAAAACTGTAGTAGTTAAAAAGACTTACAAAGAACCCTTAGAATGTGAACAGAGGATTGACAGGGGTGTTCCGTGAATAGGTTCATAAAGAAGGTCCGTGTATACCAACAGAGGTGACCTCTTTAGGTCTATATTTGTCATAAGAGTAAGTATGTAAAAGTCAATTAAAATTGAAAGGATCACCTAATTGAGGGACCCTTTTACAAATTGATGTTGAAGGGAATTAGGTCGAAAATAATACTATGTTTCTGTCTGTACTTTAATCTCCTAATACTTGTGACTCTGTATAGCTATCCCGGGAATCACTAATTTAATAGAGCGTACCCGTTATGAAGTGTTTAGCAAAATGTCTCGTACCCTCCCCCCCACGTAAAAACTACCTCTCCCGTTGGACGGACGGAGTAAGTCCACTGCCGGCGCTACGTAACGTTTCGTACCGTAGGTCTGTAAACTCTAGACCCTTCCACTTCTAAAGGTCAACGGTCCACTTGGTCACGCTTAAAAGTCCTAAATTCACTGTAGTCTTTTAGACTAGAGGTACAGGTCGGTGTCGTTTATAGTCGTCCAAAACGACGGGTTGTAAGTAAGTAGGGAAAGGACCGTGGACGAGATCGTCAAAAAGAGACCTCTTAACGATAGAGGGATTGAGGAACAGGATGCATGAAGTCTACTGTGACGAAAACCGAGGTCCACCGAGGTCGGACTGGTTAATGTCGTAACGTAAAAGGATCAGTCTCTAAACCAAGTTCTGACCTCGGTCAGTTTCGGTTATTATATCAATCTGAAGCACCTCTGATGACTCTCTCGGAAAGGTGATTCAACTAGGACCTTCACGGTCACCGTCGGACTCTTACTTCGGTCACACCTCTGTTCGTTACTCCTCCCGTGTCCGTGTCCGGTACGGACTTAACTCGGGATAACGAAAATTTTTAATAAAAGTTTACAAATCTTCTGTAAAAGAAATTCGTCAAGATCAACCCAAAAAACTGTAAACGTTATCTTTTCCAGAACTGGACATGTGATCCACTGTCTCTCGTTCAAAGGAACCGGGTCCACGGCACTTACCTCGTCCAAATCACCCGAAACCTCCAGGTCCATTGAGTCATCCTAAACCAGAGGTTCCAGATGTGATCACGTAAGGTTTGAAATAACTAATTTTTGTCGGTGGTGTTTGTATAATCACCTCGAGGAATGGTTCTTTAAGAACTAGTGAGATAGATCTCTTTACCTCCTGTCCGTCCTTAACCGTAAAAAGTTTTCATGGGTATTGTAAATAGACAACGTCGTGGGGTTTTAAATCATCGAATTTTATTGTTATTGACACAAACAAGTGTCAGGAGCTCCCCGACGACTGGACCAAAAAGACAAGCGAAACGAACCCTAGGACTACCCCCGACGATAGTAGACCGTTAAGTAAAGGAGAGAACGATCGTCAACTACAACCAACTCCCAAGAGGTGATTAGATCGAGTCTAAACAGGTGTACCACCGTCGTAGACTTACTCTCTCTCGTTCTTCCTTCCTTCTTTTCCTCTTTTTTTTTCTTTCTTCGACACTCTAGAGACTCCGGATTTGAGGATTGGTGTGTTCTGGTTGAAACGACGGAAGATAACCAGTGTCGCTCAGTGTACCGATCGGTCTCAGTCCTCGACCCTTTGATGAGAAGTGGTGGATTATCCTCGTCGACGTTTCTTATACACCGACACAAATTAAATGGTGTCATGAGTTCGAAGAATTCGAAATTACATTGTTTAATTGTTTTTGAATCACCCAATCTTGTTGTGTCTACATTATAGAATGTCAAGACTTCCGGTCTTCAGGATTTTAGTTTAATAACCGTCTCGACACAAGAAAGACTTCCGAAATACCGTTAGACAACGGAACGAAAAAAGTCGAAGATCTCCGGTGAAAATAAGGAACTAAACACAGGGGAA
Source organism: Capra ibex (assembly GCA_006410555.1). Taxonomy (NCBI): domain Eukaryota; kingdom Metazoa; phylum Chordata; class Mammalia; order Artiodactyla; family Bovidae; genus Capra; species Capra ibex. The sequence goes on from SJYO01036187.1 coordinate 3,663,334, forward strand.
GGAGCTCGAAATTCTGGCTTTTGTTCGTAGCATATAGGGTAGGGAGGGGGGTTGAAGACGAAGACAACAATGTAGAAGAAAAAACTGGGAGGACGGAGGGAGAAGGTATAATATTCTACGAACACTAATGTGACCCGGGTAGGACTATTAAATCCTCTTAGAGGGATTAAATTCTAGGAATTATTGTAAAGTTTCAGTAAAAACGGTATATTCCACTGGATGACTGTCCAAGATCCCTAGTCCTGTACCTGTATAAACCTTCTGGCATAAGACAGATGGTGTAAACCCTTAAAATATGGTTCCCTTTGACAGTGTGTTAAGTTTCCTAGGTCACTAGTTCAAACCCAATGGTACTGTCCGAGACTTTCGAGTCCGTCAGTTTCCTGACTCGAAATCTTAGTTCGTCTGGTTCCAAACCTAAGATCAAGTGGTGACCCTCTTTTTTTTTTTTTTCTTGTATGACACTATCACTAATTCAAAATAAACCTCGTTTTACTTTTGATATAGGGTCCCCTGTCGAAGACACTATTGAGACTTCACCATTCCCCCCTCTACTCATATATATACTACTACCATTTCTCTCTATGTACATTAGTTCATATGTAAAACCGTCTTCAAACGAAAATCAGTGTTCTTTGTATACAAAGGTAATTACTAAAATCACGAAAACTCTTCTATACTCTTCTACGTTCTTTGACCCGAACATTTTGGAGGACTTTTATAGATTGATTTGCTTACGGACAAGACGGTCAAAAAGACTCGTGTCACGGAGTGGGGATTAAAGGTGGGACTTGGGGAGAGTCCCACTCGACGTCCCGTCGTTGATGTCACCGAAGTAAGAACGCCACGGTCTACCGTTCTCTATTCAAAATCAACCGTCACAGGTTAGTACCAGTATTTAAACTGGTACCAAACCCTCTGTAAATCACTGACAAAACAGGGTGTCACAATTCCTTGCCAATAAGGATCCAGTCCACTCCGAGAGTTGTCCGTTGAGTCACACGATCATGGTCCGGTCCGGGATGATTATTTCGGTTTACAGAGACTTAGTGTTCTGTCAGAATGATCAGACAACACCAGGTCCTGTACTACGGGGGAACGACGAAAAAGGGTGTCGATCTCAATGTGATATATTAGTAACTAGACCATATCTTGATAGCTAGACCAGTTGACGAAGATCAGGGATCAGTAGTAAAACAGTGAGTCAGTGTGTGTAAACCATTACGTTTTTGTTGTCAAAACATTTTGTCCTTTTTACGTTTACTATCATCATAATCATTCCAATATTCATTCTTAAATTCGGTTCTTGAAGATAATCCACGTCGGTCATATAAGGGTCCAGTAGACTGAATCAGACAAGACACGGTTAGGAATAAAAATTCTCTTCAATATATGACCGTAACGAGTATTCCGTGGGTTGGGCTAAGGGATGACGACAATCGACTAATAGGACACATACTAAATTAACAAGAACTGTATTTCCTCGGAAATTTGAATTTACAGGTATCGGACCACAATTGGTGTGTTTATATATGACATTAACATCTTCCGAAAGATTATTTTTGTCCTCCAATATCAAAAACTGACTCTAAACTGAGGCATAAGACTAACTCGAACTCACTAGGATTTTCTTTTAAGTAAAAATATCATCCTCAGTCTCGTCAATAATAATTAACCGGTCCACTCCCCCAGGGTGAACCATTATAGTTATGACCGGATTTCTCTTGATATTAAAGAAAGAAGATCTTATTTAAAAGGATTCCCAGTGGGTCAACCTTGACCCACCTCTTTAGGTGGTTTCATCCCATATTCATCAACTGGTATTTGGTTTGTTAAACCAATTTAAATTTGAGACATACTCTGACTTAATACAAACCAAGTATTTGTTTCCATACTCGTTAATAGTCTCATTAACCATAGGTCCGAACCAGGTCTTGGAACCCAGTCGACAGACGAAGTCTACAGTAGAAGAAGAGTAAGACCAGACCATCAAAGAGGAGGTGAACTCAGGACAAAATTCTACTAAAATTCCAGTCGTCAGGAAAGATATCCGGTCAGGTCACGTCCCCGGGAAAGATTCACCTTTATAATCAGGTTCTCCGTTAAAGGAATTCAAAGTGACACAGACTCGATCCATTCTCATGTCTCATGGACTATTTCCAGAAAGGTAGATCCAACCTCTATCAGGTAAGTCAAGTCAAGTCAGTGAGTCAGCACAGGTTGAGAAACGCTGGGGTACTTAGCGTCGTGCGGTCCGGAGGGACAAGTAGTGGTTGAGGGTCTCAGGTGGGTTTGGGTACAGGTAACTCAGCCACTGCGGTAGGTTGGTAGAGTAGGAGACAGTAGGGGAAGAGGAGGACGGGAGTTAGAAAGGGTCGTAGTCCCAGAAAAGTTTACTCGGTCGTGAAGTGTAGTCCACCGGTTTCATAACCTTAAAGTCGAAGTCGTAGTCAGGAAGGTTACTTATGGGTCCCGACTAGAGGAAATCCTATCTGACCAACCTAGAGGAACGTCAGGTTCCCTGAGAGTTCTCAGAAGAGGTTGTGGTATCAAGTTTTCGTAGTTAAGAAGCCGTGAGTCGAAAGAGGTGTCAGGTTGAGAGTGTAGGTATGCACTGGTGACCTATTTGGTATCGGAACTGATCTGTCTGGAAACAACCGTTTCATTACAGAAACGAAAAATTATACGATAGATCCAACCAGTACTGAAAGGAAGGTTCCTCATTCGCAGAAAAGTAAAGTACCGACGTTAGTGGTAGACGAAGACAATCCAGGTATGGTAAAGACAGGAAATAACTCGGGTAGAAACGTACTTTACAAAGGAACCATAGGGATTAAAATAACTTCTCTAAAGATCAGAAAGGGTAAGATAACAAAAGGAGATAAAGAAACGTGACTAGTGACTCCTTCCGAAAGAATAGAGAGGAACGATAAGAAACCTTGAGACGTAAGTCTACCCATATAGAAAGTAAAAGAAGAAACGGAAAACAAACAGAAGAAAAGATTCGATAAACATTCCGGAGGAATCTGTCAGTAAAACGGAAAAACGTAAGTAAAAGGAACCCCAACCAAAACTAGTGGCGGAGGACAAGTCACAATGCTTTGAGACAGGGATCAAGCAGTCCGTGAGACAGATAGTCTAGATTAGGGAACTTAGATGAACAATACAGGTGACATATTAACATCCCCTAAACTAAATCCAGAATGAACTTACTGGATCACCAAAAGGGACGAAGTTAAATTTATACTTAAAACTGTTTACACCAGGCGACTTCTTCCCTTACCGTTTGGTGAAGTCGTAAGAACGGAACTCTTGTGGTACTTGTCATACTTTTCCGTTTTTCTATACTGTGACTTTCTACTTGAGGGGTCCAACCATCCACGAGTTATACAATGACCTCTTCCCGTCTCTTTATCGAGGTCTTCCTTACTTCTCCGACTCGGTTTCGTCTTTGTTGTGGGTCAACACCTACACAGACCGTCACTTTCATTTCAGGTCACGATATTTCTTGTCATAACGTATCCTTAGACCTTACAATTCAGGTACTTAGTTCCATTTAACCTTCACCAGTTTGTCCTCTACTGTTTGTACTTGTAGCTGCAAAATCCTTAGTCACTTGATTTTACCTGAACTTTCCTGTTTAAATTATTCTACTAGTAATATAGATGATGACACCCGTTCTTAGGGAATCTTCTTTACCTCACCGAGAGCATCAGTTGTTTTCTCAGACTTTACGTCATGAACCCACGCTAGAGTTTTTGTTGTCTTACTAGAGTCAAGAAAGGTTTCGTTTGGTAAGTCATACTATCATTAGGTTCAGGTACGGGGTTGGTGATTACGGCTTCATCGACTCTAACTTGTCAAAATACTTCTAGATGTTCTGGAAGATCTTAATTGTGGTTTTTTTCTACAGGAAAAGTAGTCTCTCCTGACCTTACGTTTTCATCTTTCAGTTCTCTATGGATCTCATTGTCCGTTTAAACCGGAACCTCATGTTTTACTTCGACCCTTTTCCGATTGTCTCAAAACGGTTCTCTTGTGTGACCAGTATCGTTCGCGGGAGAAGGTTATTGTGTTCTCTTCTGAGATGTACACCTGTAGTGGTCTACCAGTTATGGTTTTAGTCTAATTAGTAAAAGAAACGTCTGTTTCTACCTCTATGAGATATGCCAGTCGTTTTTGTTGTGGCCCTCGACTGACACCGAGTCTAGTACTTGAGGAATAACGTTTTAAAATATTTATTCGACCACGTTTTGGACTTAAACCAAAAATAGAAACAACCGCAGTTTCGAAAGAATTTTACAACTAAGGGGAAAACCGATGTTTGACATTTCAAAGAAAATGGAAATTAACCATTAGACAATATTGAAACACATTAACGGAAACTTTATAAATAACAGTGACCAATTCACCTATTTATAATAAAGTGTCACTACACACTAGAGTATACTGGTTCACAAAATTTTGAATTTTTTTTTAAAAACTGGTTACCGGGCTTAGTTTAAGATTACTTCAAGAAAACTGGAGATCGATTTGAAACCCTACAAAACTTCTCGGGTACTTCGTAGGGTTTTTACTATAATTTGGTTAGTCCAAGTAAACCATACAATTTAATGTATCCTACATAACAGTTTACTCATTATTTAGAAGAATCCAACATAATACCCATTTACAATAATTATATGTATAAGATCTTTAACACACCTTAAGAATTTTTAGACCATACAGGACCATTTTAAATAGTCAGTATTAAGACCAATAATAGACTTTTACAATTTTACAGTGTCATCATTACTTCAAAGAAACAGAAACCGTAACATTAGTCCAAAAATTGACACGGAAGAATTCACAAAACAGTAAATATCTGTCAATAACAAAATATGAATACGGAAACGTTTTTACGAAGGAGAAGTGTTTCTAAGTATCGTTCCTCAAAAACTGTTCATATCCAAAGACTATTGAAAGTCTAGTGTGACGGTTTGATCCATTCTTAAATTTTTTAAGATCCGTTTTTGAACTACCGAAGTATTTTGATAATTATCTTCAACTAATAAATGTATCTTGATTCACTTGGCCATTTATACCAATATTAAAAATACCAAAGATAGATTTCGTAATGACGAAATTAGACACAAAAGATTGATATTCGTTTGGAAAGGGGAGATCAATTAATACTGAATGTCGTTAAACCATTCCATACGGAAACATTTGTCTTAACTTTGTAAATAGAAAAGAGGAATGGACGACAACGACGACGATTCAGCAAAGTCAGCACAGGCTGAGACACGCTGGGGTATCTGCCGTCGGGTGGTCCGAGGGGGCAGGGACCCTAAGAGTGCTGTTCTTGTGACCTCACTCGGGAGGTCTTTAACCTTTGAGTATCCAAGGCCTATCGGAATAGTCCACTTACTCCTTCCGTTGGAGGACCGACCACTATAAAACCCTTGGAACTTTTCCCTCCTTAAGTGGGTTTAGACATTTCGTTTTAGACACTGTTCGGAAACCGTACCGAAAGGAACGGGACTCTCTGGAAATTTTTTCAATTCGGACCCTCCCTAGGGCCCGTCGGCGCGCGGACCCGGGCCCCGCCTCACGAGCGCCAACACAGGTAGGCAGGCAGGCGGTGGGGGCGGGCGGGAGACGCCACCGAGGGCCGAACGGGCCGATCCGTCGTCGCGGGCCGTCTACGCGCCGCGGACCAGGGCCGGAGGACGCGGGGCCCGGAGGGCCGGGCGGCCGGGGCCCAACCGCCTGCCCTGGCTTCTCTCGAGGGACCGGCTCGAGTTGTGGCCTCCTTTGACCGCCTTTACAAACTCTTACTTTTCAGGTTAGCAGAAAGTCGAAGGCGGGACGGATAGTGTGAGGTCGGTGTTGTATATGACCTGTTTTCTACAAAGAAGATAGTCGTCTCACTACTACCACTTCTACCACTACCTCCACATATACCTACCAGTTTTGACCGACCTGTACAAGGAAGGGGAAACATGGACTTCGAAGACAAAGAACAAAAATTGGGACTCTCGTAGTAAGGTCAGAACAACGGCCAGTCACTACCGACACAACATTGTAAAGACGACGTCGTCACTGGATCGGGACACTTCAGTCTGACGGACTATCCTCCTACAAAGGAACAAAATCGCCTGACGAGGTCATGAGTTCAGACTCTACGACTGAGACTACGTATAGTAATTCCTTATCGCTACGTATAGTAATCGCTTATCGAAGGTGGGTGAGGTCTGAGGAAAGGTGTTGGAGAAGGACCTCACCCGTAGAGGATGTAAATATCCTGTTACATGGTGTAACTTTTTAAAACGGAAAAGGGGTTGTTCGGTGAGGTGTCCGACAGTCTGGACGGACAAGGACTGTTCCCGACAAGAACATCACCCACCTGGAGTCAAAGTCCCGCTGTCGCTACTCCGACCTCGAGTCTCTCTACCTCTTCGGAGACTTCGACGTCGTCGTCCTCGTGTTCCGTGTCGGCGTCCCGGGAGGCCTTTCTTGTCTCTTCGCCTACGACGTCTGGACTCGGTCCTACAAGAGACACTACAGTCTAGCAGAAACCCGGGAAAATTCGTAAGTAAAACGTAAGTAGGTAGGTCGGTAGGAAGGAAGTATGTAAACTGACTCACTAGTAACGAATTACTTAGTGATACGATCTGAGACACCGTCTGGAACATTCGTCTTCGTTTCTCTTCTCCGTATAGAGATGAGAGTCCCTGGAACGTTCCTCTCTGTTTATTCGGTAGGGACGTCCTTTTCACGTCCCGAGAGACTCACACTTAGGATGTTCCTGACAGAAGTCGACCCACCGGTCTCTATCAGACCGACACCTTAACTGTAAGGACGTCTCGAGACCTCTCACTCTCCTTGAATGACCTATGACTCTACCCTTTTTCGTAAAACCCGTTTTATGTCGTAATTACGGTCGTAAACAGTGTCCTCGTATCACTCACCTCCTTCTATCCTTTGTTTTTACTTTTACAGTTCTGTCAATTGGTTTGTTTCTTAAGGAAACACAGTTCTCTAGACTCTTTACCCGACTAAGTCTAGAAGAACAAACTATCTACTTGACTCACAGAACGGGACATGCCACCGAGGATACCCCACTCTGGTTCCGGCCTCACCCCACCTCCCCCGCCCGCCAGTCCCGACACTCTGACCTGCTACCCTTAAGTGTCCAGTAACCGGTTCAGCGGTCTCTGATACCTCAAGGTGGTGGGCGGGTAGAATGGATATTATATGTAGAGAATGGACTTATCATTCAGGAAACACATACTAGGAAGTTCAACCTTTGTAAGTTTCTACGCTTACACGGTGACATACGGTCGATAACATGACAAGTTTCTTGACATGATATTCTAATTTTTACAAAAGAATAAATTTTTTTCAAGTCAGACTCTGAGACTTTTAAAGGATTGTTAATTAAATTTTCTCTGATAATGTAGTTAATGTGAATGTATTCATTAGTCCGGTTCAAATAATTTTCGTCTAAATTATATGTTTGTTTAATTAGAATTAAATCGATATAAACCATTTTTTACTCCCGTTAATATCTCTCTTTTCTAATCCAAAATCACCTATAATTTGAGACCAAAACAATTGCCTGCTGTTATGTTTTTTTCTTTTGATGTCCGGTTATAGTAACTACTTGTATCTACGTTTTTAAGAGTTGTTTTAAAATCGTTCGTCTTAAGTTGTCGTATAGTTTTTCGAGTGTGTCGTACTATTTCAACCTAAATAATGTCCCTACGTTCCTAAGAAGTTATATACGTTTAGTTAATTACACTATGTGGTATAATTGTTTAACTTAGTATTTTTGGTATGCTATTAGAGTTACCTACGTCTTTTTCGGAAACTGTTTTAAGTCGTGGGTAAATGTTAATTTTGAGAAGTTTTTAACACGTATCTTCCTCGGATGGAGTTGGATCATTTCCGACATATACTATTCGGATATCATGTGTAATAAGAGTTACCACTTTTTGACTTTCGTAAGAGGGATTCTAGTCCTTGTTCTGTTCCTATAGGTAAAAGTGGTGATAATAAGTTGTATCAAGACCTTCAGGATCGATGTCGTTAGTCTCTTCTTTTTCTTTATGTTCCTTAGGTCTAGTCCTTTCTTCATTTCGAGAGTGACAAACGTCTACTATATGACATGTATCTTTTGGGATTTCTATCATAGTCTTTTAATGATCTCGATCAGTTACTTAATTCGTTTCAACGTCCTGTGTTTTAGTTATGTGTCTTTAGTGAACGTAAAGATATATGATTGTTACTTTTTAGGCTTTCTCTTTAATTCCTTAATTAGGGTAAGTGGTAACGTTGTTTTTCTTAATTTATGGATCCTTATTTGAATGAATTCCTCTGTTTTCTTGACATGTGTCTTTTAATACTGTGATTACTTTCTTTAGTTTCTACTGTATTTGTCTACCTCTCTATAAGGTACAAGGACCCATCCTTCGTAGTTATAACACTTTTACTGATATGATGGTTTACGTTAGATGTCTAAGTTACGTTAGGGATAGTTTAATGGTTACCGTAAAAAGTGTCTCGATCTTGTTTTTTACAGTGTTAAGTATACCTTTGTGTTTTCTGGAGCTTATCGGTTTCGTCAGAACTCTTTCTTCTTACCTCGACCTCCTTAGTTGGAAGGACTGAAGTCGAATATGATGTTTCGATGTCAGTAGTTCTGTCATATCGTGACCATGTTTTTGTTCATATCCGGTTACCTTGTTATATCTTTCGGGTGTCTATTTGGGTACGTGGATACCTATGAAATAAAAACTGTTTCCTCCGTTCTTATATGTTAGCCCGTTTCTGTCGGAGAAGTTATTTACCACGACCCTTCTGACCTGCCGAGGTACATTTTCTTACTTTAATCTTGTGAAGGATTGTGGTATGTGTTTCTATTTGAGTTTTATCTAATTTCTGGATTTACATTCTGGTCTTTGATATTTTGAGAATCTCCTTTTGTATCCGTCTCGTGAGCTACTGTATTTCTTTCTAGGAGATACTGAGTGGAGGATCTCATTGTCTTTATTTTTGTTTTCATTTCACCCTGGACTAATTTGAGTTTTCGAAAACGTGTCGTTTCCTTTGATATTCGTTCCACTTTTCTGTTGGGAGCCTTACCCTTTTTTATTATCGTTTACTTTGTTGACTGTTTCCTTATTAAAGGTCTTTTATGTTCGTCGAGTATGTCGAGTTTCGGTCTTTTTGTTTGTTGGGTTAGTTTTTCATCCCTTTTCTGGTTTTGTCTGTAAAGAGGTTTCTTCTGTATCCTACCGATTGTTTGTGCACTTTTCTAAGAGTCGTAGTGATTAATAATCTCTTTACGAGTTTTAATGTCACTCTATAGTGGAGTGTACCCAGTCTTACCGGTTGAAGTTTTTCAGATGTCTGTTATTTATGACCTCTCCCACACCTCTTCTCCCTTGGGAGAACGTAACAACCACCCTTACATTTGACTATGTCGGTGATACCTTCTACCATACTTCTAAGCAAATTTTGATCCTTATTTTGGTGGTACACTGGGTCGTTAGGGTCAGGATCCGTATATGGGACTCCTTTGGTTTTAACTTTTTCTGTGTACATAGGGTGACAAGTAACGTCGTGATAAATGTTATCGATCTTGTACCTTCGTTGTATCTACAGGTAACTGTCTACTTATCTATTTCTTCAACACCATGTATATGTGCTATCTTATAATGAGTCGGTGTTTTTCCTTACGTAAACTCAGTCAAGCCTACTCCACCTACTTGGATCTTGGATAATATGTTTCACTTCACTCAGTCTTTCTCTTTCTATTTATACCATAAGATTACGTATATGTGTCTTGGATCTTTTTACCATGACTTCTTAAATAAATGTCCCGTCGTTATCTCTTTGTCTGTATCTCTTGTCTGAATACCTGTACCCCTCTCCCCTCTTCTCCCACTCTACATGTCACTCTCATTGTACCTTTGAATGTAATGGTGTATATTTTGTATCGGTTGTCCTTAAACGACATACTGAGTCCTTTGAGACATAAGAACACAGTTGGATCTCCACACCCTACCCCTCCCTCTACCCTCCCTCCAAGTTTTCCCTCCCCTATATACATTGAAGACAGACTAAGTACAACTCCAAACTGTCTTTTGTTTTAAGACATTTCGTTAATAGGAAGTTATTTTTTTTAATTTTTTTTAAGACCAAAACAATTAAATACAGACATAAATGACGGATTCTGAGTCAAGGTTCAGTCAAGAACATAATAACATTTTAAATTAACTTATTATTTTTCCTGAAAGATTAAACAAAGACTTCGAATAGAGTCATTAGATAGAAACCTACTTCTAGTCTACGTCATACTGGACGTCGGTCTATAATACGTACGACCTTTTCTGTAGTGAATTTTTCGTTCTCTCTCGGTCTTTTTGTAGATAAAGACGAAATAACTGATACGGTTTCGGAAACTGACACACCTAGTGTTAGTTGACACCTTTTAAGACTTTCTCTACCCTTATGGTCTAGCGGCCTGGACGGAAAACTCTTTGGACATACGTCCAGTCCTTCGTTGTCAATCTTGACCTGTACCTTGTTGTCTGACCAAGGTTTATCCTTTTCCTCATGCAGTTCCGACATATAACAGTGGGACGAATAAATTGAAGATACGGCTCATGTAGTACTCTTTGCGACCCGACCTCCTTCGTGTTCGACCTTAGTTCTAACGGCCCTCTTTATAGTTATTGGAGTCTATACGTCTACTATGGTGGGAATACCGTCTTTTACTTCTCCTTGATTTTTCGAAGAACTACTTTCACTTTCTCCTCTCACTTTTTCAACCGAATG
>SJYO01036187.1:3674302-3763920 GCA_006410555.1 Capra ibex
CTGAGCTACGTGTACTCAAACCCACCTGAGGCCCTCAACCACTACCTGTCCCTCCGGACCGTACGACGCTAAGTACCCCAGTGTCTCTCAACCTGTGCTGACTCACTGACTTGACTTGACTTGTCTTCGTCTTCTATAATTCTTTTCCACCGTTCTTATGTGTCTTCTTGACATGTTTTTTTCTAGAAGTACTTGGTCTATTGGTGTTACCGTACTAATGAGTGGATCTCGGTCTGTAGGACCTCACCCTTCAGTTCACCCGGAATCCTTCGGAGTGACGCTTGTTTCGATCACCTCCACTCCTTAAGGTCGACTCGACGAAGTTTATGATTTTCTACTACGACAATATCACGACGTGAGTCATACCGTCGTTCAAACCTTTCGAGTCGTCATCAGTGTCCTGACCTTTTCCAGTCAAAAGTAAGGCTAGAGATTCTTTCCGTTACGCTTTCTTACGAGTTTGATGGTGTGTTATCGTGAGTAAAGTGTACGATCGTTTCATTACGAGTTTTAGGAAGTTGATCGAAGTTGTCATACATTTGACTCTTGAAGGTCTACCTGTTCGACCTAAATCTTTTCTGTCTCTTTGGTCTCTAGTTTAACGTTTGTAGACAACCTAGTATCTTTTTCGATAGACGAAGTGACTGACACGATTTTGGAAACTAATACACCTAGTCTTGTTTGATACCTTTTAAGAACTTCTCTACCTTTATGGTCTGGTTGAATGGACGGAGGACTCTTTGGACATGTTACGTCCAGTTATTCGTTGTCAATCTTGACCTGTACCTTGTTGTCTGACCAAGGTTTATCCTTTTCCTCATGCAGTTCCGACATATAACAGTGAGACGAATAAATTGAATATACGTTTCCTGTAGTACTCTTTACGACCCGACCTACTTCGTGTTCAACCTTAGTTCTACCGACCCTTTTTATAGTTATTGGAGTCCATACGTCTACTGTGGCGGTAATACCTTCTTTCGTTTCTCCTTGATTTCTCAGAGAACTACTTCCACTTTCTCCTCTCACTTTTTCGACCGAATTTAAAGTTGTAAGTCTTTTGATTCTAGTATCGTAGGCCAGGATAGTGAAGTACCGTTGATATACCCCTTTGTTACCTTTGTCACTGTCTGAAATAAAAGAACCCGAGGTTTTAGTGACGTCTACTACGGAAGTCCGTACTTTAATTTTCTGTGAACGAGGAATCTTCTTTTCGATACTGTTAGGATCTGTCACATAATTTTTCGTTACTGTAATGAAACGACTGTTTCCAGACATGTCAGTTTCGATACCAAAAAGGTCACCAGTACATACCTACACTCTCAACCTGATATTTCTTTCGACTCACGGTTTATTAACTACAAAAACTTGACACCACAACCTCTTCTGAGAACTCTCAGGGAACATAACATTCTAGTTTGGTTATTTAGGATTTCCTTTAGTTAGGAGTTATAAGTAACCTTCCTGACTAAGACTTCGACTTCGAGGTTATGAAACCGGTGGACTACGTTTCTCGATTGAATACTCCTTTTTGAGACTACGACCCTTTCTAACTTCCGTCCTCCTCATCTCCTGTTGTCTCCTGCTCTACCAACCTACCGTAGTGACTGAGTTGCCTGTACTCAAACTCGTTTGAGACCCTCTACTACTTCCCTTTGGATCGTACGTATCCCATCGTCTCAGTGTGTGCTGACTCGTTGACTTGTTGTTTTTACAGATTTTAAATAAATGAGTCAATTTAAATAAGATTTGAATCGGACTGGTATGTGTTTTGTGAAGATTCACAAAGAAAAAGGTATTTGGAAGGTATTGAAAGACATAGGTATAATCAAACAGGAGACAAAAATAAACAAAATTAAACACCGACACGACTCAGAAGTAACGACACGTCTCTGAAAGAGATAAACGTCTTCCGTCCTCGATAAGAGATCAACACCACTCGTCCAAAGAGTACCGTCACCGAAGGGCAACGTCAACCCCTCGTGTCCGAAGCAATCAACGTCGTCCATCCGAGTCGACAATATCAAGTACCCGAGATCGCGTAACCGAGTCATCAACACCACGTGTCCGAGTCAACGAGGTGCCGTAGAAGGGTCTGGGTTCAGGGACCGTAACGTTCCGTCTAAGAATTGGTGAGTTGGTGGTCCCTTCGGGATGGGGAATACAAAAAAAGGGGATGGGTCTTTGTTTGTCGAGATCCTGTTTTTAATAAAAGGGACACAACAATTCAACTGTTCAGCACAGGATGAGACGTTGGGGTACTTGACGTCGTGTGGTTCGGAAGAACAGAAAGTGACAGAGGGTCTCAAACGAGTCTGAGTACAGGTAACTCAACCACTACGGTAGGTTGGTAGAGTAGGACACAGTGAGGGAAGAGGACGGGAATTAGAAAGGGTCGTAGTCCCAGAAAAGGTCCCTTGAACGAGAAGTGTAGTCCCCCGGTCTCATAACCTCGAAGTCGAAGCCGTAGTCCTGAAGGTCACTTATAAGTCCAAAGAAAGGGAAGTCAGTCAAGTCAAGTCAGTAAGTCAGCACAGGTTGAGAAACGCTGGGGTACTTAGTATCGTGCGGTCCGGAGGGACAGATAGTGGTTGAGAGCCTCAAGTGAGTTTGAGTGCAGGTAACTCAGCCACTACGGTAGGTCGGTAGAGTAGGAGGCAACAGGGGGAGAGGAGGACGGGGGTTAGGGAGGGTCGTAGTCCCAGAAAAGGTTACTGAGTTGAGAAGTGTACTTATCGGTTTCATAACCTCAAAGTCGAAGTCGTAGTCAGGAAGGTTTCTTGTGGGTCCTGACTAGAGGAAATCCTACCTGACCTACCTAGAGGATCGTCAGGTTCCCTGAGAGTTCTCAGAAGAGGTTGTGGTGTCAAGTTTTCGTAGTTAAGAAGCCACGAGTCGAAAGAAGTGTCAGGTTGAGAGTGTAGGTTTGTACTGGTGACCTTTTTGGTATCGGAACTGATCTGCCTAGAAACAACTGTTTCATTATAGAGACGAAAAGTTATACGATAGATCCAACCAGTATTGAAAGGAAGGTTCCTCATTCGCAGAAAATTAAAGTACCGACGTCAGTGGTAGACGTCACTAAAACCTCGGGGTTTTTTAACAGACTGTGACAAAGGTGACAAAGGGGTAGATAAAGGGTTCTTCACTACCCTGGCCTACGGTACTAGAAGTAAAAGACTTACAACTCAAAATTCGGTTGAAAAAGCGAGAGGAGAAAGTGAAAGTAGTTCTCCGAAAAATGAAGGAGAAGTGAAAGATGGTATTCCCACCATAGTAGACGTATAGACTCCAATAACTATAAAGAGGGCCGTTAGAACTAAGGTCGAACACGAAGTAGGTCGGGTCACAAAGAGTACTACATGAGACGTATCTTCAATTTATTCGTCCCACTGTTATATGTCGGAACTGCNATGAGGAAAAGGATAAACCTTGGTCAGACAACAAGGTACAGGTCAAGATTGACAACGAAGGACTGGACGTATGTCCAAAGAGTTCTCCGTCCAGGCCGCTAGACCATAAGGGTAGAGAAAGTCTTAAAAGGTCAAATAACACTAGGTGTGTCAGTTTCCGAAACCGTATCAGTTATTTCGTCTTTATCTACAAAAAGACCTTGAGAGAACGAAAAAGGTACTAGGTCGCCTACAATCGTTAAACTAGAGACCAAGGAGATGGAAAAGATTTTGGTCGAACTTGTAGACCTTCAAGTGCCAAGTGTATAACGACTTCGGACCGAACCTCTTAAAACTCGTAATGAAATGATCGCACACTCTACTCACGTTAAGACTTCATCAAACTCGTAAGAAACCGTAACGGAAAGAAACCCTAACCTTACTTTTGACTGGAAAAGGTCAGGACACCGGTGACGACTCAAAAGGTTTAAACGACCGTATAACTTACGTCGTGAAAGTGTCGTAGTAGAAAGTCCTAAACTTTATCGCGTTGACCTTAAGGTAGTGTAGGTGATCGAAACAAGTATCACTACTAAAGATTCCGGGTGAACTGAAGTGTAAGGTCCTACAGACCGAGATCCACTCACTAGTGTGGTAGCACTAATAAAACCAGCACTTCGAGAAAAAACATGTCAAGACACATAAGAACGGTGGAGAAGAATTATAGAAGACGAAGACAATCCAGGTATGGTAAAGACAGGAAATAGCTCGGGTAGAGACGTACTTTACAAGGGAACCATAGAGATTAAAAGAACTGCTCTAGAGATCAGAAAGGGTAAGACAACAAAAGGAAATAAAGAAAGTGACTAACGACTGCTTTCGAAAGAATAGAGAGGAACGATCAGAAACCTTGAGACGTAAGTCTACGAACATAGAAAGGAAAAGAGGAAACGAAAAGCGAAGAGAAGAAAATTGTCGATAAACATTCCGGAGGAGTCTATCGGTAAAACGAAAAAACGTAAAGAAAAGGGAAGTCGAGTCAAGTCAGCGAGTCAGCACAGGTTGAGAAACGCTGGGGTACTTAGCGTCGTGCGGTCCGGAGGGACAGGTAGTGGTAGAGGGTCTCAAGTGAGTCTGAGTGTAGGTAGCTCAGGTACTACGGTAGGTCGGTAGAGTAGGAGCCAGCAGGGGAAGAGGAGGACGGGGGTCAGGGAGGGTCGTAGTCTCAGAAAAGGTTACTCAGTTGAGAAGTGTACTCCACCGGTTTCATGACCTCAAAGTCGAAATCGTAGTAAGGAAGGTTTCTTTAGGGTCCCGACTAGAGGAAGTCTTACCTGACCAACCTAGAGGAACGTCAGGTTCCCTGAGAGTTCTCAGAAGGGGTGTGGTGTCAAGTTTTCGTAGTTAAGAAGGCACGACTCGAAAGAAGTGTCAGGTTGAGAGTGTAGGTATGTACTGGTGTCCTTTTTGGTATCGGAACTGATCTACCTGGAAACAACCGTTTCATTACAGAATTGTTTTACGTTAAGGTAAGGAGTATGGAAGTAAATAACTTTTGTGTGAAGGATGAAACGATGATATATGACTTTGTAAAGTAAATAATAAAGATCATCGAATTTAATGTATAAATTTAATCTTAGGTGTTGACAATTTTGGAATGAAAGATCACTTCTGATTCTTGATCCGTTAATACTTGACAGTAAATGTATAAGTAAGATATTTGACCGTTTGTATTTATGGTCGTTATTAAAGATTTCTTGACACAAGAAAAATATCTTTTATAGAGTTACACCGTGGTTTATAAACCAAATCAAAGAGGTATTTTCTTTCAGTTATTAATAATTGATTACAAATTCATAGAACAAAATAAGCACTTACTGACTCCATAAGTTATATGAAAGTAGTAAATTGAATAAATCGTGTTGAAAGGGAACACCGAGTTGACCATTTCTTAGACGGACGTTAGGTCCCAAACTACGGACCCAACCCTTCTAGGGGACCTCTTCCCGTTCCGATGGGTGAGGTCATAAGACCGGACCTCTTAAGGTACCTGAGATATCAGGAACCCCAGCGTTTCTCAGCCTGTGCTGACTCACTGAAAGTGAAGTGAAGTGAATTTTGAATTTCAACGGTCCCAAGAAGGGACCACATTCTTAGGTTGTACGTTACGTCCCCTAGGTTCAAGTTAGGGACCTTTCCCTTGATTCTAGGGTGTACGGAGTCTCGTTGACTCGTATGTATGGTGTTGATTTCTCGGGAACACGGTGTTGATGACTTCGGTAAAGAAGACCTCGGGTGTACAACGTTGACGACTGGAGTGTACGGTGTTGATCTCTCAGAACCATACCACGTTACTTTCTAGGGCATGTTACGTTGCTTCTAGGATGTACGACGTCAATTCTAGGTTACGTGGACTCCTTTATTTATAAAGTTTGATTTACTTAGATCAGTGTCTGTATCTCTTGTCTGAATACCTGTACTCGTCCCCGTCCTCCTCCTTCCTCTTCTACTCTACTTACCTCTCTCCTCGTACGTTCGTATATGTGATGGTACACATTTTATCTATCGGTTACCTTTAAACGATATACTGAGTCCCTTGTGTTTGACCCCAAAACATTGTTAGATCGTCCCACCCTTTCCCACCCTCCACCCTTCCTCAAAATTCTCCCTCCCATGTAAACATATATATACCAATTATAGTATTTCGTTAATAGTAAGTTAATTTTTATTTATTTAATTTTTTATTTAGACCTCTCTCATAAAAATTTATCTCTAAGGACTTTGTTAAAAAGATTTCTCAAGTGGTTTTTGAAGAAAAGAGTAAATGTAAATTAAGTAAATATTTTTTAAAATGATATGGTTCAATAAAAAGAACGATTGTTTAAACGTTGTCGATATTATTTTAGAGTAAACTAAAAATAATTCGGATTCATGTTATTTCCATATGAATTACAACTACTGAGATTCTGTACATACACAATTAATTTAGTTGTTTGGAATTAAGGTCCATAATTAAATATTGACTTATAAAGTATCAAGTGTGCTTGGACTTTAAGTAGGACCGGATAAAGGAAAATATAAAGACTCTTAAAAATATTCACGAATTAAACGTTAATTCGGTTAATTCATCTCGAGTAAATGTTTAATTGAAACTATTATGGTAGGTTTACATTTCTGTATACACGCGTGTATCTGTCTATGCTAGTCTCTAGTGTATTAAAGTAAAATTTTGAATCAGTACTTAGTCCATAATGTTATATTTTGAGTAGTCAAATATTGTTAACCTTATCCAATTTAAAATTTTCCAGAGGAGGAAGGAATAAAGGGGGACAGAGTCCTTACTACTAGATCCATTGACAAGGACTCATGGGACCAGAGTTCCGTATAACTCTTCTTTCGTTTACGAGGATCTTCCTGGAGAAGGAAGTTCTCAGTCTTAAGACTTCTCTACAAAATAGTTGGGTCAGAAGACAATGTTGACACATGTGTTATTTCCTCGGGTATAACTGATAAAAGTCCCGTTTCAAAAGGAAATTAGCGGTTAATTCATTCATAAACAATATTCAATACATATATGTATTTGGACCCCGACCCCACAATCAGTCTCCGACCGAAAGACTATGAGGAGCGAAGAGACAAACTCTCAGAGATAAAGGGTAAAATTTCGACTTAAACAGTCCCGATTCTAATGATTATTTTAACACACCATCCGGTCGTTCCATGAACAATCGATTCAGGAGATCCGTAGTGGGATCTCAACAAAATCGGGGGAATGTACCGAGTCAAAGAGGGAGTTCACCAGATTCTGGTGACACTTACGAGTCTAGTGACTTACTGGTTAAGAATATGTACTTAAGACCTACTCGTTAGAAAATTGAACATTCACACAAAGGGATACCCTGGTGATGTGTCATACTTTAGGTATTTAAAGAGTCAACGACTCTTTCGAAATTGACTGACTCTCCCTAGAACAGGGAGAAGAAACCTTGTTTCGAGAGAACATTATAGAAGTAAAAATAGAATTGTATAAGATTTCCGTCGGTTTAACTCCCTTTCTCAGTCTAGTCAATCAGAGAATGGATTGATGAGTCGGGTCTGGTGAGTCACTTAAAGTCAACTCGTTTGGGGTCACAGAAAGTCGAAGAGGGGTGAGTCATAGAAAGTTGACCTACGCATAAAAGGGTCACAGAAAGTTGTCTGAGGTGGAGGGGGGTGGTTATAGCAAGTAAATTCCTCCCGCCCATAGACAATATACGGAGGTTTACTTTGCGTTTTGGTAGTTGGTTATGTTCTCCCGGTTCTTTGTCCTGTCTGAGTGGGTTTAATAGACCCTAAAGGTTCCTCCACCTATCCATATTCTCCGGAGACGACTATGGTCATACGGTCAAGGAACATCTCAAATCCATTTCCTCTCTTCAAGGGAAATCCAGGGAAGTACCAGCAGTTTTGATACCTGACCCCTTTTTTTTACGTGTACTTTCAACACTCAAGTTAAAGCAAACCCCATCTACTCCTGAAGTCGGGTCTTCTGTCGGAGAGTCTATTGAGCCTTCTTGACAAGACTTCTCCATTTCTCTTTACAGTCATATGTACACTATAACCAGTTCGTGTATAAAACCGTCTTACAACAACGATCAGTACTCCTCATCTACAAAGGTAATTACTAAAATCACTAAGAGATCTATACTCTTCTATATTCTTTAGTCCGAGTATTTTAGAAGAGGACTGTTTCAGATTGATAGACTTCCGGACAACACGATCGAAAAGGATCTCGTGTCTTACGGAGTAAGGACTAGAGATGGGATTTGAGGAAAGTCCTACATAACTTCCAGTCGTTGACGTCACCGATCTCTGAAGTAAAAACATCACGGTCTACCACACTGTCAAAAGTCAACTGAGGTGTGTGGTCGACACACTTGGACGTGTTTAGTGAGTAGAAACTCTTACAGAAGAGTTCACAATTCACCCCTATTATGGATAGAGTGTCCTGAACGTATTCTAAATTTACTCTTTTATATATATTTCATGAAGTCTACCATGGATCTTTTCTTATCTGAATTAATTACCATTAATATAATCTTTCTCAGGATCAATCCAAAATTCTTAAGCCTTTACATCAAAGTATACAGGGGAGTCAGTACATCCACCTTGATGTAACCCTTCTCATTCACTCTTCACTGTCCATAAACCCCTTTTCTATTTATAAAGACCCAATCCCTAATTCTTCCTGTTTGAAGTCCTAAATCCTCTAGATCTTGTTTCACAGATGTCATAACCTTCTGTGTTCATCTAAAATAAACAAAACAACAACAAAAGTTCTAAGTCTTCCTAATTATCCCCTTTGAGTTTCGAACCCCTTCTCTCTCTCCTCCCTCCTTCGTGCGTTCACTTTGGTACTTCCGGAGATACCCAGACGACACCCCGGGAGGGTCCATGTTTAGGAAAGGTACAGTGGTCAAAGAACAGACATTCTTTATCCGTAGTAAGTCGGAGAAACTGGAAGGGACTTAAGGTTACCCGTCTAAGTTTGTCAACCATTAGTCCCTTCTCTACCTAACTTCTTTCTTTCCTCCTCGTTAGTTCTTTGTCATCACGTCATACCCCGTCAATGAGGAACCTTCATTGCGAATGAGAAACCTTCCTTTCAATACTGGTCGGATCTATCGTATAATTTTTCGTCTCTGTAATGAAACGACACATCAGTTCCGATACCAAAAAAGTCATCAGTACATACCTACACTCTCAACCTGATATTTCTTTCGACTCACGGCTTCTTAGCTACGAAAACTTGGTACCACAACCTCTTCTGAGAACTCTCAGGGAACCTGACGTTCCTCTATGTTGGTCAGGTAGGATTTCCTTTAGTCAGGACTTATCAGTAACCTTCTTGACTACGACTTCTACTTTGAGGTCTTAAAACCGGTGGACTACGTTTCTCGACTGAGTGACCTTTTCTGAGACTACGACCCTTTCTAACTTCCGTACTCCTCTTCCCCTGCTGTCTCCAAACTCTACCAACCTACCGTAGTGACTGGGTTACCTGTACTTAAACTCATTTGAGACCCTCAACCACTCCCTGTCCCTCCGGACCTCACGACGTCAGGTACCCCATCGTTTCTCAGCCTGTACTGACTCGTTGACTTGACTTGACTCTACTTAAATTTGGATTTGGTGGTTGTCCGAAAAGTAGTGTTTTAAAGTCCACGTACACGAATGTCCTTATAAAAGAATTAGATATGTAAATTTTGACAATATTAGGGTAAGACTTACGAAACTAGAAACTTCTGAGTCCTTATCGAGGAAAAAAAAACAAATAAATAAAATCCAAGGAATAAAACGTTTATGTAATTTTGACCGAAGTCGTTCGTCCGCTCACAGAACATACTATAAATCGGTTAGGTATTATCCATTTAGACCGACATCGACGGGACTCTCTCTGTTACCTTTATAATTGGTGAGAATCCACCTCGAATCCTCACATTCGTCTATCCCATCCTACCAGGAACTTCCTCTTGGTCCGTACCGAAAGAACTGGTTTCGGTAAACCACTAGATTCGGACCGGTGTTACAAACGGGAACTCGTCCAGAGTCATTAATTACTAGAATTCTCTTCTTTTCTTACTTCTTTGTAACGGACAATAATCCGTTCTCTTTAACATTTCTGAGGGTCAAGAAAGTTACTGTTTCTAATTGGACTTCACGAGTTGTTGGTCTAGATGACCTTGGATTTCCTATTACTACAACTGGAAAATATTTGACACTGAAGTTAGTTGATTTCGAACTTGAGACAGTTGGTGAGTTCGGGAAAGTACTTATATGAATTTTGAAGTGGTTAAAACGTCAAGACCCTCTGTGACGAAACTCCTTCTAGGGGTCACAAGAGGAATGAACGACGTTCATTATTTAGGAAGGAAGACAGTGCACTCACATACAAGGAGTCAAGAAACAGAGCAGTGTTGTTTTTAAACCTCACTGTCTGTAATTTCAGGAGTCGCGTAGTGTCGAGAGCCCAGAACCTGTTTGGCACAATATCGAGAATCCGTTTAGTCACAATGTCGAGATAAAATAAATCTTCTATCGTCCTCTTATGTAGGAGCTTCGCACTCCCGTACGGTTGGGTTTCTGAACTTCTCTTCTCTCACCTTCTCGTGCACCCCCTCTTTCTCTCTCTCACGCGTACGTGCGCCCTCTCCTTCTCTCTCTCTCTCTTTCTCACGTGCGTGGGCCCTCTCCTTCTCTCTCTTCCGCGAAACCGAGGAGGAAAATATACAAAAGAAGGTGGACTCGGACGGGATACGTTTAACCCGAATCAGTCCTCACGACAAACAAGATGGACTTCAGAAGTGAGACCAGGAGCCTGGAAGGAAACTGGAAGGAACAAAAAATCGGTGGCGGTAAAACCTGAGGCAAAGGGATAAGAAGGATGGATTGTAAGGGGGGAGTTCTCTACCCTCCGGGTTAAGAAACCCTTATCCCCGCAGCTCCAGAAAGACCGATGAAGGACGACTTGACCCCACCGCTCCCCCATAACCCGGAGGGGGAGAACGATCAGAGGTCGGAGTCTCAGGAATATCACCACAGGTAGTGATGAATACTCAGTTCGGTACCTTCTTCTGTCTTCTCCTGTGAGTTATGTGGACACTCGGGGACCCTCTAGAGTCTATGGATAAGTCCTGATGGTTACTCACGGTAAGATTACTTGTGAGGGTTTTAGATCAAAGACCCCTATTCTAAAGAGTCCTATCGAGATTTGTCGGTTGTGTCGAACTGTCTCTAATATGAGGTTTTGTCTGTTCTCTATCTAGAAGGAAGTTCGTGCCTGAACTCGGTAGGATCGCTACACTTAAATTTTAACTGATTACGGGGATGATCAGGAACAATACGATATAACTACTACGAATACTAATAAGGTACATGACAGTTAACAGATTGGACAAAACAGAGACGGGTCCAGTTGGTCGATGTTGTACGTCACGGTCAAGTTGTTTCTATATTTTGATGTCGGTTGGTGTCTTTTATAGTGTGGGAATCTACCTGTGGTGATATTCCTGAGACTCCGACCTCTGATCGTTCTCCCCCTCCGGGTTATGGGGAGCGGTGGGGTCAAGTCGTCCTTCATCGGTCTTTCTGGAGCTGCGGGGATAAGGGTTTCTTAACCCGGAGGGTAGAGAACTCTCCCCTTACAATCCATCCATCTTATCCCTTTTCCTCAGGTTTTACCACCACCGATTTTCTGTTTCTTCCCTTTTCGGGCACTTTTATCTTGTTTTCTTCCAGGCTCCTGGTCTCACTTCTGAAGTCCATCTTGTTTGTCGTGAGGACCGATTCGGGTTAAACGTATCCCGTCCGGGTCCCCCTCCTTTTTGTATATTCTCCTCCTCGGTTTCGGAACGAGCGAGCGAGCGAGAGAGAGAGAGAGGACGCACAACACGTAAGAGAGAGAGAGAGAGAGAGAAGGAGAGAGAGGGTGCGTGAGGAGGTGAGAGAAGAGAAGTTCAGAAACCCAACCGTACGGGAGTGCGAAGTTCCTACATAATGAGACGATAGAAGATTTATTTTATCTCGACATTGTGACTAAACGGATTCTCGATATTGTGCCAAACAGGTTCTGGGCTCTCGGCACTACGTGGCTCCCGAAATTACAGGCAGCGAAGTTTAGAAACAACACTGCTCTGTTTCTTGGCTCCTTGTATGTGAGCGCACTGTGAAGACTGAACCAACCCAGAACACCGAGTTGTGGGTGGTTCCCCACTTGAGTCATACCTCCGAGGACGATCGAGGGAGTGACCCGAAATTAGGTCAATGTGACAATGCTTTGTCCCCGAGACTTCTTTAATGAACCCAGTGATTCCAATCTCTGAGTATTTCAAGGTCGTGGGAGTTCCTTAGGAGCGAGGGAACTGGAATTCCAGTTGTCTGATTTCTATTTCCTCAGGAGACACGAAGGGTGGAGTCCCCGTCCTTTTTCTCGTCCTTACGAAGTTCCGAATTCGTCTATACAGAACATTGTCTGAACCTTTCACTTTCACTTCAACGAGTCAGCACGGGTTGAGAAACACTGGGGTACCTGACATCGGATGGTCCGAAGAGTCAGGTACCTTACAAGGTCCGTTGTCATGACCTCACCCAACGGTAAAGGAAGAGGTCCCCTAGAAGAGTTGGGTCCCTAACTTAGACCCAGAGGGCGTAACGTCCGTCTGCGAAATGGAAGATTCGGTGGTCTCTTCAGATTTCCAGTTACTAAGTCTTACTCCATTCGTTTGAACAACTCCGTTCAGGGTAAGTTTACAAGTTCCGTGATTTCACCAGACTCCACAGGTGTCTTCATGATTCTTGTTATTAATTTGTCTTAAAGCGTTAGAACAGGTTTGGAAAACGACGGTACCCTGAAAAGGAAGTTTGTTCGAAGACAGCCTCAAGTTTATGTTTGGGTACACTTTCCCAACGAGATCGAAGCCTTCCCACCCCCTCCCCAACCCGCGCCAATTTTTTTGCAGATAAGTATTCTAATATTTTTAAATTTAGTAGTACCCTCTTTTGGAAACTTAAGTATAAATATAGTATCAGATTTCTTTGTGACTAGTGTTTCACTTCAAGGGGTTTGGCTGTGAAGTAATCAAAAATTTCACTTCTCGAAAACCTAAAATTCCCATAAAGATGAATTTCCGACCTCTTCCTTTGCCGTTGGGTGAGGTCATGAGAACGGATCTTTTAGGGTACCTGCTTCCTCGGACCGCCCGATGTCAGGTACCCCAGCGTTTCTCGGCCTGTGTTGTCTCCCTGAAGTGAATGAATTTCCGTACCCTTATCCCTTATACTAAAAATCAGTGTGCCTTTACTCGGAACCTACCTTTAAAAGTCTAAATACCTGATACAAGACGTCCTGGCCCCGTTACTCAGGGCTCCGGGGTGGTCCACCGCGCGTATAAGCCGTAAAGGTCTTGCAAATCAAGAGATTGAGTTCCCAGTCTACCGGACGGAGCACGAAACATCCAAATCCTTTAGGCTGACCGACAGTGCGACCTCTTTTGTTGTGAAGACAAGAAGACAACATTTGAAGAAGGGAAAGTTAAAGCAGGGTTGATCTGTTTAGGCGGATTGGAACCACAACGGTTTCGCAAAATTGCAAAGTCTTTTCCTTTCCCCCCCCTTTAGGGTCGGTAAGGTTCGTCTTTCTGGTCTTCTCGGAAGTCCGCCGCAGACCGCGTGGTCCTCTTTCAGACCCTTCGACCTCTGCAAAATCAATTTCCGAAGCGGTTGGTGCACTAGCAGAGACCGGAGTCAAAGAAGTAGAAATTGTACCGAGACTCGGTATGGTCGGGCACCGTAGGCACCGTCCCCTTAGCCTGGTTGGAGTCGAATTTAATATATTAAATATGGAGTCGAAATTAATATATTAAGGATCAATTTAGATATATTTTCACCCTACAGTAGACCATACCAATTTACTTTTGCAAGCAGCGCGGCCATCACAGTGTCTGTTTTACCCAAATAATAACGAAAAGAAGCAATTGAGTAATGGGAGGCCTCCCTACGGGGGAGTCAGACTGTGTTATGGGAAGGGAGGGGGGGGCGGGTAAGAAAATTTTAAGTATAAGTTCCCTCCAAAATCTTGAGGTTCGACTTTGCACGATTCCGTGTCTACCGGCACTCCCCGGTCGCCGTGAAGCCTTTCGTTCCCGCCAATGAAGTGTTTGCGAGGCAGTCCCGGAAAGAGGGAGGTGTCAGGGCCGGGGTTCGGGAGTCTGACGGCGGTCTCCTGGAGGCGGCGGGACTTCCGTCGGAGGGCGAGGGATGGAGGACTCCAAAGAGGTGTCCGCGAAGGGCCTCCGCGCAGGGCTCCGCCCCCTGCGAGCCGGGGCGGGGGCACGCAGTGGCGCATGAACGCGTCTCCGCAAAGGGCCCCGCACGGCGCCAACGATCCGCTGGCGCGGCGAGGGGGCGGGCGGAGGGAGGGATCGACGAGGAGAGCGAGAAGGGCTGGGCCCGGTCAAGACTCGCTTGCGTGCGCCTCACCGGCACAGGTCTGCTCTCAAGGGCCCCGTCGCAGCGCCGGGCCGTCCGTCGGCGGCGCCGCGTCCACCTGCGGCGGGCGGGCGGGAGGGCGGAGAGGTTGGCGGCGGGGAGGGGTGTCGCCCCAGGGCTCGACGCCCTACCCTCCGTGCCGAGCGCCCGGGCCCGCCTTCCTACTCCCCGGCGGCCCCCGGCGTGAGGGCGGCGTCGTCGCCTCCATTGCCGCGGCGCCCGCATTGCCCGACCCCGCAGGGCCACTCGCCCCGCCCCTACCCGCCCGACCTCCGACTCGCTTGGGGGTCGCCCTCCCAATCCCTTCCCAGAGACCGGGCGGCGGAAGAGGTGTGCGACGGAAGGAGGGCTCGGGTCACTCCCTCCTCCGGTCCCTTTATTAAGGGTGGGACCCCAAGAGAGACTTAGGGAGCTAGCCCCTACATGCCAGTTCTTCAGGCTCTTCGACCCTGAAAACCACCCCGAAGAATCGTTTGACCCCCCCTATTTGTCCCTATTGGCTCCTGAAACGGCACTCCCCACACCAGACCGGAGCCGCACGTCCACTCCCCGAGACGGGCCATCCCGAAAAGACACCTAGGACAAAACTCTCAAAGAGGTGGAACGTAACATAAAATGTGGAATTATCTTCCCTGGAGGGGGGGGCGAGGGGTGAAGTAAACGAACCTGTGAAGGAAACCGAGAAATATCCTTTAGAACATCCAGAAGGTAGACAGAAAGAGACATTTACACCTGCAGACAGGGTAACAAACAAAATAAGGACGACAACCGTTTCTTAGTCAGCGTAGGTCTTAAAAACCAAGAACAGTCGCTTCGTCAGGGGTAATTTCTGTAATAAGATAGTCTTGCACTGACAAAAAATTTTTCTCTTGTAAGGTTTTTATAAACATCACCCAACAATCCCAAACAAAAAACTCGAAAATTTTTTGGAGATAAAGACATTGTGTAATTAATTCTTTTGAGATCTTGATTAAGACGCTTTGTCAAAAATGTTCGGTGACTTAATAACGTCGCACGAAAATTTCTAATTTTTTCAAGAAGGGACCGTCGACCCAGTAATAGTAACGTAAGTATCATATAGTCCATGTTTACTATGTTACTTCACGACTACACACAATGACCTTTAGACACAAGAACCACCGTCTACTTCATGTAATAAGTCCCGGTAGAACACCTAATTTCTGTAGAAGAGGTAGAAAACCCAAGGGAAGGTCTCCACCTCTGTGGCAAAATTTCATGTCCCTTTATTAGACATTAATGAACCGTAAATCAAAGGTGGTAGGTGACCTTTTAATTCACCTATTTCTACACTTTACGAACATTAAATCTCTTAAAGAAATCATAAACGACAACTTCAGTGACATAAAAAGACATTTAATCTATCTACAATTCATCCGTTCATATCTCTTCCGTCGGGATTCTTCCGGAAAATAAGGAACGAACATTCTGGGTCTTTCCACATCTTACCTTGATAAGAACGGAAATGCTTACACAACTTTTACCGAGTCTCTCCCTCGACCACATCGGTCAAAATCTCGACTTTAATTTTAGGTACAGAAACTTTTATATCAGGAGGCAGAACAAACAAGATCAATCGAAAATCCGAAGTCATAAATTTGACCAGAAGCAAAAGTTCATCATTCAATTTACTCTAGGAAACTATCAGGGATAGGAATTGTTGTAAGTCTTTCATTCTTAATAAAAATTGATAAAGTCTTATGTTTGGATCTTTATGAAAATAAAGAAATCGATGTTTTTCTCTTTTCAACTTAAAGGAGAGAAGGAAACGAAGGAGAGATCAACCACAAGTCACGGTTTTAAGCTTCACTTGTAAAAAAAGGGGTGGCATTTGTAAAAACAACCCTATATGAACGAAATGTCACAACACAATCAAAGACGACATGTCGTCACACTTAGTCGGTGTCCATGTGTATATAGGGGAGGGCGGGATTGGGGCGGGGTCAGGGTGGGAGATCCAGTAGTGTCACGGTCGACTCGAGGGGCACACACATATGTGACGTCAAAGGGTGATCGACGGACAACATGTGTGTCATCACATACATGTCTCACCTGTAAACGAACATAATCAATAAGAAACATCTTCTATTCTTCATCAATTTTGTGTTCCACAAACCCTTTATTTTTAGATAAATGAAATCAATGACTGTCTAAAATAGACATTAGAAAAGTTGATCTAACCCCCTACCACAGATACTATGGAAGTACTACTTACTACTTTGGTTTACGGGTGGGACAAGTTTACATGGGACGTTAGGAAGACTTGGTGGAGATGGGTCTTCTGATTTACATTCATTTACTTCATTACGAAACTCGAAATTACCAGGAAGACATTTCCTCCTTCTAGATGAAACTTACTAGTTCCATGTCAATATAGAGTGACCAATTGGGTCCGAAAAAAAAAAACCAAAGAAAAACCAAAGAGAATTGAAACTTTATTGTCCAAGACTCGAGGTTCAAATCGAAAAGTCTTACTAAAACTAAACCTTGGGTACATAAATAAGGAAGGTTAGTGACCCTATTCATCCTTTTTTTTTATCGTACGATGAAAACAGATCTATTACCAATAAAAAAAATTATCTTACTATTTATATACCTCACATAATACTACCGAGTAAAATTGTCTTTGTTCCTTGTCCTTTATGGAGACTTGAATCTCCATACAAAAAGAGACGTTCCATCTTTACGTCAGGATCGAAGAATCATACGAATTCTCTTGGTAAAATATCTAGTATTTATTTTGAACCTGTCATGTCGAACCAAAATTACGTAAATAAGTAAAACCTCGAACGTCTGTAAATCGAAAACTGTGGTAAAATAATTCCATTATTATTTTTGATTAAGAATAAGGGAACCGTGTGTATCTCACCATCCCTCTCACCCCAAACCTGTTCAAGGTACTGTCCCTCTTCGATAGGACACCAAAATTTTAAACGACGTACAGTAGATTACTTGTTTAACTTATTAACTCGACTAATTAAATAGTTATTAAGAGGAAGTATAAAGACAAATTCTGGATTTTAATAAAGATATATTTCTTGACCAACGTAAAAAGTATCAGGAAGGGTCGACAAAACAGTCGAAACGGTCATTTTTAGTTGAAAAAGTGCCGAAAGTTCCGATCATTATAATGTCTTATACCCGATTTATATAGACCTTCCGGCCATTGAGATAAAAATTAGAGGAAAGACCTCACGTTATTCAATGAAAAGGTAAGAGACGGTCGAATAAAAATATTATATATTTTTGAAGACTTTTGAGGTCTTGGTACACACATCAGGAACACAACCACTAGTCTAAAGAGTCAATGAACGACCGTTAATCGTATAGAGATATCCTTTGAAAACGTCAACCAGTAGTACACTGAATTTTATGTAAAATTGATTAAAAAATTTAATTCTCGATTTAGTAAATAATTAACTATATTTAATACATATTAAATATTTATAAAATTTTCATTTTAGCGTATTAATAAAGATTATATGTAATAAAACCTTTCTTGCGATCTCTTAAACCTCTACTATTGACTTATATCTATTATCCGGTAAAATTGAAATCGTGACCGGTAATAAACCGGTCACGATTAGTGACACACACACAGTCAACGAATCAGTACAGACTGAGAAACACTGAGGTACCCCATATCGGGTGGTCCGAGGAGGTAGGTACCCTAAAAGGTCCGTCCTTGTGACCTCACCTAACGACAAAGGAAGAAGTCCCCTAGAGGGACTGGGTCCCTAGTTTGGGTCCAGAGGACGTGACGTCCGTCTGATGGTAGACTCGGTGCTCCCTTCGACAGATCATCCCGTTAATTTAACACAAAGTCCTAGTTTTACTTAAAAAAATGAGATACTATGAGTGTCATTATGTTAAAGTCTTTGTGTTCCAAAATACAAGATTGGGTTATCACAGAAACGTTTGAAACGACTTTGTCATGAAAACTCCCGAAGGGACCACCTGATCGTTAATTTTTAGGCACACGGTCACGTCGGCTGTCCAAGTTAGGGACCGGTCCTTCTGACACGGACGACACCTCGTCGATTCGGGCCCATGGTGTCGGGGGCTCGGTCGTGGGTCCTCGGACGCGGGACGTTACTCTCTTTCGGGTGTGTATCGTTACTTCTGGGTCGAGTCGGTTTTTATTTGTCTATTTGAATTTTTCTTTATCTGGAAACAAAAAATTTCACGAAAAGGAGAATCACTGTGAACATCGAGTAATACGGTACTGAGGTTCTGGGATGACGAGCAAAGTGTTTTAAAAAATCGAAGCAACAAATAGGCTCTACGGAATGTAAGAGTAACATTTACTATTTACGAGGATCCGAAAATTATCCAATCGAAACACAACGTCTCTAAATCCCAGCTCTCACTCTCCCACCACAAGACATTGATGAAATTGTACACACACCTTAACATCTAAGAAGATCTTGTTACTTTCTTTCTAAAATAAATATCGTGTCGTCTAAACTATGTATTAACTAAGTCCGGTCATAAACTCAATAAATGCTCTTTCCTTTCTTTCGATTCTTTTCTTGGGGAGGGACACACCTTTTTAAGGAAGGACCTTAAGAAGTCTACGTAACCTCTAAGTCTTGAACTGTTAGGTACCCCCGGATCTGGACTTCACAGCCCAAAACAAGACCCTCGGTGCGAACGTGTTTCACGTCGGACACAACTCTTGCACCCTAGTGTTCGGCACACTCCACCTCCAACGCTACCCCCTACTACTCAAATGTCTTTTTGTCACCCCGTCTTGTTGGGAAAATCCATAGACTTCTCCCAACCTTTAAACCTGTAAGGACACACTCAGGCTCTCGTTTCATTATGAATTTAACGTCTCTCTCTCTAAATCCGAGCAAAATTCCTTTTTGGTGCTCAGTCGTTTAGGTTTACTCAGGAATAACATTATCAAGATACCGTCAATTAAAAGACAACATATAGACAAGAATAATTCGACTCTGGGAGAGAACTAGTGTTTGTCTTTACTTCTGGAGCTCTCGGGCCTGTCGGAAGGAACATCCGTCTCAATCCACTTCATCGGTCCCTACCTGGGACCTGGTGTCTATCGAAAGGATGGTCGAACAGCTCAAGGATCTCTCAGTAAGGAAACCCAATTCTGTAATCAGAAGATAATTTCAAGTTTATCGAGACCTCTCCATCGTGTAATTTAACATATCGTTTAGCGTTCGTCCAAAATACACCCCGTCTTTCACCCACTTCACAAGGGTACGTAGGATTCCCTTCGGGTTAGTTCTTCGGGAAGAACCTCGTCTTCCGTATAAATTACGGTCTGTAGACCACCTCCCCCTCAGACCTCGGTGTCTCCTTCCGTGGTGTCTCTCTTTTCTATTCGATCTACCCCTTCCCTCCCACATAGTCTCAAATTTGGAATGACACAACTCTCAAAAGGGATTAACAATAGTCATAAAAATTGGACAAAATAGTAAACGCTTACAGAAAGTGTATATATTAATTAACTAAGAGTATTGTATGATGTTCCTCCATAATAGGTGTAAAATGTCTACCTCTTTAGTCCCGATTCTTTGACCAGATTTCCAAAATGAACAGGACCCTGGTTGTCAAAGACTCGTCACATCGGTGGGGTCGGTTCCGGAGACTGAAGTATAAAAAATTCTTACACAGGGGTTCTGAAATCTCATTTATTTATAAATCTACGTAAATCCAATCTATTATTTTTACAATTCCTTTTGAACAACTCTACGTACGTCTACAAGCCAAAACAACACATATAGATCGATTTTAGTTTGTTAATACTAACAAATCAAGTCGTTTCGTACAGAGGATTATCTAACATCTCGGAACTCTATTAGGTAAAAAACCACTAGAGTTAACAAGTGATGATGAAAATATCATCATCACTTGTAGCGATTTTTGTCCTCATTAATAAACTGAATTAACTACTATTCTTTTTACAACGTAATACAAATGTAAAATCGTGAAAGACTGATCGCTAGTAAGAGACAAAACAATAGTCTCTAGAGAGGACCAGGCATAGAACGGAGAAATAAATCTTTGGGTTACAGTTTCATACCGATGTCAACATGACCGACGAAACGAACATTCTACCACGTCACGGAGTAAAAACATTGATATCATGAGATATTTACAAATTTAACTAATATCCTGGATCTTCCTTGTCCGACCTTGATTATAGGACGAAAACATCAATTTAATCCCAGATAGATCTATACGACTGTAAATTAAAAAAAAGTAGGGAAAGAAACAAACATAAATATAAAAATAAATACATCTATTAATCCTCAACAAATAAATCGCGAACAATGTTAAGACAAAAAATTTACAAACCGGTGAAACCTAGTAATGGAATATTAAACATAGTATAAAATTCTCTAGTATTGATATCGAGTCTCGAGAGGACTTTACTAGTATCTCCGAGAGTCTGTGTAGTCCCCATGTCAAGAAGTCTAGGTAATTTTTTTTAACAAGAACCTTGATAGGACCTTAAAAAAAAAAAACTTGTCGTCTAAATCGTAAAAAAGGGGAAATAAAAGAAGAATCGTGGAAGAATTGTAAAAAGAGAAAAAACACCACAAACCAAAAAAACGAGAAAAAGAGGGAAGATAAAAGTTTCTTAGAATAAAGTCTCTATACGTTATTCATCTCAAAAGAAGACACCCAATGACAAGGAACGTCTTTTTCCACTACATTTTAGTTCAGTTTTCTCAACGCACGGAGACAGCGCATCCGATAACGACTCCTTCTCACCACATACACAGACACTCGGACCCTCTCTCTCTTCCTTTCTTCCTCCGACAGAAATAAATCCTTTCCGGGGAAAGGTGTCCCCGGAACCTAAGAGTGACAAGGAACAGTCTATGTCTTTCTTAACCGGAGTTACCAGAGTTCTCAGAAGAGACCTAATCTTGAAAACACTAACCCACTTCCCTCCATCTTTCTACCTTACCAAATAAACTCCGGGACCCTCATCTACTACTCCGGAACCAACTAACGTCCGGTGCTAGTCGTGAGTCCGGGATGTCCTCTCAATCTCGTCTGTGGTCCTCTTCGACCGCGGTTCAATGTCATTGCAAGACTTCCTCAGTCTTCGGGACCGAAGTGTAGGACGGAGACAGGGAAATAGTAAATGGCTTGTGACATTCTACGTAATAAAACGAGGACTATGCACGGGAATTCTAAACCCTTCTATGAACTTTGTTCACACTTGTCACATCCCGTCATACATATATTAGTCCACGGTCTAACATGCCATCTACCTTTTCGATGTCAATTCTACACTCACCTCGGTGTCAATCACACCCGAACCTCATCGAAACTCATCCACTTTCTCCCCTGCTCTTAACCCGAAACTGTCTCACATCCTAAGTTCACCTAAACAACTTTTCTAGGAGTCATCCTTCTGTGTGGACAATCTTCCTTAGATCGTACAAATACCATACCATTCTACCGGTAGAACAGACTTTGTTTCGTAACGTATACATCCCTCAACCCCACGGGTATTCAGTGCCTCAGATTTCTAATCGTATCGCATTCAAAGATCCCTGCGGACGAAAAGAGTAGAGTGAAAACCCAGAAAATTGACGTGTGGACCTGTACAAGACAACGAAACAAGTCAGGTCCCCTACTAAGAAAGCAGGAAGGTGACAAAAATCACTGAAATTGTATCTAAACAAAGAGAAACGGTATCTAGTGGTGACTCGTAAATTGTTCTCTAGGATGAGTTGCGAAGGACTTACCTCCGCTCTACTTCCATCTTGTCGATAAAGTCCTTAAACCGTAGTCTTCTCGGCTGTTGGAAGTCAGCCTACCATAGTTGCTAAGACTTTTTACGAGAGGGTGGCGGAGAGTCCCATTTTCGAGCCTATCAAACTTATGTCACTTTAGGTCGTCAAGTAGGTTTCGTAGGTTTCACCACGGAGACTGAGGTCTTGTCCGGGACTTCGTTATATTCGTAGTGGAGTGACGAATACTCTTCGACCTTTAACAGTTAATAGGTCTTTAAATGAAACACCCAGGTTTACGGTTTTTTTCTGTACCGCAATAACCACCAGGATTATTGCCGCCCATACTGCTGCGTCTACCCAGGATATAAGTGCACGGAGCTCTGGTAGATCGAATAGCTATGCTCCACGACTTTTAATAACCGTTCCCGTCAAAACCCGTCCATCGGGCCCAGATACTAGTGTTTGAAGCTGTCATGCACCGGGACTTCTACCACGCGTTACTTTTCGCGAAGGTAGCGGTTCGCCGGCTCCTCTAGGCCTAAAACCTCGTAGAATTTTTCGTCCTATTTTGGCCATCGTACTTACAATAAGTGTACGATCTTTCAAAGTGTAAGGCCTTGGTACAAACGTACCGGAAACTTAACGACTCGTATCTGGAAATACTCGAGTAATTTTTTTTGTTCAAGGTCCCGAAATCGTAGGTCAATCAAGCGTTCAAACGAGTTAGGTAGAATGTTAGGGACCTACGCGAGGTGTTTTTGTTCTAGTAAGTGACACTGGATTTCGGTCTTTTGTAAGAGGACTTTGTCGTGCCCGCGTCGCGTTGGTTCCAGTAACTGAAACCGAGGTCGACAAAGCTCATGGTCTTCGACATGTGAATGTAGGTCAGAGCCAAAATGTCTCGGGGCCTCTAGTAGGACCCTTCGGCGATGTCGTGTGGGTAGCTGTATACCTCAAAACCGACGTAGGAACGTCTTGAGAATTGTCCTGTCGGCGAGAAGGGACCTCTCCTACTTCCTCTGGTCGACCGGACATACTACCTTGAAGACCCCTACGGTGGCCGTTTTGAAGACCTTGTTAGGTTTGCACGGTTCATGAAATAATTGAGGTTCCCGGACGGAGCGATGACAAGACACTGGTGCGTCCGGCTACCCTCCCGACACGAACACCCTCCAGCAAGGGCCTCCCCATTCTTCGCCCCAGGGGGCCCGTCGTTTCTAACCCACTGTCGTGACTTTCCGACACTCCTGATGAATAAATATCTCAAAGACTTTTCTACAGAGGTGACCCTGGGGAGACGGGCGAACTGGGGCCGAGTTCGTAATTCTGTGGGAACCTAATCGTTTAGACAAGGATCTGGAGAGTGGTAACTTTTCCACAGTCCGTTTGCCCATCATTTAGGACGTTTACGAAAGGTCCCGGACCCAAGGTTCAACGGAGGTCAACATCCTTATCGGTCATTCGAGTTTCGATTAAATTACAGTCTCTGGTCACCACCATACGGAGACACGTCACATAACGGTTTTGACTAATTGACTACCCGTTGTCACACGAGTCTCTACGCATACCTACATAAAAATTAATGGAACGTTTGGACTTTTACCTTTCCTTTTTTTCGGGTAAGCACCTACACAAAAAGCAGTTACATCTAAAGAAAAAACATTTTTTTTTTTTATTCCGTTTCGTAAAAATATTCTGACAATTTTCTTGAGAAGTGTTCCCGACTTAATGGATTGGTCGAACATAACCGGTAGGACCTTATATATAATTTTCTGAAAAATATCCAGTCACGTAGAAAACAATGACCGTCCGCACGTAGTTGAAGGTATAGTTTAAGCCAACCAAATTTAGAGAAAGAGAGTTCCATCTTCCATACGACTTTCATATAGGACTAGTAATTGAAGACCTGAGGGAGTCGTAGACAAGTCTCCCAATTAGACCCTGTATCGGGATCAGTGTCCACTCTCGGTTTCGATCTAGAGACCGGGGTCGGACGAGAGGACACCCCAGGACGGTCCACCTTCACGAGTGTCATCTTATACCCCAACCCCTTCGAGGCCCTACGTCCCCCAGAGGACCTCTGCAGCGCAGCAACGAACGTTCACCGAGGAAAGTCAAGACACTACCCACCACCAAAATAAAATACAACAGTAATAAAACGGTGACCAATCAAAGGACCCGGACTCTTCCGTTACCGTGGGGTGAGGTCATGAGAACGGACCTTTTAGGGTACCCAACTCCTCGGACCATCCGACGTCAGGTACCCTAGCGATTCTCAGCCTGTGCTGACTCGTTGAAGTGAAAGTGAAAGGTGAGTACGTAACCTCTTCCTTTACCGTTGGGTGAGGTCACAAGAACGGACCTCTTAGGGTCCCTGCCCCCTCGGACCACCCGACGGTAGAGACCCAGCGTGTCTCAGCCTGTGCTGACTTCACTGAATCGTCAATCGTCGTCAAAGGACCCGTGACTTTCGTAAAATGTCTATAGAACACGAACACGACTCAGTGAGTCAGCACAGGTTGAGAAAGACTGGGGTACCTGACATCGGGTGGTCCGAGAAGACAGGCACCCTAAGAGGTCCGTTCTTGCGACCTCACCCAACGGTACGGGAAGGAGTCCCCTAGAAGGGTTGGGTCCCTAAATTGGGACCGGAGGTTTACTCGGTCTTGTAATCTCCATTGTAGTCGCACGTTTACCGTCAACACGTAAAGGTACCTAAGAACGTAGTGATTCACTAGTGACAGCGCATCTCGACTGGTGGCGAGGTAATGAAGGTAAGGAGAAAGGTCGACAGACGGTGGAATTACACGGTGTTAAAACAGTGAACGTCAAATTTGTCTTCTGCTAAGGTACCTAAGTCTCACTCGAAGTCAATATTCTTTTAGGTTTTTGACATTAGGCAAAGTAAAAAAAGAAGTGAATTTATAGGATAAAGACACGATTCTAAATTTGTCGCTCCCGATCATTATTTCGCTTGACCATCGGTCTACGGAAGGAGTCTTCCCACCCTTCCCCGTCGTCGATTGCGTGAGCGACAGAACAAAAGAAGGGGACGGGACGGAGACGAAGACAGGAGGAGGTCTTGCCCCAGGTGGACTCGTGACAGGACTACCCCACGGGACGTCTCATCTGGCAACGAAAGAGATTGCGACAAGTGTCTCAATAGGTCAATGTCATAATTCTACCTTAAATCATAGACGTCTAAGGTATTCTAGCCCTCTTCCCACCAAAACAACCTGTTGTGTTTTTCTTCCTTGCACGGTACCCGTGAAACGAAGTCCTCGAAAACACGATTCGTCTTCAAAAGGACTACCGGTGTCGTGTCCGATACTCTCGTTAAAGACCTCGCACCAGGGTCGGAGAGTCCACGTTCCGGTGGTCCCGTCCCGTCCCAAGTCTGACCCCGGAGTCGGAGAACTTTTCCCCTACAGGACCATAAAGACCCTGGACTCGTTGACATATAAATTTTGGAATCAATAAACGGGATGGGGACCAAACGTCTTCCGTTACCTTATACGTTCAGGAAAGTCGGGAAATTGAGGACGCCTTACGAGACTGAACGTCTCTTCAACACATTTTGAGGACGTAATAGATCCGTGTCGTATACGACTTCACCAAAAAGGGCAACAATAGTGGACGAGAGAAGTCGTTTGACAATTTTCCTGACGTTGGAGTTTGCGCAGACGGTACCCGATCTAAAGCTACAAACACAACAGCCACTCGAGAGAGGAACCAGTGAGTCGCACCACACACTGAACCCTCTCTTCCCTCGGACACCAGGCTAAGACACATAACTTCCCTGGCACTCCAATGCCTTGGGCCCGGTTCACTGTCCTATATGTGTTGGGTACTGCGACATGTTTAAGATCTCTCGAGACCCTTCCACTTACCTACACGAATACGGATTTAAACCGTCGGATCGCCCACTGCGTCTCGTCTCAGTAAGTTCAACCGTACGGACCGACAACACCCGATGAAGTTCAAACCCCTCTGACCCGACGAGCTTTTGTGACACAAACACGGTCTACCTAAACCTCTCCAAATACTCATGATGTAGAGTTCAAATCCCCTATTGACTTCAAAAATCTTCGACAGTGTGACACGGGGAAAAAAGGTCGGTAACAGTCTATGACGAACCTAGGGACGGGTCGGTATCGTGACTCATTGACTTAACCTAGTCTCAACTATGTCGCTAAGTCCGATACATAATGTCAATAACCTAACAAGAAATCGGTATAAGCAATAAAGTTAATTTATCCAGTTCAACCAACCGAATAACTAAAAATTTAACTTTTTTAGTTGACTCAAAGGTTTAACAATGACTACGTCATGTCTCGACCCATCTTTACAAACAAAATAAAGTAAGGATTTTAGTACCAAAAGAAAGTGGCACCTTTTGACTGGACAGGTCGATTACGGACGAGTGGAACAATCTGAGGTAGGGTGGAAGACGAGAGTGTCACTAACTAGACACATAGTGCACGAGTGCTAAAGAGGAAACAATCTCACGTTCGACGGTTGCCCGTGCGGGCAAGTAACACCTCGAGACTCAATCGGCCCACACTACGAGGACTCGCACATGTGTACGACCCCCAGCAAAGGGAGGCACATGGTGCTCACAAGAGTGGAGAATAGAAGAAAGTTTAACTGGATGTGCCACTTGGAGACTGGGGAAGAAAAACTCTCTCCTATTAACCTCTTCCCAATACACTTCGGTGGAAAAAGACTAGGTTATAAACTGTAAACTACTATTACTTTTTCTTTTACGTTGGTATTGGATTGATACTGTGTTTCTAGGACGAAGACAGGGTGTTCCCGAGGTACTTTCTTCTCTCTCAGATCGGACCTAGAGGAAAGGACCTCCTCTAATACTGGTATGATCGTACGAAATAGGGCTCTACAAAAACTCAAATAAAAAAAATTAATCCCCTATTAATGAAATACTACGACACTACCAAAAGCGGTATGTAGTCAAAATTAGTCGGTGTCCATATGTACACAGGGGGAGTAGGACTCGGGAAGGGGGGAGGGAGGGGTGGGGTAGGAAGACCCAACAGAGTCTCGTGACCGAAGCCCACGGGACGAGGCACGCGACTTGAGCGTGAGCAGTACAAACTGCATGCCATTACATACACAAAGTCACGAAGAGGGAGTTTAGTGGGGGGCGAGCGGAAGAGGGTGACTCAGGTTTTCCGACAAGAAATGTAGACACAGAGGAAACGTCGGGACGTACCTCCTGGCAACCGCGGTAGAAAGACTTAAGGTGTAGATACGTAATTATATGTCACAAACAGAGAGAGAAAGACTGAATGAAGTGAGACATATTATCTGATGTCCAAGTAGGTGAAGTAATTTTGACTGAGTTTACGCAAGGAAAAATATCGACTCACTATAAGGTAACACATATACATGGTGTCGAAGGAATAGGTAAGCAGATGGAAACCTGTAGATCCAACGAAGGTGCAGGACCGATGGCATTCGTAACGACGTCACTTATGACCCCACGTGCACAGAAAGTCAATAAGGATCCATAAAATTCCCCTCTACCCTGTCTGTCCAATCGATTGATTGCAGTAATATAAAATCAAGAAGTACTGTAATTTAAACAATTCTTACCCCAAATAATGTGCTAGTTTTTTGACTTGCTTTCTAATTTGTTTTTAAATTGACACTTTGACTTAGATATCGTACAACTTTGAAAGACAAAATTAAGGACTGATCCGCACTCATTTCAATTTACGATTTAAAATCCATTGTCCACTATGTACTAAGATTCGAAAGGACTGATAGTTCCGATGCGGATGACGAAATCACTTAGTACCTTTTAAGAAAGAGTAAATAAAAATTACTAAAGAGAACGTAGACAATAAGTCGCAGTGTTTGTGCCTTCAACCGTCCCACTGTCACTAACAAGGTCCGACGTAGACTTACGAAAAAAGAGGAAACTCTTACTTCCTATTCATGAATAGGAAACTTAATCCACCTTGACGGTCTTGTGCAAAAGGAGGTAAAGAAGTCAGAGCGGCCTCCACTGGTCAGACATCTTGAGATAGCGAATGATGCGTGCCTCGTTGACGTCAGGGGGTGTCGTACTCGTTGGACCTCCGAAGGCCTGTGCCTCCCTACTCCGGTCCCTAGCCGTTCAGTTCCGTCGTGACAGGAGACGGTCCCTAGTCGGCGAGTCAGACGTCATAAAAATCAGAGAAGTCACCCAGGGTGAAAGTAGAAGTTGGACACGAAGGGTTTCGTGTTCTAAAATGTTCTTAAGTGAAGGTTTGGACTGGAAGTCGGTCTTACACTAATCCCCATCAGGAAAGTTCACTCAGTTTAATACGGATGATAAAGTCACTCTCTGCAAAAATTCGTTTGGGTAGGTACATTCCTGATTTTCGAGACCAACGACTCTCGGTAAAAGGGACTCTATTCGGTCTCGATGTTTATATAGCAGATCTGAAACTTTCTTTCCTATGCTAAGAATTATATCGAGTGGTTGGTGATTCAGTTCGGGTCCGAGAGTATTAAAAAAGATATTGTCCTCTTCAGACGGACGGACAACTGAGTCTTCTAAGAGTGGAGAAGACGATGGTGTGTTTCTTTATTCTTTCCCGAGGGGATTTAGTCCGGTCTACCACTGGACACCGATAAAGTCGAGTCCTACAGTCACAGATTTCGTAGTCCAAACTTAGTAAACCATAGTACCCTAAACTAGTGACAAGCGAACTTAGACGACTGAGCGAAGGAGACCTTTCCCATCAAACCGTACCTACTCAGTCACCAAAAAACAAAAAAGGAATCCCACAAACAAAATTTTTTTTTTTTAACTCTTAAAAAGTCGTAGAGCACTACCAAAGTTTTGGTTCCGACTGTTGAAAGGGTCCTCCGGTACTCACGATATGAGACTCCACAAGGGTCATATTGCCCATTCATAGTCAGTGACTTAAGAATCCCGACGTCCATGTCGGAGAGAATTGAACCACTATTACTACCTCTTTCTTTTACGAGTTTTTTCTTTTATGACTCTACTCTTTTCGTCACCTCACTTTTTGTCGGAACATCTCACCGTCGGACATGGTAGGAAACTCAAGAGGTCTCACAGGAGGTACTCGAAACCGTGACAACATCTCTCCCTCGACCCCTTCGTCCACAGGGCAGAAGTCCCTCGGGATTGATCGTCGAGAGGACAGTCCTCAATGGTGTACATGGGAGGGCCCCGGGTGCGAGCCGGATTCCTGCTTCAGACCGCTCGTCGAATTCCTTACGTCGAACAAACCCTTTAAAACCACAAAAAACAGATGCCCATTACACCGTGAGTGCCTTGTCTCGTCTACCTTTCCCTTTCTTACAAGAATCCCCGGGAGTCCGTGGAATCGACGGTGGACGAAGACCGACCGGGTCCCGGGGAGGACGGGGCCGTTGTCCTCGATTCGTCTGCGTCTTGACGGAAACCAGTGAGAACTTAAAAGGGGCTCAAGAACTCAAGGGGGAAGAACGGAACCGGATGTCGATCTTTTCCTGGAAGGGTTTGAGTGTACTTCGTCGACGTACAATCTTTTTGATTGAAGTAGACCTCTTTGACGTCTGGTCCTCCCTCAATTATGGTGGGAAGGGGTATCGCCAAGTTGAGACTGTGTCACATGGGGTTCGGTCCTGCACGGGTACCGAAAAACCAAGGTAAATTCAGTTTTCGATAGGCTTGAACCTTTTCCGTCCCTTCACTGATATCCTCGAGTTCCACACGTCGGACAACGGAGAGCTGCAGGTCCTTCCGCAAGCAAGGTCAGGTCTCCGTCTTTGCCCTTCGCTGCCGTCACGGTTCCCGACTAGGACGGGAAGGATCTCGCACGGGCCCGGGTCGCGTGGGGCGACAAATGTCTCCGACGGGTCGGGGCGGAGCGAGGACTGCCGTGGGTCACCCTCGGTCACCTCTCTTAAGAAGGACGGGACCCACCTCGGGACCGGTCTTGGTTTGAGTGGAGACGGGAAGACTTCGGGAGACACGTCAGGAACAAACCACGCAAACAAGAAAGCTGTCACTGAAGAACTCGTTGACGACAAGCACCTTTTTTTTCTTTTTGTGAGATCACCGTAAACAGTCCTTACTTTACGTAACCGTCCTGGTGTCTGTCAAACAAGTGTTAAAATTTTTCGGTACGTCACCCCAATCTTTCTTGCAGTTCAATCGAGGTGAGACAAGGCCAAAGTTTAGAAGTTCACTTACCCCGCCCTTCCCCTCTCTCAAAGTCTTCTCTTACGAGACTCAGACAGCCCACAACCTCGGAAAAGACTCGACTTTCGCCTCGTCTTTTATACCATCTCTACTTTCCACATCGCTGTTCGATAGGTCAACGGTGCACCGAGAGTGAAGGGAGACAAAGACTGAACTACTCTACCCCAGCGGGAACCCTTAAGGGGTCGTACTAAAGTCCACCCCCACACTGAGAACGGTAAGGGAGGAGTTGGTAGGTTTCGATGGGGTCCCCTCCTCCTTTGCCGTCCGAGTAGAGAAGGGAGAGAGTAGAACTATAGGGAGTCTGTTGTTTGACCGAACACTCAACCGAACGTAACGGCAAAAGAGGGCAACGGTTTAGTTGTAACAAATAAGGACAGGGTAGTAGTTTGGGACAGACTCGGATTCTGTCTTCACTTACCACCCTACCTCAGTCCCTGAAGTTGGGACTCTAGGAAAGGACGTCAAAGGATAGCCGGCCAGGGTGTGCCAGGACCACGGGGAAATCGTTTGGGAGAAGTGGGTCCTCAGGGAAAAGAGAGGAACCTTGAGTCTCAGCGAGAGACGAAATTTTGGAGTCCGTCTAAAGGTCCGTCTCACCGAGGTCTGGAGAGACCCTCCGGCGTCTACGAAGGAGAGCTGGAATGATTTTATTCCGCGGTCCCGAAGGCGCCACGCAGAAGGACGTCCTCGTCGACAAAGGGTCGACGACACAGTTGGGACGGCGGGGACAATGGAGTTGGACCGTCGACGGAAAGTCTCTCTCTCACTAGGGAGACGGGAACTACCTAAGGGTCAGAATTCAAGATGACATAGGTCTCCTCCCTCCACGTCGAAATCGGCCCCTTTCGCACCCACCCCGACTCTCGAGGACTGGTGTCTCGGCGTCAGACATTTCAGTCTTCGGCCCGACTTGTGGTCCCGAGGACCTCGGGGCTCCGAGGCCCCCACGGGAGAAAACGAGGGTCCCCGAGGGGGTCGCCCGTGGTCCGGGGTGGAGGGTGAAAGAGGCGGACGGAGGGAAGAAAGTCAATTCCTTACACGGTCCGTGACACGACCTACCGAGTGTGTCCTTACTCTGGAATTAGGGGTGAGAATTTAAGAGACCCTTCAATTTGAGCCCACTTCTTGACCGTCTCCCTACGTACCCTATGGTCTGTGTGATTCACGGATCCTCAGGAAGGGTCGTGGGGGAGGGTCCTGCTTTCCACTCCCCCTCTTCAGGCGCCTCCTAAAAACGCCACTGAGAGGGAGGTAGTGGTCGAGACTGGTAAGGCGGACTGGCGGGGAACAGATATCACAGAGGACGGAGTCGCTAGTGCCCACTGACCTCGCGTCCGAGAAGGGTAGGTGGACTTTTAGCCCCTCTGACTCGGGGTCTGATCTCTCTCGTTTAGGTATGGGAACAGGGAAGCCAATCACCGTCTCGGTCCCAAACCTCGGTCCGAGACGTGGCGATGATCGTTTGTTGGCACAGGTAAGTTGTGGGTGGAGGTCCGTCACAAATGTGAAGTGAGGGTCGTTGGGAGGAAGGGGCCGGGGGTAGGTCGAGGGGTTTCCACGGTTTCAGCCCCGCCCCCCCAATAAAAATGGCCGTCCCAACCCTTTCCCTGTTTCCGACTCCGGTCCCGTTAAGTCACCGCGGTCGACTCCGAATTTATGCTACTGTTTCGGGGTGGGACGGTTGAGACGGACTCCTGTCGGGTCGTCCTTTCGTCGTCGGACACCCGGGTCGGACTCCCGACCGGACCCAGACAGACGGACCTCCTTTCGGTCAGTGTACTCGACTCCGACCAATTTTTGTCGAGCCAGTGGACGGCCGAGGTCACAGAGACGACCGACCCCTCGACACACCCGCTCCCACGGTCGAGGAGAAGCACCCCGGACCTCCGGTCTCTCCCCGTCCCCTTCCCCGCTGAGCCCGGTGTCTGTCTCGGTCGGCCACCCTGCGCTGGGGTCCGTTTAGGTAGTCAGGGCGCAGGACCGTGACCCTGCCGCACTATCCAGACCACTCCTGACTTCCCTCTTCTCGAACTGGGGTCTAGGGACTACTTCGGTTCCCGGTTTGGCAACAAATGGGGAGGGTGTCACACACACGTGGGGACAGGGGGGCGGAGGGGGTAGGGGCGTGGTGCATAGAAAAGGAAGGGGACCGGAACCGGGCACGCACGCAAGGAGGGGGTGGAGGTGGGGGGTCGAGTCGTCGAGTCAGAGTCCTAGAAGAGGGCGGATCCTCCGGAAAGGTAGAGGGGTCCGGAGTCAAAGGGGGATTCGATGTACAAAGCCAAGGTCGAGAGTTCCGGGAGGTCCGTTGATCCCGTCGTGTGTTCCGAGGGTCCTCTTCTCACATTGAGAAAAGTGACTTGATCCACTTTACTAAGGCGTTCGAGTCCTGGAGAAACAAGTCTAGACTCGAGGGACTCTTCAACCCCCTTGGAACTCGGTTCTCTGCGGAAACGAGTCTACGACGACTCCTCTGTTTGTGGAACCCACCGTACCAACCTTCGCACGTCGGAGTGACGTCACCCTCTACCCATCGTCGGACCCCCAGTGCTCCTCTGTCTTGGACGAGAGACGTCACACCCCTCCGGTTCCCTTGTCGGACTCGTCTGACTACCTACCGAGGCCCACCCTTCCGTCGAGAGTGAGTTGTCGACACCTCCAATAAGGGCTGATCTACCAACTAACAAGTTGCCCCTCTAACCTTGGGGATTGAGGTGGGGTTTTATGAGGTTCAATTACTTAGAGTGACCAGGTCTTTTTGTGACTTGTAACTTCTTCCCTTGTACTAGTAAACTCTAGAGTTCTTGAAAAGACCTTGAGGTTTGAGGTAACTCTAAGGACGACTCCAATCCCCAGCTTACGGGGGAAAGAGACTGACCTCTTAAATACTTTAGTCACCCCTTGACCCTGTGTGTGTGTGTCTTTGTCGATTCAAGGACATTAATACTGTAAACGAAGACCCGGTCGACGTCCGTGGTCACATCTCACCCGTAGACTTCTTGTGACTGTCCATGGGTCGATCTGTGCTCCCGCTATTTCCAAGGGTCCCCACGACCCAAGTTAGGGGTGAGCTTTGTCTCCTCGACCCCTCTCAGACTCCTTCTCCAGTGAACGTTTTACACCTACACAAATATATTTTGATAACTCCCCGCGCTTCGTGTGTGTGGTATCGGAGTGTCGGTCCTCTTGGCGCCTCTGGTCCTGTTCCGACGGCCTCTACGGGGTGGCCTCCTCCGGGAGCCGCCTTGTTCCGCCGGACGACTGGAGATTCGTCGGTTCTCGTGGCTGTACGACGGGAGAGTTGAGTGAGGCCACGGAGGTGACTGGCTTTGAGGGACTTTCAGTCTCCATGTCCCGTGTCGTCTCTTCCGACTCCCCCCTAGGTCCCCCTCCAATCCTTGCTGTCAGACGTACTACGATTCGTCCGTTGAAGTGATCGCAATTAGTTGGCAAAACCTCGTATTTTGTGTGGTCGTGACACGGTAGGTGG
Source organism: Capra ibex (assembly GCA_006410555.1). Lineage (NCBI taxonomy): Eukaryota > Metazoa > Chordata > Mammalia > Artiodactyla > Bovidae > Capra > Capra ibex. Next base: position 3,708,179 of record SJYO01036187.1, read on the forward strand.
CTCCCCCTTTGACACTCTTGGACCTGCGGACCCCTCCGGTCTCGTCTTCACAAGTCTCTTCGGAAGGACCTCCTCCACCCTTGCACTCTTCCCCGAGTCCCCTGTGCATTCTGTTCCGACCCCCTCGAAAGTAAGGGCATCGTCTTACGGTGAAACGTTAACCTAGGTGGGGTTCCAGTTAAAAGTCTGGAAGGGAGGGACTCTAAAATGCAGGATCGGTCCCGGTTTCTGTGGGTAGACTGATCCGACTCAGGTGTATAATGAGGGGACCCTTCCTAGTTAAAAGGTGTGACGGATAAAAGAGGGACCCCAGAGACCAAAGAGGTGGAGGTTCTCACTACAGGTTTTAGCAGTTCGTTAAGTAGTTACTTTTAAGTGACCTGAGGCACCCCCCTCATACCCACTTATTTTGTGTGGTAGGAACGGGAATCCTCGAGTATAAAATGTATCTTGTCTTTGTGTATTTTTTAATAATCTTATACAAACTATCCTCCACATTACATCTATACTAGGTTCAAGATCCCTTTATATCGTCTCTCTCACTAATTACGGACCTCCACATTTTTTTTTTTTCTGAAGAAGCCTCTCCAGTTTAAATGTGACATTCAGGTAACTTTCACTTTCACTTCAGCGAGACAGCACAAGCTGAGAAACGCTGGGCACCTGGCATCGGGTGGTTCGAAGAGGCAGGTACATTCAAGTAATTACTCATCTTAAACGATCCGACTCTTCCCTTAAGGACCGCCTCCTGAACTTCACACAACTCTGTGTTCTCTACTTTTCTGTACTACTTTTTGAGTCCTACCGATCTCATCTCCTACCGTCCTTCACTTAGACCACTTTTTCCAAACCCGACCAAATTTCCCTGGAGGTCTCATGTGAATGCCTAAAACAGTCAATTTGTCCGTTTATTCCTTGGTTTCCTACAAGACTACGTCTCCTCATTTTACTCGAAAGAAAAACCTTTCTTTCGTTAAAAGATCTTCCTTTGTCATAAACAAGTTTACTTTCCTTACCTTACACTCGATCCCTAACCCGGGAGGACAGGGGCGGGGGTGGGGTGTAAGGTGGGGACGTGGGAGGGGGTGAGGGCGGTAAAGAGACGTCTCTTATATTTGTCAACAAACCTTTGACAACGACGAGACTGAAACGTTGTTCATTCGGTTTATTTACTCGAACAAATCANGGGGGGGGGGGCGGTGGGGGCGCGGGGGGGGTGGAGGGGTGGGGGGACGTCCCATAAAGGGAAGAAAGTCTGAACTGGCGTTGGAGTCTAGAATACTGGGTCCCTTACCCTACCTTGGACTTGGTCTTGATCTTGACCCCGGACGGTTAGGATCTTATTGGTCGGTTGGGGTCTCGCGAAGTCAGAGGGACGTCAAGGCAGGTTTGAAACACCGATAAGGAGGTCCAGAATCGACTTTTTGTGGTCTTTATCCGGTCGGGAAAAGTTAAATTAATCGGAAAGGAGACTCCTGTGGTCTACCTTACTTCGTCTCTGTGTCCGTTCCTCCCCACCCTCAGTTACGATTTACCCCAACAGAGTACTGGGGATTGAAGGGGGGTGTCTCCCACGGAGAATCTCGTTTCTCGGGTTCTCCGCCGGAAGTCCAAGAGTCCGGTCCCCAGGTCGACTACGAGAGTCCGGACCAGACACACCACCAGCCTCACACCTTCGTCTACAGACGGGGCTGGGGCCTGTCTTCCTCCTTCGGTCGAAGGAGGTGCCCCGAGCTCGTGTCGACGGAGTGGATTCCCTTAAATGAACGGGGGTGGACCGAGGACAGAGTCACCGACACCCGTCGGTCGTCGGGTGTGACCCTCGGACACTGTGTCGGTTCATTCCACGACCTCAAATAAAGACCTCGACAAATTCTCACCCCCTTTTGTCGGTCGACGGTCCCTAGTCTACTCCGGACGTCGCGGAAGGAATAGCCTCTCGCTGTAAACGAGTCATTTACGTCCGTCGTCCGTCCCCGTCTCCTCGCGACTTTCGTGGGAATCTCGGAATCTCCCAGAGAGGGCACCGAATCCACGCCACGTGGAAGAGACGTCCCGTTTCTGGTGGCTACACCTCGCTGACGGGGGAGACCACCACTAATGTCCCTATTTCAATGGGACCCTGGCGAAGGGATGGGCCGTGGAATCAGGTCCCCGTCAGGAAGGAAGGTTCGAGGTTTTTTTCTTCGGACACTGAGCTCCGATCTCAAGGAGATCGGAGGAAGAGAAAGAGGACTAACGTCAGTACCGAGGATCGGCCCTAGAAGAAAGTTAAAATGTCTAACTGTGCAAGTCACCGTTTTCTTCGTTTGGGACCTCGATACGACACTTGTCGTCGAACCAAGGTTACTCTTGTGCCAGTGAAAGACAAAAACGAGGTACCTCCTTTTGTCTGAAGAACAAACATAGAAATCAGATCGGATCGACAAAGGTATGAACGTTACACCGTTTCTCCCTTCCTGACACTGGGGAGGGGGTTTTCCGGCAACCGAGAGGGTCACAACGTCTACCCCCCGCTCGTCAGTGGCACACAGGTCGCCTCCCCTGACGAAGGACTAGGTCCCTGGTGACGATCTCACCAGAAGGGACAACCTTCGACCGTAGTGACAGGGAGGTCGGACCTGTCTCTGGGGGTGCACCGAGTCGGGGGACCTAAGACCGGTCCTTCAGTGAAAAGGTCGACAGGCCCCGACGGACGGCTCCTTCCAGTCTCACTGGACCACTAACACCGTGAGTCCGACCTTTCTGTTTCAGGACCCAGACAAAACGACAACGGTAACAGTGAATCAGAAATACTAAATGCAGATAAAAATCCGTGGAAGGAATGGGCTGTGAAATTTTTACAGGCGACACTGAGTCAGATAGCCTATGACCTACGAGAGCCGTCCTTTGTTCGGTCTTCTTGTGGAAGGTACGAAGCTAATACCAGGACTCGGAAAGGGTCATATTTAATTACCTCGAAAGCCATGTCAAACAGGGGTGGGAGGGATGGGGAAAGGAAGGAAGGAAAGAAAGACATGACTATCGAACTTTCATTTTACGCGGCTCACGTACTTATAATACTTGTCAGTCAAGAAGCCTATCCACAGGTAAGTCCTCTTTACAACGTGTCACACAAAGTCCTAATAACAAATGAAACGATTCACATGAAAAGTAACACTATTGTACATATATAGTACTTTGCATGTTATAATTGGTAAGAATTTCACACGTTACGACACCGTGATTTCCTATAAATACAATAAGTTGATAGTGGTGATAGATAGAGATCTTGAAAGAGTACTAGGGTTTTTCTTTGCCGTGACCTGGAGAAAGATTGTGGCCTGGGACCCTCTCTGACGACCTCAGATCACACCGGTGACTCGAGGACCACTGAACGGGAAGATGACAAGAAGGATCGGACCCGTCCTTTCATCACAGGTGACACAAGATCGGGGAAGGCGTCACCCTTAAGTAGTCTATGACGGTTGTCGTCTATTTCTGTGATACGACGGACAAAAGACTTGAGACACCGGTCTTCTGTGGGGATCTCGACGAAACTTATGGGGAAGGGTTTCGTCTTTGCGTCGATGTGACTTCGGATCGAGACACTTACTAAATATTCCCCGTGTTTTATTTTTAAACGAATTACTTACTTACTCGGACATGTATGTCTAGTGGTAGAGACCTTTCCTCTGAAGCACCGACAAGCACTAGTGTCCTTCTACTGTTTCGTACACGAAATCCCAGAATTTCTAGACCTAAGTTCACGACCGAAAAGGGAATTGACTTGAACTCGGAGGGTTAAAGGGGGGGGGGGGTTAAAAATGAAATAACCTCGTTTATCTAAACAACACTAAACAAACAAGTACAATACGGAAAAGAGAAAGGAGGATGGGTGGGAGTATGTGTAAGTGGGAGTATTCGGTGAGGAGTAGGAAATTTGATTTGAAAGTACGGAAAATAATAAAGGTTTAGGTTCTTGAACCGAGACGAGAGGACCCCGTCTCCTGTGTCCCGAATGATACCCGGGGTCCAAAATTATCATTGGTCTAGGATAGTTAGTAAGTAACCTCCGTTACGTCAATATACCAAGGACGTCACTTAAACGACCCCTTCTTTCGTCTCTTTACCCCGTCCACAGTCCCTCTTCGTCTTGACTTCCGGTTCCTATGAATTTGTACAATGTTCTAGTTTCCCCTCTCAGTCGACTCCCCCTCACCCTGTGTATGACAGTCGATGTTTTCGACTGGAGAGAAAGAAGGGAACCCTGCCCGATGAGGACTGTCCCCTCCTCAACCTCCTTAAGGTAAACGAGAAAGGTCACTAACCACCTCCTACTCGTACACTGGGTCAAAACCGGTTACTTTGTATTCCTACTTTGACGACTCCAATGGGCCTTTAGTGAGTCAAGTCAGGTCAGCGAGTCAGCACAAGGTGTGAAACGCTGGGGTATCTGGTGTCGGGCGGTCCGGAGGGACAGGTAGTGGTTGAGGGCCTCAAGTGAGTTTGAGTACAGGTAACTCAGCCACTACGGCAAGTTGGTAGAGTAGGAGACAGCAGGGGAAGAGGAGGACGGAAGTTCGAAAGGGTCGTAGTCCCAGAGAAGTTGAGTCAGTCGAGAAACGTAGTCCACCGGTTTCATAACCTCAAAGTCGAAGTTGTAGTCAGGAAGGTTATGTATAAGTCCTGACTAAAGGAAATTCTACCTGACCAACCTAGAGGAACGACAGGTTTATACAAACCCATTTATTCTATCAGTTGTGTCGTTTTTTCGGAAATTTTCAAAATTTAAATAGACATAAGAAACAAAGTGAGGGCGGAGAAAGGACCGAGACAACTTGGCATAGGAGACCTCTACTCTTCGAACTTCGGTGACGTCGGAGGAACCTTCTCCCTTCCCTACACGACTCGACCTCCCACTGTGGGTCAGGAGACTCCTACCGTTATATCGTCCCACCACCCGGACCTAGGAACTACCATGGACTGCTGAAACACTCGACGGTTGTTGGTCTCTAACGAGACAATCCCGAATCATTCTTTGATAATAGAGGAGATACTCAATTCGGTGACGATCAATGGAAGGGTCCCGAAGCGACCACCGAGTCGACCATTTCTTAGGTGGACGGTGCGTCCTCTGGGGCCAAGCTAAGGACCCGGTCTTTCTAGGGGACCTCTTCCCTATCCGATGGGAGAGGTCATAAGAACCCGAAGGGACCACCGAGTCTGCCATTTCTCTCAGACGGACGTTACACTCTCTGGACCCAAACTAGGGACCCAACCCTTCTAGGGGATCTCTTCCCATACCGTTGGGCGAGGTCACAAGAACGGACCTCTTAGGGGTACCTGTCTCCTTGGACCGCCCGATGTCAGGTGTCCCAGCGTTTCTCAGCCTGTTCTGACGTGGAGTTTCGGGTCATGTCATGTCGTGTCAATGGAAAGGTCGACTTACGTCGAGGTGACCATACCCCTCCACCAATGTAAGACCTGGGTTCCATAAACTCCAACCAGAATTTTACCCTAGTCCCATGGTCATACTGAAGATTTCTACGACTTCACGTCGTAGAGACTGACCCCGAAGAAGCGGATTTCATCGCTAGTTCTAGTCGCGAGAAAGTTTGTTAGGACTCGACGGTCAATGAAACACTACCCATCACTTCCAATACCTTCAGTCTAGAGAGATGGAAAGACTAACTTCGGTCCGATTGGATGAATTTTAGAAAGTTCGAGCCGAAGTTGTCATGTACTTGACTCTACAAGTTCGACCTAAATCTTTTCCGTCTCCTTAATCCAGTTTAACGGTTGTAGGCAACCTAGTATCTTTTTCGTTCCCTCAAGGTTTTTTTAAGATGAAGACGAAGTAACCGATGTTGTTTCGGAAACTGACACACCTAGTGTTGTTTGCCACCTTTCAAGAATTTCTCCACCTTAATAATCTGGTAGAATGGACGGAGGACTCTTTGGACATACGTCCAGTCCTTCGGTATCAATCTCGGCCTGTACCTTGTTGACTGACTGCGCCTTAACTCTTTACTCATACAGTTCCGACACATAACAGTGGAACGAATAAATTGAAGATATGTCTCATGTAGTACGTTTTAAGGTCCGACCTACTGAGTGTTCGACCTTAGTTCTAACGGTCCTCTGATAGTTGCTGGAGTCTATACGTCTACTATGGTGAGATTACCGTCTTTCGTTTCTCCTTGATTTCTCGGAGAACTACTTTCCTCTCACTTTTCTGACCGAATTTTGAGTTGTAAGTTTTTTGATTCTAGCATCGTAGGTCAGGGTAGTGAAGTACTGTTTGTCTACCCCTTTTTCACCTTTGTCACTCTCTAAAATAATGGGATCCGAGGTTTTAGTGACACCTACCACTGACGTCGGCGTTTTAATTTTCTACGAACGAAGACCTTTCTTTTCGATACTGTTTGGATCTGTCGCATAAATTTCGTCTTTGTAGTGGGTCGGCTACTTCCAAGTATATCAGTTTCAATGCCAAAAAGGTCATCAGTACACACCTATCCTCTTCCGTTACCGTTGGGTGAGGCCATGAGAGCGGACCTTTTAGGGTACCTACCTCCTCGGACCACCCGACGTCAGGTACCCCAGCGATTCTCAGCGTGTGTTGACTCGCTGAAGGAAAAGTGAAAGGTGAAAGTACGTGACCTCTTCCTTTAACGTTGCGTGAGGTCACAAGAACGGACCTATTAGGTTCCCTGTCCCCTCGGATCACCCAGATACCCCAGCGTGTCTCAACCTGTACTGACTTCGTTGAATCGTCGTCGTCGTCGTCGTACATACCTATGATCTCAACCTGGTGTTTCTACCGACTCGTGACTTCTTGACCACGAAAGCTTAACACCACGACCTCTTCTGAGAACTCTCAGGGACCCTGACGTTTCGTTAGTATGACCAGCTAGGATTTCCTTTAGATGGGGCGGATAAGTGACCTTCCTGATTACGACTTCCACTTCGAGATTATAAAACCGGTGGACCACACTTCTCGGGCGAGTAACCTTTTCTGGGACCACGACCCGTTCTCCTCTTCCCCCACTGTCTCCTACCCTACCAACCTACCGTAGTGGTTGAGTTACCTGTACTCAAACTCGTTTGAGGCCCTCTATCACTTCCTGTCCCTCCGGACCGCACGATGTCAAGTACCCCAGTGTTTCTCAGCCTGTGTTGAAACACTGACTTGTTCTTTGTCACTAATCGGGAGAGGTGAAGAGTAGTAATGACCAGTAAGAACTAGGAGACCCTCCGTCTAGAAGGATTGAAAAGATCGACCGGTGGTAAACTAGTATTATCCTCTGTCTTGAGACCTTCAGTACGAAAGGAGACCTTAAATCTGTCTTCTGTCGAGAGAACTAACTCTCAAGTTCTCCGACCCGATATCAAGTCTGGTGCCCGGCCTTCCTTTGCTTTCACTCTCACTTCAGCGAGTCAGCACAGACTGAGAGACGCTGGGGTACCTGACATCGAATGGTCCGAGGAGGCAGGTACCCTAAAAGGTCCGTTATCATGACCTCACCCGACGGTAACGGAAGAGACTTCCCTTTCTTCTCTGTACGTTTCCTCCGTGATTCCTTCGCCGGTCTTCCGTGTCCGATGACTCCCTCCGGGCCCACTGACTCTTGTCTCATGGGTGGACCTCTTCACACACTGACCCCCCCTCGTACGGGAGCTTTCACTGATCATTTTCGGATTCGCATTCGTCGTCTCACTTCCTACCCAACCTCTGTTGGTCCCGACCTTCGTTCCGTAGATCAATCGGTCAATGACCCTATAAGGTCCACTCCCTTTTGATCCCGTCACCGTCCCCTCTACCTTTTCTCCCGTCCTATGTCCTCCGGGGCGTCTCTATCTTCGTCGTTCCTGACGGTTGGTTGCCCTGCACCCTACGTTCCTCTCCCCTCTTACCTTCCTGTCTAGATTATGTCGCAGTCCTCTCTGGAATTTTTAGTCGATCTAGGCACCAGGGGTCGCGAAAACCACGGTCCCGGACCAAAGTGCCTTCTGTCAATAAAAGGTACCAGGGTCCCTTACCCGTCCTACCAAAGTCCTGCTGAGAGAGCGTTCCGTTCCGCACTCGTTGACTCTAGGGAGGGGACACGTCAAGTGTCCTCCCAAGGACGAGGCTCCTCCTAGATTGGGGGACGACTAGAATGTCCTACTCCTCGAGTCCCCCACTACACGCGTCCGTGCCCCTCGCCCCTCGCCGGCACTTATGTCTCCAATCGAGCGAGTGGACGGTGAGCGGAGAACGACACGTCGGACCAAGGATTATCCGGAGTTTGACCACTCCCCGGGGACTCGACCCAGTTCAGACCTTTGGTTTGAACTCTATAGAAGAAGTTGTTTCGGCATGCTACATGCACCCTACGTTACACAAAAAGAGTGAGAGAATGGGACAAGTCCTGATCCCGTGTTTGGTCAGTGTAGTGCCTTCTGTCGTGTTAACAAAACACGTTCCCAAACCCCCGCCCACCACCTAGAGACGTCCCGGTCGAAGGCCTCACACACTGGGCACACAAGTGTGTCCCTGGGCACAAAAGCCTTGAGGCATAAACCGAATTACGAGACGTTAACGACAGAACTTTAAGAAGTACTAAAGACCGATTGAATGACTCCTGTCGGTCCCAATTTTACTCACACCCACTCTTCGTACACCTAATCTTCTCAAAGTCGGATAGAGTGTCCGAACGACACTCACAATTTCTTCGTTTATGTATATTTCTCGAGTCTTGTCGCAGACCGTGCATCACTAGCAGCACACGCACAATTCACAATCATAGGAAGGGAGGGATACACCTAAGGAGTGGACTGTCGGAGTCCAACTAATAAGTGTCCCAGCGTCTATTGAAGAGTATAAGTGTAACAAACCGTGAGTGGTAGGTCGGGGTCCGAATGCTAACAGAAACCCCCCTTTTCTTTGAGGTGTTATTATTTACGGTGTTATTTATTTACGTACTAGAGTGTAGGAGAGTAGGAATCACATCGATTTATCACGAAGCCCCACGTAGACACACCCTACACACAGAGACACACAGAAACACAGACTCGCCTTCGAAAAAAATTTTTTTAGAATTGAGTTTTAATCTCCAAGAGAGACCACCAAATTAAAAAAAGAAATGGACGGAAGAAAAAACAAGTATACCTTTTCTGAGAACTCGGTGGACGAAGGAGGGAGGGAGACGCACAGGAGTCTAGGGGTTCCCCTCCCGCCCTACTTTTCTTCCTGTTCAGTGATGAGAGTAGTCCCATTTCCGAGGGAGGGGGCGAAGGAAGGTGAGGGTAGCCTCAGGGGTCTCGGATGGTTCACGGGTTGGAAACACGAGGAAACCTCGTGTCGAGGAAACTGACCACCATTTTTTAATTTTATGACCGGACCGTGAAGATAAGGTACTTGGAGGTATCACTAGTTTCAGACCTTTGACAAGGGGGGACGGGGCAGGATTAGAACCTACCAGGTTGGGTAAGGGTCATTCGCCTCGAGAGAGAATGACAGGACCCTAAAGTCCAGACACCTCCTGACGTATAAAAAAGGAACCGTCTTTATCAACACCAAAAAGGATTGTTGAAACGTTCAAGGGGTATCTCAACCTTTAAGGGAAGAACTAATACCGAAAATCACCTACCTGTTCTTTGGACCAGGCCAGGACAGAAAGGACGACACACTGAGATCTTTCAGTCGACTTCCAGAGACCCGGAACCTAGTGTTCTTAAAGGATCTGACCTTGTCTGGACCCCGACGTTTCCCTCCTTAACTAAAAACCTCCTGGGACCCTCTTCCCTAAATGTTTGTTGGTACACCACTCTTATTGGTAAACCCCTTGATGGTTAGGTAAACTCTAAGGAGAAGAACCTTTTTTTTTTTTCTCAAATTATTAAAGACAACCATTAAGGATAGGGGATGTGAGTGGAGGTACGGACGGAGGTGGGGGTCGACAACTGACTATCTCGCCTATTCGACACGGGAGAGGGAGGGTGAATATGTGCGTGAAGACCCTCCGGGATCTATTTATCCTCCGTTACTGCTCGGACTCCTTGATAATAATAGTAATACTACTAATAATACAAAAGACGTACCCTTTGTCCTTCACTTTGACTGATTTTACTGGTCACTATGTACAGATCGGGGCAGAAGAGTCGGTCTGCATTTCCGTTTCTTCGGTTTCTTTTACCCGAGACGGCGTCGGAGGTAGTCGGAGGTCACGCACACACACACGCACACGCACACGCACACACACACACACACACACACACACACACACACACACTCTGTTCCTCACAGAAAGTTATTGACCAAAGGTCCTGAACGCTAGAAAGTTGGAATAAGATTTCGGGTAAGAAGGGTGAAGTACACTGTAGGAGTCCCAGGAAAGAATGCTGAAGGAAGGGGTAAAGGATCTGTCTCGAAGGGTGTCGGCAGTCTACCATTTCCTGTGTAGGTCACTAATTAACCAGGGAGACGTGTGTGTGGAATAGACGACTCCGGTCCAGACTCGGATACGGAAGGAGCCCTCGGGCAAAGCAGGGGTCTCGGCTGTAAACGACTCGGTCTCCAGAAAGGAGGGAGAGGGAAGTCCCCTCGAGACGAAGGAGGAGACCGGACCGACGGGATGTGAGGTAGGCGTGTCGACCAATAAGTGTAGGAAACAGTAAGAGTCCTTAGTCCTTAGCTGACTCCTATTTACCATCAGCATCTTGTCCCGTGCCCCGACTGTAAAGGTAAACGTCACGGCCCCGGGGACCTTTGAGACTTATTGTCGTCTTTACTGGACTAAGAGTCTGACGGAACAATCGAGGTGAAGGGTCCCCCTTTTCTCGACCGTCGACGCACCCCTCGTATACTTCGTTCGACCACAAAGCCTTCACGGGGGCGTAGACCTGTCACAAGGCTTTTTGCGTCTCCCTTGTCGTCTCTTTTCCGTAGTCCTGTCCCTCGTCTCTTGACTTCTCTCTCGTCTTACGACGTGAGACGAAGAGGGTTGTGGAAAGTGCCTGATTCTAGAACTAGGTTTACTTACCTAATAACCGTAAGTCAAGTCAAGTCAAGTCAAGTCAAGTCAGCGAGTCAGCACAGGCTGAGAAACGCTGGGGTACTTAACGTCGTTCGGTCCGGAGGGACAGGTAGTGGTATAGGGCCTCAAGTGAGTCTGAGTGCAGGTAGCTCAGGTACTACGGTAGGTCGGTAGAGTAGGAGACAGCAGGGGAAGAGGAGGACGGGGGTCAGGGAGGGTCGTAGTCTCAGAAAAGGTTACTCAGTTGAGAAGAGTACTCCACCGGTTTCATGACCTCAAAGTCGAAATCGTAGTAAGGAAGGTTTCTTTAGGGTCCCGACTAGAGGAAATCTTACCTGACCAACCTAGAGGAACGTCAGGTTCCCTGGGAGTTCTCAGAAGAGGTTATGGTGTCAAGTTTTCGTAGTTAAGAAGCCGCGAGTCGGAAGAAGTGTCAGGTTGAGAGTGTAGGTATGTACTGATGACCTTTTTGGTATCGGAACTGATCTGCCTGGAATCANCTTATATGATAGATCCAACCAGTATTGAAAAGAAGGTTCCTCATTCGTAGAAAATTAAAGTACCGACGTCAGTGGTAGACGTCACTAAAACCTAGGGTTTTTTTATTTCAGACTGTGACAAAGATGACAAAAGGGTAGATAAAGGGTACTTCACTACCCTGGTCTACGGTACTAGAAGCAAAAGACTTACAACTCGAAATTCGGTTGAAAAATTGAGAGGAGAAAGTGAAAGTAGTTCTCCGAAAAATCAAGGAGAAGTGAAAGACAGTATTCCCACCACAGTAGACGTATAGACTCCAATAACTATAAAGAGGGTCGTTAGAACTAAGGTCGAACACAAAGAAGGTCAGGTCGCAAAGAGTACTACATGAGACGTATGTTCAATTTATTCGTCCCACTGTTATATGTCGGAACTACATGAGGAAAAGGATAAACCTTGGTCAGACAACAAGGTACAGGTCAAGATTGACAACGAAGGACTGGACTGTCTTACACCAGGTGACCTCTTCCCTTTCCGTTCGGTGAAGTCATAAGAACGGAACTCTTGGGGTACTTGTCATCCTTTTCCGTTTTACTATCCTATGGTTTTCTCCTTGAGGGGTCCAGTAATCCACGGGTTATACGATTAAAGAGTCACCTCTTTATTGAGGTCTTTCTTACTTCCCTACCTCGGTTTCGTTTTTGTTATGGGTCAACACCTACACTGACCACTATCTTCGTTCTAGGTTACGACATTTCTCGTTATAACGTATCCTTGGACCTTACAGTCCAGGTACTTAGTTCCTTTTAACCTTCTCCGGTTTGTTCTCTACCGTTCCCACTTGCATCTGTAAGGTCCTTAGTCGTTTGATTTTGCCTGACCTTACCCGCTTAAATTGAGTCTACTGGTAATAACGGTAATGTCGCACCCTTTTTGTATTGACAGAGTAGCACTGAAAAAGGTTCGGATCTTGTCCCAGGTCACCGTGGGTGAGTCCAGACCCCAACCCCACTCCAGTCTCGACCCCTGGACTAGTCTCTCCTTTGAGATCGTTTTTCAGAGTGCCGGGTCCGAGCAGACGGGAACCCACCGGGGAGAGGGACGAGAGACAGCCCAACCCAGGGTCGAAGGACGGAAGTCTAGGGGTGAGGTCAGGAATGCAATTCAGTGAATTCATGTGACCCGGAGTCAAAGGAGTGGGCCCGAGGACTTTCCCATAATCATTATAAATGGAACATCCCGAGAACACTCTTGAGTAACTCAGTTGTATGTCACCCGTGAATCTTGGTGCAGTCCTTGTGTCATTCGCGAACTAGTTACCCGCACTAGGAATGCCGAAGGCAGAAAGAGACTCACCGTCCGTGGTAGGACGTAAGGCAGACGGGTCGTACTCACTCACAGCACAAGGCCCCGACCGTGACCCGTGCAGTGATCCCCACCTAGACTCGGACGCCCTGTGCGCAGAGGGGTCTCCGACGTGACGGTGGGCCCAGAGACAGGGATTGTGTCTCGCCTCGTACTTTGTCCCCCTCAGTGTAACGGAGGTCAAGGAGGACCGAGGAGAGGGGCCCAGGGGCGGACACACGGAAGCAAGCGAAGAACAGGTGAGAGAAAAGGGTCGAGACGCCTTCTGCCAGGGGGTACGGGGCCGCGTCTGACGGGACCTTAGGACGACCCGGGTTTGGACTACGCAGGGTCATCCCTACGGGTGACCAGAGGGGTGCGTCGTGGAGAGGAAGGTCCAGGGTCCCAGGGGGGGTGTGAGGGACCCCCTCGACCTCCTCCCGGGACGTCGAGGTAACAGTGTGAAGAGCACACTTGCTATTGACCTAAAGGACCCCTCACTGCGACAGTCTCGTCGATACTACTGTGGTCCCGATCTTCTTTGTGGAGACGAGTCGGGCCGGACAGACCTCGTCCGGGTCCCCTACCGACGGACGTGCTAGCCCGAGGCAGAGTCACTGACCCCGGAACCGGGGTCTACCGAGACGTCTGTTGTCCCCTCGTCGGTCCCCCGGTCGGAGTCTCCGGAGGGGAGAACCTGGTCTCGAGTCGGGTAGAGAGGTGAAGGGCCGGACCGGAGTCGGAGGAGGGACGACATATAGGTGAGGGCGGGGTCCGGCAGGGGTGGTCGAAGGAAAGGAAGGGATACCTTCGATCCTCTTGGAGTCTCCCTTTTCCTACTGGACCAGGGTCCTTCGAGTCTCACTTCCGGGACACGACAGGTCCGGAAGCCTGTGCCCACTGTGCCACCCAGGTCCCGAAGGACGAACTGTCGTACTGAAACCTCAACTCCTAGACTACAGGACCCTAAGTCCGGTTTCGGTTAGGTACGGTCAAGGATTCACTTTCCAACCGGACCGAGTTTATGGCGACCTTCCGACGTGACCGCTTGTCCCACCTCTTGACCCACCGACTCCCGAAGCTCGCCCTGCCTTGACAAATAACGTGTCGGAAGTCCCAGGGACGTGACCCATGGTACTCCAACACAATTTCAAAGGTCTTCTCTCTCTCTCTTATAAGACACGAAAACATTTAGAAGATGTACAACTTATATCTCTTCTCGGGAAACCAGGAGAAAAGTCCCGTCTTCCCTATGACTACGTCGACGCAACCCCTTCGGTGTAGACCCGGGTTGAAGTCCGAGTCTTCCCCGACAGTCTCCGCCCACCGACGAGCCCCTCTAAAAGACTCGCAGACTTGGTGAACCTTAGAACTTGATACTCCGCTGTACAACGATTCGCGTCACCAGGTAGGGTCGGACCTTCCGGTGAAAGAATAGGATGCCTGATCACCTGCCAACTCTCCTCTCCTCTCCTACTGTCTCCCCTCGGTGAGTCCGCGGAAACGTGAGTCGGTTGTACCTCCCCGACCGGTCTCGATCGTGGGGCCCCTGCGTAAGACCATCTACGGTCTTCGACGGAGGTCAAAGGTCCGCCCCGAAGGGCACACCGAGTCTACCATTTCGTAGTCGAACGTTACGCCCTCTGGGTCCCCAACCCAACCCTTCTAGGGGACCTCCTCCTTTACCGTTGGGTGAGGTCATGAGAACGGATCTTTTAGGGTACCTGTCTCCTCGGACCACCCGATGTGAGGTACTCCAGGGTTTCTCGACCTGTGTTGACTCGCTGAAACGAATCATGTAAACAAAGAAATTTTTGTAAAGAGAACAAAAGTAGGGTCCGAGAATATAAAAATAGGAACAACTTCGAACATGTCGTGAAAGTGTATTATCGTAAATACCGCGGACAGCAGGTTTCAGGTTTCGGAATCGCCTCACAATCGGGAGTTCGGACGGACAGTGGAGTGTGGAACCGTAGGAGGGGATGTACGACTGGTGGACGACGAAGTCTTCCCCGGCACGTTAAAGAAGAGAGGGAAGCGAGGTAACAAACTACAGTGGGGAAAGAGGGGGAGACGGACCTCTTAAGAACGGATAGAAATATAAGGATCCAGTTTACGGTAAAGAAACCACTCTTGAAAGTCTACTAAGAGAGAACAATCACTTAGCTCTTCTGAGTACGAATTTGGCAGAGTTGCGGTGTGGGTAATCCTACCGATAATGATTTTACGTTTGTGTTTTGTGGTTCTTTTATTGTTCACAATCGATTCATCTCTTTAACCTTGAGAATACGTAACGACTACTCTTACGTTTTACTACGTTGACGATACCTTTTATCGTACTGTCAAGAATTTCTTAAAGTACATCTTAATGGTGTACTGGATCGTTAAGTTGAAGACCCATATATATGGATTTTCTTAACATTCGGCCCTGAGTTTGTCTATCAACATGTGGGTACAAGTAGCGATCGTTCCATTACGAGTTTTAGGAAGTTCGATCCGAAGTTGTCATACACTTGACTTTTGAAGGTCTACATGTTTAACCTAAATCTTTTCCGTCTCCTTGGTCTCTAGTTTAACAGTTGTAGGCAACACACACACACACGAATCAGCGAGTCAACACAGGCTGAGAACGTTGGGGTATCTGACATCGGACGGTCCGAGGAGGCAGGTACCTTAAAAGGTCCGTTCTTATGACCTTACCCAAAGGTAAAGGAATAGGTAACCTAGTATCTTTTTCGTTCTCTTAAAGTCTTTTTTGTATATGAAGACGAAGTAACTGATGTGATTTCGGAAGTTGACACACCTAATGTTGTTCGATACCTTTTAAGAATTTCTCTACCCTTATGGTCTGGTGGAATGGACGGAGGACTCTTTGGACATGCATCCAGTTCTTCGTTATCAGTCTTGGTCTGTACTTCCTTGCCTGTCCAAGGTTTAACCCTTTCCTCATGCAGTTCCGACATATAGCAGTGGGACGAATAAATTGAAGATACGTCTCAGGTAGTACTCTTTACGGTCCGACTTACTTCGTGTTCGACCTTAGTTCCAACGGGTCTCTTTATAGTTATTGGAGTCTATACGTCTACTGTGGTGAGAATACCGTCTCTCGTTTCTCCTTGATTTCTCGGAGAGCTACTTTCACTTTCTCCTCTCACTTTTTCAACCGAATTTCGAGTTGTAAGTCTTTTGCTTCTAGTACCGTAGGTCAGGGTAGTGAAATACCCTTTATCTACCCCTTTGTTACCTTTATCACTGTCTGAAATAAAAGAATCCGAGGTTTTAGTGACACCTGCCACTGACGTCAGTTCTTTAATTTTCTACGAACGAGGAACCTTCTTTTTGATACTGTTTAGATCTGTCACATAATTTTTCGGTCACTGTAATCAAATGACTGTTTCCAGGTATGTCAGTCTCGATATCAAAAGGGTCATCAGTACATACCTACACTCTCAACCTGATATTTCTTCGGACTCGTGGTTCCTTAACTACGAAAGTTTAACACCACAACCTCTTCTGAAAACTCTCAGGGAACCTGACGTTCCTCTAGGTTAGTCAGATAGGATTTCCTTTAGTTAGGACTTATAAGTAACCTTCCTGACTACGACTTCGACTTCGAGGTTATGAAACCGGTGGACCCCACTTCTCGGTTGAATGACCTTTTCTGTGACTACGACCCGTTCTAACTTCCGTCCTCCTCTTCCCTTACTGTCTCCTACTCTGCCAACCTACCGTAGGACCTGAGTTACCTGTACTCAAACTCGTCCGAGGTCCTCTACCACTACCTGACCCTCCGGTCCGTCACGACGCCAGGTACCCTAAGGTTTATCAACCTGTGCTGACTCGTTGACTCGCCACTTCTACTACAAGTATCGTAGTAATAAGTGTGATCGGTTTCCCACTTTCGTTTGGTTTACAGATAGTTCTCCCTACTTGCTTATTTATTTACGACCGTATATATATGTCAGTTCAGTAGATCAGCGAGTCAACACAGACTGAGAAACACTGGGGTCCTAGGTGTTTCAAGGAGACAGGTGCCCTAAGACGTCCGTTCTTATGACCTCACCCAACTATCAAGTAAGAGGTCCCCTAGAAGGACTGGATCCTTAGTTTGGGCCCAGAGGGTGTAGCGTCCGTCTAAGAAATGGTAGACTCGGTGGTCCCTTCGGGTTATATATACTACCGTGTCGGGACGTTTTTTTTTTTTTTTTTTCTGTAAGACTGTGTGCGATGTTGTACTTAAATTTAGGGAACACCATTGATTTTGTTCGGTCAGTTCTTTTGTTTACGATATACTAAAGTGTTTACACTCAAAGGATCTTATCAGTTTAGGTATCTCTGTCATTCATCCCACCACCAACGGTCCCCGGCCCTCCTCCTACCCTCACCCCGCAATAATAAATTACCCTTGTCTTTTTGTTGAACCCTTCTACTTTTAAAGATCTCCACCTACTGCGACTACCGACGTGCTGTACTTACATGAATTACGGAGACTTGATCAATTCTCAATTTTACTGTCTAAAATACAATACAGACATATTGGTAGTACACATATATGTGCACACATATATGTACATTGAAAAGTTCCGAGAGTTCAAGACAGTCGCAGGGGACCCGTAAGGCTTCGGATCCTGTTATGAACCAGGATTCACTATGAGAGAGTCACAAACACCGATACTTTCCCCGACGTTTTGACTACCACCCCCGTCCGAATTCACAGTCCTGACGGGGGTACGGTTGAAGAGAGAAGGTCGTATAGGTTAAAAGAGAACGTGAATGGCGAGGTTTCTTCCCCACCCCCGAGACCTGTAGATGGGTCTTCACATCCCTCTGGGGAGTGGTCGTAGTTACTCACTCGAAGGTCCTTACTCTCCCTGAACGGGTGGTACACACGATATATCCAGTACATTTTCTTTCTTGAAGGAGAACGCCAGGTCTCTCCGTGGCCTTCAAGACTCGGATTTCAACGAGTCCAGCCTGTGGATGAACAGATGTGTGTCCGCGTCTATTAGACTTTCGACTGACTAGTCGAGGACAAGTAGAGATGTTATAATATCAAAAACATTGGTTTTCTCTATACATCCCCCTTTCCAATCGAGGAAGGAGACAGTGAATTCTTGGTTTTTTGTTTTGCTTTACACCCTATATGGTGTATGTAGTATATAAATCCAGGAAAGAGTTTTCGAACATGTAGGGTTCTGGGGTTTAAGTAACGACAAATTTACTGAAATAAGCAACGGAAATTGAGAACCAGAACCTCCCTCTCTCAGAAACCTTAGACTACTAACGTCTGCCAAAGGTAGAACACTCGGTACTCGTGTCGGACCCTACCAAAGGGGTCCCACCAGAACGTCCGTAGTCCACCGACCTGGTGGGTGTCCTCGTAAATCATTGTACCGGGGACTGCACACCTTTGTCGTTCCCGGACTTGAGGTCAAAAAGATAGATCACACTACTGAAGTCAGACGATAAAGTGGAAAGACTCGTTGTTACAAGAGTCACTAACTTTAACACCTTTATTAGGATTCATGTCGGAACAACTCTCCTGACTTCCTCTACTACCCATAACTTCCATGGACGGCGTATTATTGTCCAGGGTAAATATCTCCGGTTAATCATTCACAGTCATTGTCGAGTTTTACAACGGACCCATAAATTAGATCCCTTATCAGAGTGGGTACAGTAATATGTTTTTCTTGCGTCTCGGTGTCAACGATTATCACCATTCACCACCTCCATCCTAAACTTGGGTCTGAAGTAAGGTGGTACGAGACAGCGGAGTTTTAATACCAGAACACCCTTCGACGAACAAAAGTATGGAAAACTTCTAGTGATGGGTCGCGTCGGGTGGGGTGGGCGGGGGAGTGAGTGTAGAGAAGGACGGAAAGGAGGAACGGGTGGACGTAAATGAGTAGAATTCACTCCCTACCTCTTTTTCGGGTCCCCAGTCGTCCAGTGGTCTATTTCTGGTCACTGGGAAACCCAACTGTGTGGGACCAACACAAGGACCTACTGTTTAGAGGAAATGGGAGAGGGAAGGGGTAAAGTGAGAGGTCCGACTTACGAGTGGATTTAACGTTGACAACACGGTCTGTATCCGATCTGACCTCCCCGTGTCGAAAATTATACCCTGTTGTCAGAACCCGACAGAACTGATACCACCTTATTAATAGAGAAAGGAGAAATAAAGGATATGATTCCGTGTCTTAAATGTTAATCCGTAGGACATCAGAATTCATACCTCTTCCGTTACCGTTGGGTGAGGTCGTGCGAACGGACCTTTTAGGGTACCTGCCTCCTCGGACCATCCGACGTCAGGTACCCCAGCGCTTCAGCCTATACTGACTCGCTGAAGTGAAAGTGAAAAGTCAAAGTACGCGACCTCTTCCTTTGCCATTGGGTGAGGACACAAGAACGGACCTCTTAGGGTCCCTGCCCCCTAGGACCACCCGACGGTAGAGACCCCAGCGTGTCTCAGCCTGTGCTGACTTCGCTGAATCGTCGTCGCCGCCGTCGTCAGAAGTTATCAGGGCAGACGTCAGGGGAACCTGGTCTAAAACGGACGACTATACGTCTTCGGTTCAAAGACAAGGGGGAACCCATGAAGGAAGAAAGAGAACGGTAAGGGTAAAAAGGGGAGTCGAGGACGACGAGGGACGATACCATACTTTGTGAGTTTCCTACCCTATGTCTGTTCCCGTGACCCCAGCCCCACCCCCACCACACCCGTCTCGTAAAGAAGGGGAGACTCTACAGGAGTGTGTCCCATTACGGGTGTTGTAAACGAAACCCATTTTAAAGAAAGACACCTAGTCAGGGATCGTGAAAGTCTCTCAAGTCTTTTAAAACACTGAATATATAGACAAATAAAAAAAAAAAAACGAAACCTCTTAAAGAGTCAAAGAGTTTCTTTCTGATCTGATGTTGTACTTCTGACGAATAGAGAGGGACCGGAGTTCAGTAAAAGGAAAGGTTCTCCCTCAAAAGTCACTTCTCTGGAAAAGGACACTTAGTACGAGGGAAGACGTCATAAAACACACAGGGTCGTCATCTGTGTTTCTAGACATAGACACACGTATATAGACAGGTTGTCGAACACTTATTAGGATAGAGTAGTTTTCGTACAGGAGACTTTTAGACATCCTTCAAGTGCAGGTATCTAAAAGTGGGGACAGTAGGTAAGGATTACGGTCGAGTGTCATTTTATCCTTTAAAAATGAGAGACTACCACACTTCCGTGCCATCCCCTTCGACCTCTTCTGTCTGACGGTGTCTTAGTACTAATTAGGATACTATTATTGGGTCGGTACGTTTAATTGTGTCTGGATATGAGACATTGTCTAATCCGGTTCTAACTTCCTTTAACTCCACAAGTCAAGTCAAATCAAGTCAAGTCAAGTCAACGAGTCAGCACAGGCTGAGAAACGCTGGGGTACTTAGCGTCGTGCGGTCCGGAGGGACAAGTAGTCATAGAGGGCCTCAAGTGGGCCTGAGTGCAGGTAGCTCAGACACTACTGCAGGTCGGTAGAGTAGGAGACAGTAGGGGAAGAGGAGGACGGGGGTTAGAGAGGGTCGTAGTCTCAGAAAAGGTTACTCAGTTGAGAAGCGTACTCTACCGGTTTTATGACCTCAAAGTCGAAATCGTAGTAAGAAGGTTTCTTTAGGGTCCCGACTAGAGGAAGTCTTACCTGACCAACCTAGAGGAACGTCAGGTTCCCTGGGAGTTCTCAGAAGAGGTTGTGGTGTCAAGTTTTCGTAGTTAAGAAGCCGCGAGTCGGAAGAAGTGTCAGGTTGAGAGTATAGGTATATGCTGGTGTCCTTTTTGGTATCGGAACTGATCTACCTGGAATCAGCCGTTTCATTACAGAGACGAAAACTTATATGATAGATCCAACCAGTATTGAAAGAAGGTTCCTCATTCGTAGAAAATTAAAGTACCGACGTTAGTGGTAGAAGTCACTAAAACCTCGGGTTTTTTTATTTCAGACTGTGACAAAGGTGACAAAGGGGTAGATAAAGGGTACTTCACTACCCTGGTCTACGGTACTAGAAGTAAAAGACTTACAACTCGAAATTCGGTTGAAAAAGCGAGAGGAGAAAGTGAAAGTAGTTCTCCGAAAAATCAAGGAGAAGTGAAAGACGGTATTCCCACCACAGTAGTCGTATACACTCCAATAACTATGAAGAGGGCTGTTAGAACTAAGGTCGAACACAAAGAAGGTCAGGTCGCAAAGAGTACTACATGAGACGTATCTTCAATTTATTCGTCCCACTGTTATATGTCGGAACTGTATGAGGAAAAGGATAAACCTTGGTCAGACAACAAGGTACAGGTCAAGATTGACAACGAAGGACTGGACGTATGTCTAAAGAGTTCTCCGTCCAATCCACCAGACCATAAGGGTAGAGAAAGTCTTAAAAGGTGTCAACTAACACTAGGTGTGTCAGTTTCCGAAACCGTATCAGTTATTTCGTCTTTATCTACAAAAAGACCTGGAGAGAACGAAAAAGGTACTAGGTCGCCTACAACCGTTAAACTAGAGACATTAGATTTTACCTTTCATATCCAGTATGGAGAAATCCGGTAATCACGGACCTTTACCGTCTATAGTACGAAGACTCTGGCTCTTCCTACACACCCACATACAGAAGAGTCCTAAATGTCACCCCCAACACTTTTACCTGAAACCCAATCTTTTTGGGAACCTTTTAATAAGTTAAAGACTTCCTGAGTTAAAGGAGTTAAACTTTGTCTATGTGTTCCTGCTGACGTGTATGGAGTATCTCGGCGCATTATCAATCTTACCCTAATCTTATAATTACTTTCTTCTGAACCCCGCGGTCAATGACATTATTCTTCCTGTAAATAAAGATAGAGGATACTTCCGACCCACCAAACAAATCCCAACTATGTTACCTAGGTCTGAGGTAGAAGATCGGTCCGAGGAAGATAGGAAAACGAGACAGTAGGAGTTGACATCGGAGGTCAAGTACTACGTTCTGCCGACGAGTTTGAGGTCGTTAACGAAATCTTTTAATAAATAATAAATAAATAAAATAAAAACCGGTACGAGCCAGAAGTGACAACGTTCGTCTGAGACAGATCAACGCCACGCACCCTAAAGCCACCAAAGAGAAGAACGTCTCGTGGTCCGAGATCCGTGGGTCCGAGTCATCAATGTCACGTTCCCGAATCAACGAGGTTCAGTATAACCTAGAAGGACCTGACCCCTAACTTGGACACAGGGGACGTGACCGTCCACTTAAGAATTGGTGACCCGGTGGCTCCATCACGGTCGGCAATGTAAAAATAAGGTCGGTGGTCCTTGCTCTTTTCTCGATCTCCGCCTTTCTCATCCTCTTCTTTTCTCCTCCTCCTCCTCCTTTCCCCCGACGACGAAGGGAATTGTCGAAAGTAAATGTGTAGTACTTGTGTTGGTCGACATTACCTCCGATCCTTCACATCAAAAATAAGGTCAGTCAGTACATGAATCGATTAATAAGTTCTAAGAAATGATAGTTTCTCCCCCTTTACCTATGACCGTCTTTGTTGGTCATCAGAGAGGGTGTCTAGGAGTACTCTAAATTTACCTCCCAACTTGTGTCAGAACCTATATCTCATTCGTGAGTAATTAGTGGTAGTGGTAGTGGTAGAGTAGTACTCCTCCACCCCTTATGAGACCTTGATACTGTCCTACAAAGGGATAAAATTGGAGTAGAAAGACTATTTCAGTGGTATAGGTAGAGGGAAAATTCTGTGTTACTCGAAGTGGAAAAAACTTCCACTCTGTGGAGATACACAGGAATACTGTCTTTCTTTTAGTCAGGACTTATAAGTAACTTTCCTGACTACGACTTTGACTTCGAGGTTATGAGACCGGTGGACTACGTTTCTCGACTGAGTAACCTTTTCTGGAACTACGACCGTTTCTAACTTCCTCTCTCCTCTTCCCTTACCGTCTCCTACTCTACCAACCTACCGTAGTGGATGAGTTACCTGTACCCAAACTTGTTCGAGGCCCTTAACCACTACCTGTCCCTCCGGACTCACGACATCAGGGACCCCATCGTTTCTCAACCTGTGCTGACTCGACTTGCCTACTTTGTTTTGATGTATTTACCTTTCGGTTTCTTACTACTTGTAACCTAAGTTCTATTACCAATAGAACCGGTCTCTTTTGTCTCAACCCAACCCCCACTTATCTCGTTGGTGGATCAATCTACGTACGAAAAACAGTTTCAGGATCAAAAGTGAAACCCATCACCTAAGTGTCCCCGGCTGACGTAATAATTTTTATTGATCCCTTAAGGGACCACTAGATCACCAATCCTAAACTGTGAAAGTGGTGGTGCCGGACCTAAGCTAAAGACCAGTTCTTTGATTCCTGGACATTCGGTGTTTTGCTCCGGGTTTTTTGGGGGGTTTTGGTTTTTCTGTTTTTTGATTAATTTATTTTCGTCTCTAAGTTCCTCGTTACTAAGTTACTACTCCTACACGGTACTTAGTTCATGATATTAACTGGGCTAAGAAACATGGACTCCAGAAATTTACCAGAAACACGTATGTCAAAACGTACGGTATACACAAACGTACAGTTGTTTTCATCATGAAAGATAAACGTATCTGAATTTAAAACTTCACGAAGATGTATCGGTATTTTTAACAAATTCATCAAGTAATTCCTACCAACTTGAGACCCAAAGATACAGGATCCTTTTTTATAAAATAAGAAGGTCATCAAGATTTCCCTCCGTCCTGTCTAGAATAGCAGTGACAAACTGTCCACTCTTTCTGCCCTGACTCTCAGGGGCCTGGGCGTGCTCTAGTGCGTCGACCACTCCCGGCCTGACCCTGAATTCCATGACGTAGAGAACGGGTAGATTCCAAGAAGAGAATCGGGTAGAGAGAGAGGTCAATGATAGGTAGGTAATCTGTAAATAAGACAAAGGTGATCTACGGTCCGTGTAACGTGAGTGCACAAACGCAAGTATGTACACACACAAAAGACCCACGACACAGACGTGAAATACATTAGAGATACGTGCCTCAGGAACACACGGGGAATCCGGATTGACCAGGAACATTAAGGTCCTCCTTCGGGGTCGACCCAAAGTCAACAGATCAATAAGGATCCAGTGACCCGACGTCGTAGAGGGGTCTCAGGGTCGATCTGTCCTTCCGTCGAGACCATAGTCCCTGTCTAGGGGTCCATCACCCGTGTCGCGTCTTCTCGTTCGGTAGTCTCGAAGTCGCCACTATTCTAAGTGATAAAGTGCTAGTAAAGATCAAATACCCCTCAAAAGTACTTGTGATAGAGTAAATTAAGAGTGAGTTGGAACTATAAACTTACATAATAAAGAGAGAGAGAGAGAGAGAGAAAAAAAAAAAAGTCTATGTTTCTCCTCTCTGAACTTAAGTCCAGTAAACGGAGATTTAAGACAAGAGAAAGGTGACACGGACACAGAGGCTTTCTCGTTTTTCTCGAATACGACAAAGATTGGAACACCTCTTTTCGTCCATTTTTGAGTCACGGTCCATCATCTTTCCGGGGTCACTGAGACGTCTCCCTCTTTCTGGTTGAGGGTCGGGACGTGTCGGGGTCGGGTCAACTCTACTCTGATATCTCGACCACAAAGACGGAGGCGTGGGGACGTAGGAAGGGAGGCAGGCACCCGTAGAAGGAACACACGGGGTCCCTCCATTGTCGTCATGACGTCTTGTCCACCCGACAGAAGGTTAGAGACACTGACAGAAACTCCTCAATCTCCTTACCCCTTGACAGATTGGACAGACAGGAAGTCGTGTTCTCCTTCAAGGGTCAGAGTCTCTGTCTCCTCCTAGGGAGGGCCTGAACAGAAGGGGAGGGCCTGATCACCGTCACGGCGAGAGAACTACGACAGACGAACATAGACAGAAGGAAGGGTGTCTAGTTGTGGTAGGCGGTGACGTCCACACTCGTACCGTAGAACGGGTCTCAGTTCCACAAGTGATTTAATTGACGACTCTTTCTCGCTTATGACCACAATCCCCTTGACATAAAGAGGAACCGGGACCTCACTCAGGACCTTCCCTGACACGAGGAAAGAGGTGATGGGAAGTGAGGAAGGGACGAACCTGAGTCCGGGGTCCCGTGGACAGGAATCTTACAAAGGAGGAGACGAAGAAGGACTCGTCCCAGAGGGACCTGTTCCCCTGAGGTCTTACAACCCCCTTGTGTACTCCTTGGTACACGCCGGTATCCAGTTCAGTATGAGAGATTAAGTCGGAAGAGTCAATAATTCGACTCCAAAACAGAAGTGGACACACTAAGGAAATAGAATAAAGACTTGACAAAATGGTCAGTCTCACCCCTCCTCCAGTCGTCCCTATATAAAGTACTAGTAGGGGTGTGGAGGTAGGCTTATACATGTCTCTGGGAGACCGTCGTATATAAATCCTACAGAAGTTGGAGAAGGGGACTATACCCGATGTAAATCCAGGTCGATCTAGAAACCACCCGAAGGGACCACCGAGTCGACCATTTCTTGGGCGGACGTTACGTCCTCTGGACTCAACCTAAGGACCCAAACCTTCTAGGGGACCTCTTCCCTTTCCGATAGGTGAGGTCATAAGACCGGACCTCTTAAGGTACCTGACATATCAGGTGGCCCAGGGTTTCTCAACCTGTGCTGACTCACTGAAAGTGAAAGGAACCACAGAAGGAGTCTCTGTGCTCCGACTTGACCTGGTCTTAACCTAAGAAGTTTTTGTGGGTAAAGAATGCCGAGATCCAAGTCCCGGATTGAAAAGGTACAACCTCTGCTCCATGTGAACAGAGAAAAACCATGTGACAGAGTCCCCTAAGAGAGGTGTGGGACAAGAACGGTGACCCTCGCCGCGTGGCTGATCGGTCAGTTTCCTTTTCCGGCGGACTTAAGTCCGCCAGACTTGCGGCAGGAGAAGCGGAACTTTTCTGTGGGGGTCGCCGGCGACAGAGCTCCATCTGTTAACCTCTTTCACCTAAAAGATAGACTAATACGTCTGTGAAAGTACGTGGAGGGGAAAGGGAAACGCGTCGGGAGTGATTGTCTGTTGATCCTAAAACCTACTCTACCAACCTACCGTAGGGGCTGAGTTACCTGTCCTCAAACTCACTTGAGGCCCTCAACCACTACCTGTCCCTCCGGACCGCACGACGCAAGGTGCCTCAGCGTTTCTCAGCCTGTGCTGACGCGCTGACTTGACTTGACTTGACTTGACTCCCAAAGAGCCACGCCGCCAGGAGTCATTACCTGTTGATTGTGAAGAGCCACGCCGCCCGGAGTGCGCGCAGGGGTCGAGGCCGCCGGGAGCCGAGAGGCCTGCGGCGCGCGGGAGGGGAAATTCCGGTCGGGGCGGGTGTGCGGGTGTGGCGGGCCGGGGCGGGGGCGATAGGGGTGGCGGAGGGCCGGGGCGGGGGAGCCGGGAGGGGAAATTCCGGGCCGGGGCCTGCGTCTGCGCCGACACTGCGCCGGCGGCCGGGGGCCCGACCCATGAGACAGCGTGCCGGTGAAGGGGGGGCCGGCCCGGGGCGCGCGGAAAGGGGCGCAGGGCGGCTCGCGGGCCGGGGGCCCCCCTCCCGCCGTCTGTCCGTCCGTCCGTCGTCCCGGCCGCCCGCGGTCGCCGCGCGTAGCCCCTGAGTGCCTCGGCGCGCTGGGCGGCTCGGACCTCGGCCCGGCCCCGCCCCTTCGGCCGAGGGGGGGCCTCGTTTGAAGCGCCGGCCCGCCCCCCGCCGCCCCGGGCGCAGGCCTCGGCCTCCGCCCCGGCCGGCGGCGCGGGCGCGGGCGCCCGTGGTACGACAGGCCGCGCCCGCGGCGCGGGGGCGGGCGGCGGCGGCGCCGGCGGCGCGGCACGACGGGCGGCGGGCGCGGCACGGGGCCGGGCGGCGGGCGCGACACGGGGCCGGGCGGCGGCGGGGGGCGGGGCCGCGTCGGCGGCGGCGGCGGCGTCAAGGGGGTCAAGGTGCAGTCCAGCTCGGACGTCTAGTTCTTCTTGCGGTAGTAGCTGCTGATGTTCCAGTGGTGCGTCCAGGACCCCGACCCGTAGTTGCCGTTTCAGGACGTCTAGAAGTCGTTCTCCTGCGTCCTCTTTAAGCGGGACTTTCATCCACCGCGCCCCGCCCACCCCCCGAGGGTCCCGGCCGCGGGGGCGTGAGGGCCCGCCGAGCAGCACCGCCACGGCCGCGCGAGGGCCCTGGGCGCAGGCCCGCCGGCTCGTCACCGGCGACGGCCCGGCGGAGGGGGCGGAGCGCGCGGGGCGCACGGGGCGCACACGGGGCGCCGCCCCCGACGCCCGCGACGCCCTCCCAGCACCGGCGCGCCCGGCCCAAAGGCCAGTGGACACCCCTGAGGGCCCCTGAGAACTCCTGAGCCCTCAAACCCCAGACTCGCGGAAGGCCGGCTCAGCGGCGCCACCCGAAGCCCCTGGTGAACCCGAGCAGAGGGACAGAGTCCTTCGCCAAAAGCCCCCCGAACACCAAGGGCCAGGAGAGGAGGGCGGAGAGGAAACGCGCCCGTGTTTTCCGGGTAATGAGTAACTCGACCAACCACCCAACCAAACCTCTTCAGCCTAGAGTTCTCCAAATAAATCGGAGCGAGGAATAAACCCTCGGCCTTACACACTAAAGTGAAGGGACCCGGAGCACTCACGCCGACACGGCGGAGCCCCGCGCGCGGCCGGCCCCTCCACGTTCCGACCTCTAAGGTCCGCGCCGCCGTCCCTAACAAAACTAGGCCCTCGACCGGCGGAGGATGGAAGCCACGGGCGCTCCGAGGTCTACCCTCCGGTCGTCCGAGGTCGCGGCACAGACGACAAAGGAATCAAGGTAACTAGTAACATTTGACCCAGACCTTTTGGTGCCGAACCTGGGCCCGACTAAGGTGTTTAGCCTCTACCGGCGAACTCAGAACCTTAACCCGCTAACCACCTGTCATCCTCCCTCGCAAAAGGGCCTCGACCCTTTTCGGTTGGAGAAAAATAATAATAAAAAATTTCCTCGGACCACACTCCTCTTTCCCCTAAAGTCACCCTTATAGATGAAGCTTCAATTTTTATTACTTGAACCTCCAGACTACTCAGGGGTCACGTCACACTCGTCCACAGATCCCAGTGATTTTTCCAAAAGGGGATTCTCCCCAAAGTCTAGTTTGGCGTAGAGATTTCCACTGTGTGTTGCGGACAAAGGGAACTCCACAGAAATTACTAACCTCCTCCTCTTTTTATGAAGGACACAGTATAAAAGAGAGGGGGGAGTTGGGGACACCGATCGACATAAAGTCGATAAGTACGTGTTGAGTCTATGCACAGTACCCACCCTGACAACCTTATATATTAATCTATATTATTTTGGGACCATGAACCCCAACATCTTCCGTCTGTACAAACTAAATGTCTAAAATTCCGAAGATTCTAACAAAAGAACGACGAAAGTTAAGAAGGAAAGGCCCCTCTTGAAGTCGATCGGAGTCATGACAGTCTAAAGAAACCAAAATGATGTTCGATAACGAAACCTGAAAACTTCTTCCGCACGTAGTCATAGGACTTGGGAAATCATAAACACGGAATCTGACAAGAAAGGTATGAGTTTGACCCCGTCCCTTCATCTCACCAACAAACTGGCACCGACACTGGAACCCCTCACCTATGACAACCTGGTGTCAATTGGACGTGGCAACTTCTTCACTGCCTACAAGAAAGGTCCTCTCCAAAGACACGGGAGACTCTACGGTAGACGGAAGTAGGTGGTCGTCAAACCCCTGTGACCGACGAGAAAAAGAACCTATCAACCTTATACCATATTTCTGAGTCTTGTTTTCGAGAGTTGAAGACGAGGAATGAGATAAACTATCTGTGTGTTTTGATGGGGGAAAACCCACCGTTAAGTCTAAAGATAACATTAATTATCCTCTCTCTAAAGCTAAAAAAAGGGGAAATTTATTAAAACTTTCCCTTCTCGACCGTCATAAAATTTATTGTGAGGATCAAACGGAAAGAGTCCAATCTTCGTCCACTGCTA
Organism: Capra ibex; assembly: GCA_006410555.1. Lineage (NCBI taxonomy): Eukaryota > Metazoa > Chordata > Mammalia > Artiodactyla > Bovidae > Capra > Capra ibex. The sequence goes on from SJYO01036187.1 coordinate 3,737,037, forward strand.
ACTTCAGTCTCACATAAAACTGTCCGTCGGACGAGGGTCTAGAGTGTTCAACTGAGTTGACAATTTAACATCTAAAGGGTGTGTAGAAACATATTTTTGAATTATTATCTCCTTCTTTCTTCCCTACTCCGTAAGTCTCTGACTGTCGTCATAGTTGTCACGAAGGTGCAGGTTTACGACCTTTCTGTATTAATGTCGACACCCCCTTCGGACGAAGTTTGTCAAGACAAGGTCTCTGTGTGGTTTCTCTAAAGGTCTAGAACTTAGAGCTGATTGAATTGGTATCCACGACTCATCACTTTACTAAAAGTTTTGGTCCTCACAAAACTAATACTTCGTTCCCTCCCTCTACACCACCCCTAACGGAGTAGCCTTTCCACGGACTTCTCTTTCCCTCCTCCGGAAGACGAGACACATCTCGCACTCCGGTAAGGACCCCAAATCCCGTCTCTCGACGTCCCAGAGACTGCCCCAAGAGACGATAGAGTGTCGGGACTCTGAACTACTCTCCACCGTCGACGGCACTACCGGACGAGGAGACACCAGACCACTGGAGAATCAGGATAATTTACAATAGTCACGAAAATTTTTATCGGAGTTGGGTGGGACGATAAAGAGAGGTAGGTGGACTCTCTACGCCGTAAATTTACGAAAAACCAACCACGCTACTGGAACGGAGTACCAGAGAGGACCGATGAAAACGATTCCAAGACTCAGTATGAGTATGAAGTGAGTCTCAACCTTCCTGACACTCATCTCCAGTAGGGTAGACTGAGAAAGTAAAACGTCTACTCTTTTGGTTCCGGGTCTCGTTTCCGAAAGAACTCCACTCTGTCGGTACGGGAACCGTCTTAGTCCTAGTCTTGGGCCCTACAGACTGGAGAAGGGTGAACTATTGACGACACTGTAGTCGCCCGAACCAGGGTCCTGATCGACGACGAGGTCTCGGGGAGTGCGGGGTCCTGGACGAGAGTGACGTCCAGGGAGAAACTGGCGACCCAGGCCCAACGGCCCACCCCTAAACAGCGGAGGGTCGTGACTGGGGTCTCAACCTCCCCGTCGAACATTTGGTTGAGTCGTCGAGGTATTCACTCAAAACTAGACCTCATTGTTTGAAAAAAAAATTGGTGGGGGAGGAGAAAAATCCTTCACAAACGATCTTTAGAATAAATGATAATAATAACAAAACACGTTCTTGTACTCTTAAGATAAGTGACACAGAAATCATCCCTGTGGATCAGAGTTGGGTGAGCACGGAATTAATCAGGACAAGGGACGACGAAGGACGAAGTAACACAGTACCACTGAGAATCCATAATCGACTTGTTTAAATTAATTTCGGTCGCGGGCAACAGGGGGAGACGAGACACTGAGACTAAGCCACTCCGTACAATAACGAAATGTCTCATATCTTACAACATTACATGGAGACAAACAGAAAGGTAACACACTTAATCTCCTTCGTTTCAGGACAAGGAAGAGGAAGGGAAAGAGGACACGAGGGAGGGGTCCACTGAGTTTAGCGTCGGTACACCCAAGGAACCACAGACGACTATGGTTCCCGGCGACTAGTCTTGGAGAGTCCCAACCAGACCTGTGACAATCGCTCTCTCGTCCCGACGGAGTAGGGGCGTCCCGTCCGTCGTGGGAGACGACACACGGACAGCCCCTCGTTCGTCCCAATCATATCGACCCACTCTCCGTCACAAGGTCTACCCCCAAACGACCTACCTTAGTGTTCCACTCCTTTCCAAGCGACTGACCGGTCGGAGAAAGTAGAGGTGATAGTAATGTCCATCAATTGTCAAGAGACTCGTAAGATGGTACACGAAACACAACATACCTCCTATGTCTGTAACGTTCACCGGCATTTTCAAACCTCCAGGTCTTTGAGAAAACCTCTTCCCCCTTAATGCTTGAATTGTTTGCGTCAGATTCCGACATGACAGGTGACACCATCGGTTACGGGTACGTCTGGACAAATGTAATTTTGATCAATTTTAACCGCTTAATTCAATTCGATTCAATTTAAATTTTCGGTCGACGGTCGGTGTACAGTTCACAGTCACCGATCTACACCGACTACCGATGACGTGACTTGTCACCTCTCGTCGCAAAAGCTCGACCATCTTTTAAGATGGCCCAAAACGACCAGATCCCCAATTCAACACAGCAACCTTCATCTCCTTGTACCTTCTCCCGTAGACACTCCTGACTTGCGCGGCTCCTGTCACACCGAACCAGGGACCCCCTACGTGTGCAAACGGACGCCCTCCCCTACCACCAGAGCCCCCTCGCCCCCTCCCCAGGCCGACACTCCTCGTGTGCCCCGACCCCCGAGTCGCTCCTTGGATTGCCTAGAAACACAATTTTCGCCTACAATTTCACAAACCCCTCGTACTTCATTTGATTGTCCTACAATATTTCTTTTCAATGTTTAGAAACTCCAACCCCGGACACCAAAAAACCCCCTTCCAGACCGAAGACCCAAGTCTCTGGGACGCGGAATGAAACCCGGGACGGACAACGTCGTCCCGAGAACTGCGGGTGACTCCGTCCCAGTCTCGACCCGGTCGCGCACTAAGGAAAGGTGAATCCTCAAGACCCGAGACTGTCTCGAACTTTTATTAGAGGTCGATTCTACACCCCAGTCACCGACTGTCGTGACCCCTCTTCCCATCGGAACCTGGTTTATAACTACCCACAGACCCTTAACTCCCCGAGGGGGGCGGAAAAAATTTTTAGTTAAATTACAGACCACCTGATCTTATGTTGGTCTAAGAATAAAAGTCAAACACAGGACTAACACCGAAAGCAAATAAATGAAAATGTCAGAATACATAAATCAAAACCGACCAAGAAACAGCGACTCGTCAACACCGCCCACCCCCCGACGAGAGATCAACTGCACGTACCCGAGAGTAGCACCGGAGAGAACGACACCTCGTGCCGAGATCTCGTGTCCGAGTCAGCGACACCGGGCGCCCGAATCAACGAGGTGCCATTCGCCCTAGAAGGGCCTGGTCCCTAGCTCGGACACAGAGGACGTAATCGTCCACCTAAGAAATCGTGACTGAGTGGTCCCTTCGAGAATCCCCGAGGAAAAATCCCCTACTTCCACAACCATAAGGACTAATTCTACAAAACCAACGAACTTTAGACTCGACCCGTACAGTCAACTACTAAAATGACCCTCTCCGGACCTCCTCGTGACATGGGGAACCTACAGGACCCCGACTCCCTCCAGGGGGAGGGACGGGTGTCTCGGACCCCCATAAACCAAAGACACGGACCTCCTTCCAGTCCACAGTCGCAGACGACAAGAAGGCACTAAGGGTTCACCGGGAGGACACGGGACCACGTCCTGCGAGGACCACCAAACCACAGACACCGGGTCCTAAGTGTAAACTGACGGGCGGGGAGGACACGAGGTCCCAGGACACCTCAGAACGGAAAGGGGAGAAGGGACCCGGCGTGGAAAGAGCATCGACGGCACTGGGCACGTCTCGACAAGAAGCACAGACTTCTCCGAAGTCGATGAGAACCAGTACTACTTTCCGAGTCCCTGGGTAGAACTTCCCTGGGTGTTAAGTCTCGAATCGCGAGTGAAAGGAGTGTGAGGGACGAGGAGAAAGAACTGGAAAAGGTGGAGCGGCTCTTTTTCCGACCCGGTAAGACCTTTCCAAGTCGGTGTGTAGGCTCTAGAGTGGACGACAGTCGTAGTCTCGGTACAGAACCCTGGGCCAAGGGACCTTGGAAGAGACCCAGACCCAAGGAAACCACAAAACCAACGACCTCCCTCACACCCCTGACACCCGGACCGTCACGGTTGGAGTCACAGGTGATTGGTCAGTGACCCGAGAAAGGAGTAGTCAGCTGAAGCTTTACCCCTGCGACCATTCCTCTATTCCAACACGGTGACTCGTAGAACTACACATGGTCTATACTTTGGTTTAGGTCTAAAACATGGAAAAGATCAGAAAGTCCTTTATGACTATAAAATACAAAATTCTATACATACCTACATTTATGGATCCCTACTGACATAATGGTACCCGATACACGATCTAATCTTTCTTTTCTTTCTTTCTAGATAGATCATAACCACGGGACGATTGCTCAACACACTACAACTTATCCAATCAATTCGAAGGGTCCGTAGTCACATGTACAGCTTCCCAGTTCGATGACCACCGGCGACCCGTGTCATCACACCCCATCCGCCCGGCACGACCTCCGTTGTCCGTCCTCTCCACCGACGGAACGAGGTGCAGACTGGTAGTCGTCATGGTAGGCCGTACCTATGGGAAAACTGTCCGAGGAACGTCCCAAGGTCCCGTCGAAGGCGGGGTAATTAATTATGGTAGCGCCTGATCGACAAGGAAGAGAGTACACTTCTGAACCAGACACAAGGTCGTTCTCGGAGTCGCCTCTCCTACCCGAAACATTGAGTCACCCGACACTTAGGAGAGGAATCTTTAGCCTTCTTGGCCACAACACACCGAGTCCCATCTCGGCCCTTGAGAGGTAGACTGGGAAGAAGGGTAAGCTTCGACACCCCGGTCTACGCCGGCGAATCCAGTCGACACGGGACGTCAACAGTCCGAAACGGAACCACACACAGACACAGGTAGGTTCACCACGACGGAAGACTAAGTGGACTTCACTATCATACCCAAACCCCGACAAGACTCCACTCTTAACCCTTGACTAAGGGTCTCGAATACCCTTCAATCTTATGTATGGTCGATACGGACCCATGGCAAAGAATGGGCACCCTGACCCACGACCCCCTACACTGCCCTGACTCCTCCGTTGTCCTCTCCCCTCAAGGACCACTATCCGCAAAAGAGAAGAGAAGGAGGTCGGGCAAATCCCTATGGCGTCACCAAAGTCAGGACTTGAACCCAGGAGCCACGGTCCGGTCCTCTAAACCAACTTCCTTCTCTTCTGAGTCGTCTTTCCCCCGATACCAACACGAGTCGGAGACCGTCACATCTCAAGAGCTCCCAGAGAGAAGAGACTGGACCATTTGTGAAAACGCACGGTAGACCGTCCCTCCTCTCCGACCCTGCACCGGGGTTCCAGTGGGAAATAGCCTTCGTTACAAGGGAAGATCCTGGTCGGTTCGACACACACACAAGGCGGACCTTGGACTCGACAGGTCTTCCCAGTATACTTTCCCGTGGAAGGAGAACTCCCTACAAACGTCCAGGGAGACACCAGTCGCCGGAAGGTCGTGAGAGGACCCTCCACTCCCCACCACTGGTTGGCGTCTTGCTTCGGAAAGGACAGAGTCTCTTCTCGTGCCGTCGTAGAGACACACCGAATAGAGACCCTACCAAGAAAGCTTGTACTTTGTTTTCGTTTTATAGAGATCAGGGTCCATGCCCCTGGACCCTCCCCTGGAGAACTACACGGGGGTGGTCGAGGATGTGGGAGTACAAGGACTCCCCGAGGAGGGGCGAAGGGGGTTGTAGGGAGGGGTGGGGGNGGGGGGGGGGGGCGGGGTGGCTCCGTCCAGTAGCTCAACTGGCGGAACGACAGTAAAAGGAAACCTAAGAAGTACAACAGTACTCCGAGGGTCGGGAGTGACCTGCACACAGTGGACCGTAGGACAGGTCCCGGGTCTTGACAGTGAATCGGGGAGAACAGAGTCGACGATTTTTATTTGGACGGGACGACGACGGAGGTAGAGCCCAGCCGGGCTGTCGCCGGGCCCGGAAGGACGGCGTGACGGCGCGACCAGGAGTGTGAGCGACCGCGGGGGAGGGGCAAGCGGGGAAGAAGGTCGGGCTCGAACCACCCGCCGGGCCGGCCGACAAGACTCTCACTCGACGCCCACGACCGGAGGTCCACAACTCTACGTACAGGTCTCCGAGGCACCCGAGGACCTTCCCAACCAGTCGGCCCCTCCCCACACTCCGTGAGACCGACCGGAGGTCGAGGCGGAAGGAGGTCCGGGACGGACGACCCCCCGAAGGGACCCACCCACTCCCCGCACCCCGACTCACCCCTCGGGTCCCGTCGACGGTCCGGGAGTGGGGTCGACGGGCCCCTGACTCACCGATGGACGGGGACGCGTCCCGAGCCGTCGGACCCCGAAACCCAAGGGCGTAGGTGTCACACTGGAGTAGGGGAACCGAAGGTTCTTGTAGGAGACAGTACTCAGTCCGTGCCGGGGGGTCGGAGGGGGACCCGGTGGACGTCCTACAGTGACCCTCGACCCAGAGGAGAGGGAGGACTGACCCCCCGTCCTAGAACCACTAGACGCAGGGAACTCCGGGTGACTCCACCGCAGAAGAGGACGACGGGCACCCAGGAACATAGGGTCCACCAGGACCATGGGGACCATGGTATCTTGGTGTACCCCTGTACCCGAATCCATCGACCGTAAGGACCGACGGCCTACCTGTGACCCGTCTCACGAGGAAATACTAAAGCTGTAAGAGGAGAATAAGGATTAGGAGCCTCCCACAGCCACGACTGGGGCAGTCTGTCCCCGGAAGACACAGACAAAAGACCACACCCCCGAATAAACCCTCTTCCCCACGGAACCCCCTCGGAGGCGGACGTCGACCTCAGGGTAGGGCTCGGACCGAGACACTGGCGGACGAGGGCCGACAGGAGACCCCGGACCAAACGAGGCGTCCCTCCCTAAAGAGACGGTTCCGGGTGCCCGGAGACCTCCCCTCCTCTACCCACATCTAACGATTACCAAATAAAAATTGAGACTGTCCTCAGGGACAGGAACCCCCTCGGCACGGAAAGGAGAGGAGGGCGGCGCGGTGCACGGCGAGGGGCGTAGGACCCGGAGGCCCGGACCGAAGACATTAAGAATCTCCTTCTACACCTTCTTAAAATTTCCGTCCCAAGGTCCTCGGAATCCACTCCCGTCAGAAAGACTTACTTCTTAGACATCTAACGAACAGGCCAGACTAAAGACGTCTCAAGTTTCGCAGCCCCCACCCCCACCCCGCCCCCCCTCCTTCTGGACCTCGGGTCCCACGAATTTCGGAGCACACACCTTGAGCCTCGTAGGATCCTTACGTCCACCTGCCCCTTTCTCGAGCGCACGGGACCTCGAACGACGTCAGGCCGACGTTCCAGTAGAACATGGAAAAGACACGAACCGAAGTATGTCCGTGGGTCCAGACTCCTTCCGACCTCCGGTGTCACCTGACTCATCGCAGTGGAGAGTGCGAATGTCTTCGTAGCAAAACAAGGAGGGGAACCGACGGCGAGGGGTCGAGCCATAGGGAGGGCGACCTGGGGTCACCCTGGGAGTCCTGAAGGGCGGAGACACAGGGGGGGTCGGCACCTGGAACCAGTGGCCACGAGAGCCCCCTCGTCCCCGGCGTTCGCGGGGAAGTGGACACGAGTCGAGACGACGAGAGTTCCCGTAAAAACCAAAGGAACGAAATCTATAAATTTTCCTTTTATTTTGACTCAAACTCCACATCAATCTCCCGACCACCACCTTACTTCAGAACGGGGGCCCAAGAAGTAACTCGTACCCGTAATCAAACGGACTTCGTGTCGAGACCAGTGCAGCCACCCAAGCAAAACTGACGTCTCGAGTCCTCCGAAGGTGTAAGAAGAGTCTAGACTGGAGTCAGACAAAAAAAGACTTGCATACGACGCGAAGTCGGAGTCACTACATACAGATGACAAACGAGTACCCTGGGACGAAAGATTGGGAGCGAGGAGGTGGGTCGCAGACAGAGGGCAGCCAGGACCCAGCAGGACCGGGGGCGGAGCGGGGTCGGGAACAGACCCGGACGGAGAAGGCGGGACACGGACGCGACGAGGAAGGAAGCACTGGGGAAAGTCCGGTCTTCACCCAGAAGGGTAGGGAGGGACAGTGTGAGCGGCTCTGCGAGAATGGAAGAGAAGGACCAAAATTCACATTAAGAGGTCACACGCTTCACGTCTGCAGCCTACCGTTTAAGACACTTCTGGATGTAGCGGGAATAAAAGCATAGGAGAATAAAGACACATCACTGATGTAGGTAGTAATTTTTTTAAGGTCTCATAAAACCGGAACACGTAATGTGGGTCGACGGAGTACTTCTACACTAATGACTCGTTATCACCTACGACAGAGGCGTTCACATTACACGATCACCACTAGGAGTTCCAAAGTCCCTCGCTGACCCACTGCCTGTCCCAACCGGACCTAAGACTCTTACTCAACCCCGACATCACTCCCAGAGGGATTCCCAGAGAGGGACGAGAGGGAGGACAGACGATTTTCCGGTAAGTCCTGTGAGAAGACCCTCCAGAAGGGGAGTGGGTGACCCCAAACGACTGAGTTCGACCGTGGACCGTAAAGACGATTGTCTCAAGACAAAGAACATTCCCGGGACTGGCGTCAAAGGGTAACTACGGAGAAGAGGGACAAAGTCTCGAGGAGACAGAACACAACACGGCACCTCTACTGGGAGGACGGGAAACCTCTTGAAATTGACTCCCTCCCTGTCCACACCTCGAACGGTCGAGAGGGTCTCAAGAACCGCAGAAGCTCAGTCGGGGTCTGTACGTCTCTATGGTCGTACGGCAGGCTCCACCGGAAGGACAGAGGACCGGAGCAGGACACACAACGTTTTCCCGGTCGTAACTCGTCGTACTACGGCCCTGACCCCAATCTCCAAACTAGGAGCCCCTTGGGAACTCAAGGTCCGTCCCCCCTCTCTTGGGTGGACCGGAGACTTCGTGGGTGGGCCGACACACCCAGAGTCGTTCAAGAACTTGGACAGTCCCGGAGTGAGTCGAAAAAGTAGTATTTAGGTCCCGAGAGGACACGACTTCCCGCGAGAAGTAGTGACGACGACTACGGGAAGACGACCCTTTCTCCACCAGTCGGACCCGAGGTCCCGAGGTCCCTAACCCTCGGTGGGAGAGACGGGAGTGAAAGACGTCCGGTCACAAGAAAGTAGGGAGGGACCCGACATCATAAAAATAAGTAAGTCGGAAAGTTGATTACAAACATTTACACTTAGGAGAGACACGGACGGAGGACAGAAGGGACGACTCACCGGTAATCCTCCGAGTCTACCGTCCTAATCGGACCTCCCCGCTGCTGAGACCCAGAAGGAGAACCCAAATCTCAGGAAATTATGGAGACGATACACTCTTCTCTCCCCAAATCTTGATCCTCCCAACTAAGAAAAGATTGTTGAATCTGACCTGGGGAAGGAAAGATTCACCTTAAACGGGGTCCCATGGAAGATCGAGAGACTCTAGGTTTCGTTGAATGATGAGTTCTTTTAATCGTGACGGTTCCTACTGGAAACGGTAGAGGGATTCCTTCTAGTCTTGTCGTCTTACTCACTATGTATGTCGTTATAAGATAGGAGACGGAGCAAGTCTAGTGACGGGTTTCGAATCGTTGTGACACTTCCCAAAGGTCCAATTATCGTTCAGAAATGACTCGTCCATGACACATAGTTCGTAACATGATCCACAAAGTGAATGTAAGAACAATTAGGAATTATAACGTTTCATTTTCAGGGATAAAATACCTTCTCCTTTATACAAGTCTTAGCAAGTCAGGAATCGTCAATAAATAACTCGTGAATGATTCACGATTCACAATAAAGTCCGAGATCCCTATGGAGTCACATGGTTCTTCTAGTTTTTTTTTTTTTCTTTCTTTCTTTTTTTCTCTTTCTTTTATGACGAACACACCTCGAACGTAAGATCGTACCCCTCTGTCTCTTTTATGTTAGTCTATTTACTATATCGAACAGTCTTCCGACATCCATGTTTCCTCCTGTGGGACCTTACGACCCTTGCACACACACTACAACTTCAAAGTTTATCCCCGAGTCTCTTCCGAAGTGACGTTTTCACTGTAAACTCACTCGGGATCTTTATAATCCCCCTCTCCGTCCGTCTTCCTTATGTTCACATCTCGGGACTCCGATGATTACGACCCGCGGAGACCGAAAGGATGGACCGAGGTACCTCGAAGGTCATGACGGAGAGGATATCAAGAAGGGACTGAGGTGACACTAAGTCATGAATCAACTAAGGCGAGAAACAAAAAAGTAGTTTATAAATACCTTACGAATAACACACGTTTAACGATGTCACCAGTCTACCCTCGGGACGGAAACCCTTGAATCTCAAATCTCCTCCTCACCTGTCGAAACACATATTTCCTGACGTTTATCGGACTGGGGCGTCAGCCACGACACGGGCAAGTGTCCATAGGGGAGAACTACGAGAGGTTGTCTTCGTCACGGAGGCCCACCGAACTAGGTCCAAAATGGGCATTTCTCCAAGTCCACCGGCTGAGCCCCCTTTCACCATCTTAGTCTCGGAGTCTCCTATGTCTCTGAGCCCACCCGAGAAGGTCCTGTCTGCCCAGCCCCCACACCAGGGAAAACGGACCACGTCTGAGCGTGGACACTGGGAGGGTCCCTGGTGACGTGTGTCTGCCGACCCGTCGTCCTCCCGACCCGTCGTCCTCCCGCTCTCGCTCCGACGCCCCGAGGGGTCCCGAGGGTAGAAGGCGGCCGGGTCCAGAGGGTCCCGACAAAGATATTAGCCTTCGCGAGCTCTAACGCGACTGGGCGGTAGGTACCTCGCCCCTCCTACCCCACTACTCTTACCGGACGTCGGCTCCGGCACCCAGGAGGAGACCCGGAAGTGCCCCGAGGAGGGAAGGGACGCCTCAGCGCAGGAAGGACACCCCCGGAGGTCCACCTGGCCCCGCGGCCCTCCGAGAGACTCGGGAGCCAGACCGGCGGACCGGAGGACGGAGAGCCCACGACCCACTCGCCTTCAGGCCCGGGTCCTACCTTGGCCGGCAATCACGCCTACCCTTTCACTTCGTTACCGAAGCCAGCGAAGAAGGACTCGTACACGACACTGTTTCCTTCAACGTTGTAAAAGGGGGGAAAGAAAGCAAGAAAAATATCTCGTTCTTCCCCTTTTTTGGGGTCAGAAGGTCATTTGAAGTCTTTTTCTAGATCGGAAACGACCTACCAAGAGGGGAGGGGGTGTCACGAAAAAATCGTACACCAGAAAGAGGGTAGGACGAAGGAGGCCGGTAGGGACGGCGTGGGGAGAAGAGACTCCCGGACACAGGGACTTCGTCCTATTCTTGGAGAGGGTTCTCCTCTGTCATTCCACCAGACGCCCTCGGAACTCCCTCGCAGGACAGGCAACAGGAGGGGTGTATGACTCTTAATAAATTTATGCTGCCCACTGACGTCTATGGGTGGACCGGAGAAAGACGTCGAAACCAGACACAAGTGAACCTCGGGGTCTTCCAACTCCACCATGGACAAAGAACCGAGTCTATTGGTGGGGGAAACTATCTCACATACAGGTCAATCTACCATCCCTTTCTCCGGGTTTGCCCTCGCTCTTAGTTGACTTTCTGAAGTGTACACTTCGACCTCGGGAACCAGTCCAACTTAGACCGGAAACACGACGTGGACCCACCCCGAAAGGTCCACCGAGTCAACATTTCTTAGGAGGGCGGTCACGGCTTCAACGTCCAAGATGGAGACCCAGCCCTTCTAGGGGACCTCTTCCATTACCGTTGGGTAAGGTCACAAGAATGGACCCTTTAGGATACCTGTCTCCTCGGACCGTCTGATGTTTAGTACCCCAGTGTTCCTCAACCTGAGTTAAATCACTAATTTGTCGTCGTCGTCGTCGACATGAACCCGTCCTTAGGTCAATAGAAAAAATCACACGTCTACTATGTAAAAGGACTACTTTTGATAACTCCAAACCTTTTCATCACGTCGAAAAAAAACCACCCCAAATAAAGAAGAGGGAACCTATAGACACCCCGAAGGAACTAGCGAGGCTACCCTTTCTTAGACGGACGTTACGTCCTCTGGGGCCAAGTCAAGGACCCAGTCCTTCTATACGACCTCTTGGCTATCGGAAGGGTGACGTCATAAGACCCCGAAAGGAACACCGAGTCGACCATTTCTTAGGCGGACGTTTCACCCTCTGGACCCAAGCTAGAGACCCAACCCTTCTAGGGGACCTCTTCCCTTTCCGATGGGCGAGGTCGTAAGACTGGACCTTTTAAGGTGTCAGGTACCCAAGCGTCTCTCAACCTGTACTGACTCGTACATAACCCATATCTATGGGTTATAGATATGAGGTCTATATGATAGGACATAGGGACATCACATGAGGTCTATATGGTGTCCTATAGATATGAGGTCTTGTCGGGTTTTCAACGTCATGTCTAGTCGAAACTCTGAGGTCGAAGCCTGTCGACTCCCGACAAGGTCCAGTAGGAACTCTGACTCCAGGAGAACGAGACCCGCTCGACCCCGGAACGTGGCCCGCTATCCGAGGGTACAGAACCTACCCCACTACCGACGATCACAATTAACGAGAGAACCCGTTTCTTCCCGTGTCGGGACGTCCCACTCCTAACGACGATTCCGAAAAACAAGAAACAGGGACGACAGACGCCACGTCGACTGTGTCTCGAGGAGGAAAGGACGGTAAAAGAGACTTAACATAGAGGGGCAGTGTCCGGCCAGAGAAGTCCGACCTCGACTGGAGGTTCTCCACCACCACCTTCCTCGTCAGTCTTAAACGACTAGACACACCTAGAGTCTCACTTACGTATTCGGGAAAAGGTGTCGATCAACATGACGACCAGGTCATCGGTGGTCGGTGTACACTGAAATTTAAATTTATGAACTTACTTCAATTTTTAATCAAAGAGGTATGGCATCGTCGTCGGTGTACCGTTGACGAGTTCTCGGTGTATCTTGACCACCGACGGCACAACCCGTCACGTCTATCTCTTGTAAGGTAGCAAAGTCTTACGAAAGTGTGTCGCGGCCTGAGACTCCGGTAACAAGACGTGGGACCGCCTAAATCGTCTCGACCCTCCCTTAAACACCTTCTTGTGCTCCTCTCCAAAACGCCAGGACCCCACTCTCATGACTCTTCCACTAGAAATCTTTCCGTTGAAAACAAACAGAACAAATCCTGACCGAGGGGTATTTGCCAGCAGGTCGAGTCACCGAGGGTTGGTTCAACTAACAGTTTTAGTGGACACACCCATTGTAAACTTTTATGTCTAAGGACCCGGGGTGACACATAAAATGACTCAGGTTCTAACACCCCACCACAAGTCCTTCCACACAAAAACAGATACTAGTTATACAGACAAACCGTAGGATACCTTGGAGAAGAATTTAAGGAGGTCACTACCCCTCGAATGGAGAAAACTTCTTTTGGAATGAGAATTTTTGAAAAAGACCAAAATACAAAAAAATTTCAAAATACAATTAGTTCAGTTTCAAACCAAGGGACTTCCACGTAATAAGGAACCACGATCACCGTAAAAGATCTCGGAGTGCCTTGCGTAGTCGGGTAGGGGTGGGCCGGAAGACGTCTGTGGACACGCGCCGACACAGACGGTGGGGGAACGGTGCCGCCTCAAAGTCTCATGGGTTGGACGCTCCCGGGGGCTCTCTACGTCCGGCGCTGTAGTAAGGGCCCTAGGACGGCTAGCAGTCCGGAGCGACTCTCTAGCACCTCTCCACGCGTAGAGCCCCCTGGGACTGCCACCTCCCAGGGTTCCCGGTAGTTCGGTCAGTAGGGGGTCACAGGTAGGACGAGGTACAAAGAGACGTACCAAGTGTGGACGAAAAACTCCGGTGACTAGACCAAAAGAAGTCTCGGTAAGTCCCTGTCGGTAGATCGGTCTATACTGGTGTCAATGCAGACAAATCTCTGGAGGGCACCGGAGAGGAACGGACGTCACACTGTGAATTTGAGGATTTATACCACAAGTCCGTTCGACCGAAACGGGAAAGAAAGAAGGGGATGAGGATGGGGGTTGTGTGGAAACACTTGTGCGCACGTGTGAGTGCGTTCGTGTGTGTGCGTGTGAGAAAGGGAAGGACCCCTCCTGAGGTAGGGTGGGACTTAACACAAAGAAGACGAAGAACTAGAAGACACAGAAAGAGTACAAGTAGGAAAATGAGGACCATCTTCAAACAAAGATGAACCTTCGAATCTAAAGTGACGGGGGGAGGGGGCGGGAGAAGGGGTCAAGGTCCTTCTTATTGAAGACGGGATATAATCACCATCAAATGTGATCGATGACGAGACTTAAATTTACTATCGGGAGGGTACAGGGTCGGAGACTCACGGAATCCCTGTTCTATGCTCTTCCGTTACCCGCGGAGTGAGGTCATGAGAACGGACCTTTTAGGGTACCTGCCTCCTCGGACCATCCGACGTCAGGTACCCCAACGATCCTCAGCCTGTGCTGACTCGTTGAAGTGAAAGTGAAAAGTGGAAGTACGGTCTTCCTTTACCGTTGGGTGAGGTCATAAGAACGGACCTCTTAAGGTCCCTACCCCCTCGGATCACCCGACGACAGATACCCCAGTGTGTCTCAGCCTGTGTTGACTTCGTCGAATCGTCGTCGTCGTCGTCGGGGTCCCATTCGTGTCACGATCCGTGAATCGACTCGACGTAGTCTGGGTCCCTTACCGACTCGGAGAACGGACAAACAGAAGTAAACCTAAGATTGCTCTACCGGTACTCCCTCAACCCGGGGAAAGGATTATGGTCGAGAAATGGGGACCACAGGAGGCTGCTACAGTCGAAGCCACTTCTTTACTGACGAGTCGTCGACTATTAATTGTCCGACTCGCCTCGGAACCGACGGAATCTCCGTTTTGACCATAAATTTGTTATTTCAACGATTTCAGTTCTTAATTTCACAGTCGAAGTCTTCTCGATGTAGGTTTGTGTTCGGGCGGGTCAATCTTTTCTATTCACCTTATCACCTTGGTTCCTTAAGAGACATCGGAACTCCTCAGGTCCCTGTCCTTCGGGACACCCCTCCAACTCCCCGACCGTCCTCGACCCCTTCCACGAAAGGCAGAGAAAGAGCTCCTCGTCCCCAGACCCCAGACCCCAACGAACCCTTCTGACCCCCACGAAGAGACCTCTCCCGACAGTCACAAGGGAAGTGAGGGCGACAGATCTCCAACTTGATCAAAACGACCCACCCGTTCTTCTCTTTAAACCCCTTTATCCCATCTTTATTCGATACTTGAAAAAAGATTCCACTATTTTGTACGTGAAAACATAAACCAATACTTACCTCTGACAAGTCGCGATCGAGCACCTTAGAGTGGAATAAAAGAAGACTACAAAGGTCCCAACCCTCCCCTCTCGACTGTATCCCGGGAGGGGGGGAAGAATCCAGTCTTGGTCTCAGGAACCTTAAGGGGCTGGAGAACCACCACGGGTCTCTTCTTGGTGTAGAGGTAGACGTGGTTTCCACAAGAGTCTTTACACGTGCGGCCCTTATCAGACACCGAAGTCTTGTTCCCGTCTCCGACATTCTCCGTCTCCAAAGGACCCACGCCCCGCCCCCCGCCCCCCCCCCCGGCGTCTCGACTCCCGTGGTGGACCCCGAGTCGACGCCTCCGGTCACCCTCCGCGGGGAGGTCCTACGTGAAATGACACTTACTTCGTCCTTCGGGCGTGGTCCCATGGTCTCCCCGAGGACTCCCCGAAAAGATGTTTCAATGGGGTTGTGTGTGTCGGAGATAACAAAGGTTCGGCTTCCTTCCCAGACAGACTGTTTTTTCAAACAAAAAAATCATCCCCGTGATGAAGGTCTAGGTTCTCTCTTGGCCTTTATGTATCAAACTTATATTTTTATGACCTGAAAGACCCTCTACAACTGCCAAGTACAGTAAAGACTCACAGACAGTGTGGGTACTACCCTCCTTCCAACCCACTCTTGGGAAAGACCACGTCGAACCAATCGGGCGACAAGGAAAGTCCGAAGAGACAACCTGAACCACCACAGTCACCGACTCCAACGGGGCTGGTGCACGCCATGAATGTCACCACCGTAGAGTGACCGGTGTCCGCACGTGCAAGTCCCGTCAGTGGGTCAATGAAACTCCCCGTTTACGTCTTGTCGACTCCTTCAGATCCCTCTCCAAACCAGTCCCTTACTTTGGTCGGCCAAGTAGGCGTAAACTTGGGACCAGGAACCACCGTATTCGCGTCCACTAAGTCTCGGTCCCAACCGAACTCGCATACGTCCCCAAGTCACAAAACCTACTTCAAGATCACCAGAAACACCTTTGCAGTAGTGACCAACTTGGCTTGATACCTCTATGGTGTCGTACGAGTAGTTAGACAAGTAGACAAGTGGCCTTCGAATAACTCTTCCTTCGTGCATTCGTTTTACAAAGAGTACGTAAAGTTTGTCATCTTCTCGATGTATTCCCCTACTCGTGCCTTGTCTCAGCGGTAAAGAGGTTTGTGGTCTGTCAGAACCTAACACAACCACCTTGTAGTCAGGACTCTGTGGGACCCTAGTTCGCTTAGACCCTTTGTAAGAAGTCGTGTGTAATTGTAAGATTTCCACGGCTATTCAGGAAATCATCTTTTTAGACAGGCCGAAACATATTCGACCACGAAGACTGTATCCAGCCCGGGGAAAAAGAACTATGGACAGTGAATAATTGTAGGACGTCATATGATAAACTCTTTACCACCACTTCAGAGGGACGAGACCCTCTTGACAGGTCACTAAGTCTCTTTTTAAGTGGACTGACATACAATTGTGTCCAAACTCTCCGAATTTTTTAACACACACACGTGCGACCCCCACACCGTCTTTTCCCGGGGGACCGTCCACCGAAGGTAACTGCAACCGGACAGACGTAAGGACGACCGAAACACGAAAACCTCCTCCGAAAACAGGACAGAACTTGTGTGACTTATCGTCAATGTAGACAGTACGGACCCTTCGCCGTCACACGTCGCAACTCCCCCTACCACCCCCCTCGTTCGTCACCCGCCAGTGGGGGCGAACTCGGGGTCCGATGACTCTCGAGGAGCGGGAACCTCTTTCCCGGACCACTAAGTCCCCGCCGACGAACGGTCCAGACCTTCACGTCCCCGCGTTCTCAATCGAGGGAACGGAGGCGCACCGGAGGACCAGACTAGGGGTAGAGACGTGGAACTCCACCGGTACCCTGTCCGTCTATCTGACACAGAAAAGAGGGGAGGGGTGACCGGTCCCGCCTTTCCGTTACCCCCTGGTTCTGCTTCCGAAAAACCGAAGTTAAATTCATTCCTAAGTCTTAACCCTTCACCTGAATCATTTCAGACACCTTAAAATTTTAAGTCCGATCTCAACAAAAGTCTGGTAGCCACCGGCCTCCACCTACACTTCCAACCAGGGGAACTGCCGCCGAGGACTCCTTCCCAAGCCACCGAGGCGACTCGAGAAGTGAGCGTCTTCTCGGAGTGAAGTGTGGGCTTGGGCGACGCGCGGAGACGTGGGAGGCCCGTCGAACGATCCCCCAGTACCAACCAATGGTCCTTCAATCGTCGACTCCCTGGCCCCTCACAACCACCCTCAGCGATTACGAAGACCTCTACTACGCGACGGTTACATCCGTCTCGAGACACGGTACGCCCGTCCGGGGCCTGAGGCACACACACACACACACACACACACACCTCAAAACACAGAGCAGAGGAGAAGACTGGAGGTCTCCCTTCCCTGCTTCACACAGGAGTCCTTGCTCCCACGGACAGAGGGACCGCAGAGGGACCGTAGAGGGACGGACAGGTGGGGGCCGTCGGAGGCCGTAGCGAGTCCACCCCTCCCCGGGGGGCCGGGGCCCGACACACTCGACTCCTCCCCTTCCCGTCGACGGGGCGGTCGGGGCCCTTCGGCCTCATAACCGAGACGGCGGTCGGCCCCGACACAAACGTCTGAGGGTCCGAGGTCACAGGGTCTCCCTGGTCATTGAGACCCGGGGGTCCTGACCGCCGGAGGTCCCTCCCTTGGGAACGGTCTCTCGAGACTCGAATGAGCTCCACCCGGAGACATTGCCGTCGTCTCTCGACCCGACCCGCCGCCACCCCTCTTCCCCGCCGAGGAGGGAGGCGGGGAGCAGTCGACCTTACGTAGTGGCGGTGACGACCCTTACGAGAGTCCGGTGAACATCCGTTTAGCCAGTAATACCTTTAAGAAAGACTGGGACCCCACCTCAAAAGGAATAAATCTTCTTGGAAGTAGACACAAGAAAGGTCCAGGACTGTGACTCCCTGTCTCGACAACGGGACAACTGGGGAGTTCCGATCTTCCGTCCCGCACCAGACTCGGGGTGGGACACCAGAGAGAGAGACCAAGGGGAAGGGGACGGGATACCAACGGACGGGGCGGCAGGGGACGGGGCGGCAGGGGACGGGGTGGCAGGGGACGGGACGGCAGGGGAGGGGGTGACAGGGGACGGGGCGGCAGGGGACGGGACGGCAGGGGACGGGGGCGACAGCGGACAGGGTAGCAGGGGACGGGACGACAGGGGAGAGGGTGACAGGGGACGAAGCGGCAGGGGACGGGGCAACAGGAGAGAGGGCGGTAGGGGACGGGACGGTAGTGGACAGGGCAGTAGAGGACGGGGCGACAGGGGAGAGGGCGGCAGTGGACGGGGCGGCAGGAGAGAGGGCAGCAGGGGACGGGGGCGACAACGGACGGGGTGGCAGGGGAGAGGGGGGCAGGGGACGGGGCGGCAGGGGAGAGGACGGCAGGGGACGGGGCGGCAGGGGACGGGACGGTAGTGGACGGAGTGGCAGGAGAGAGGACGGCAGGGGAGAGGGTGGCAGGGGACGGGGCAGCAGGGGAGAGGGTGACAGGGGACGAGGCGGCAGGGGACGGGACAGCAGGAGAGAGGGCGGTAGGGGACGGGACGGTAGTGGACAGGGCATTAGAGGACGGGGCGACAGGGGAGAGGGCGACAGTGGACGGGGCGGCAGGGGAGAGGGCAGCAGGGGACGGGGGCGACAGCGGACAGGGTAGCAGGGGACGGGGCGGCAGGGGAGAGGGCGGCAGGGGACGGGACGACAGGGGAGAGGGCGGCAGGGGACGGGACAGTAGAGGACGGGGCGGTAGGGGAGGGGGCGGCAGGGGACGGGGCGGCAGGGGACGGGGCAGAACGGGACTAAGACCGGGCCGTCTCATCCGTCCCCAACCCCTACTCACCGGGGCGCGGGGACACAGTAGAAAGGGTGTCCGGAACACCCAGAAGGAGAGGACGTGCCGGGAGAAACGTCCACCCCGTGTAGTCCTGGAGCTGTCCCACAGGACACCTGACCGGACTANGCAGGGGAGAGGGCGGCAGGGGACGGGACAGTAGAGGACGGGGCGGTAGGGGAGAGGGCGGCAGGGGACGGGGCGGCAGGGGACGGGGCAGAACGGGACTAAGACCGGGCCGTCTCATCCGTCCCCAACCCCTACTCACCGGGGCGCGGGGACACAGTAGAAAGGGTGTCCGGAGCACCCAGAAGGAGAGGACGTGCCGGGAGAAACGTCCACCCCGTGTAGCCCTGGAGCTGTCCCACAGGACACCTGACCGGACTACTCCTAAGGTCTAAAGGGGATCCATGGCCGGGTTCTCCCATCACCCTAAAGGGGTGGGTGTCCATCAGGCGGAGGTCCTCTCAGAACTGGGGATTCGCCGGACGGGAGTGCGGGAGGGGGTCCTCTTACCGCCCTCCCTTCAGGACGGACTTCAACAGAAAACCAAACACTCCATTGGAACCAAACTCTTCGTACCTTACATATGGGGAGGGGAACTTCTAGACTCCGGTTCTTCGAGATCGAAGAGACCAAAGGTCCCTTTGGTCTACCTAGTCCGTCCCTTTCTTCCCTGACCAATACCCCTAACTTTCAGGACTCTCCAAGGACCCGAGAGGACATGAAGAGACCCTTGCACTCACCAGAGGATCCCCAGACCCGTGTCGGGAGTGAGCCAGTCGTCGACCGACACGAGTCAAAAGACGTGGGCTCAAAGGTGCGGAAACTTTACTTCTAGCACAGCCGACATGTACCAAATACTGAAATTTCCCGATACCTTATATATCTTTAATTTGTACGAAAGACCTCTTCCGTTGCCGTGGGGTGAGATCATGAGAACGGACCTTTTAGGGTACCCGCCTCCTCGGATCACCCGACGTCAGGTACCCCAGGCGTTTCTCAGTCTGTTCTGACTCACTGAAGTGAAAGTGAAAAGTGAAAGTACGTAACCTCTTCCTTTACCGTTGGGTGAGGTCACAAGAACGGACCGCTTAGGGTCCCTACCACCTGGGACCACCCAAGAGCAGATGCCCCAGCGTCTCAACCTGTGCTGACTTCGCTGAATCGTCGTCGTCGTCGTTTGTACGAAAGCCCAACATAAAGGATTGGATCTTCTCTCTCAGTACAATTTCTTGAATCGTAGTCTTCTTTGAAACTGGAGTCCATCAGATCCGGATAGGATCTCTCCTCCTCCGACTCGCGTCCAAGGAACTCAAGTCCAAGAATCGCTCCACTGGCGTCTCGACCCGACTCCTGGTCCGGCGAGTCGAAAGGTCAGAGGAAAAAGATCCGGACGAGGTCCTGCACACAGGAGCCCCACCTCGCGGTTGTCATCCATTTTGCATGGTGTCTTTTTCCAAATGTACCAGACACGACAACGTCCGTCCCTTTATCCCTATCAGTTCGTCTATTAAAAGTCTAATAACTTTAAGCTGAAGAGTTTCATAGTCACTAAAAAAAAAAAAACCAGGTCGTTTAGATAGAAGAATTAAGAGAACTTAAAGGTATTATAAGACACAGGGTCTTTGGACGACACACGACACCCCGTCCCAAGTCACAACCGACACCCAGGAGATGGTTCACCTAGTGAGCGTACGTCTGTCTCGATCAATCAACGCGGTCAGGAAGAAGACGCCTGTACGACTAAACTATCGGTCGAGGAACGACATCCTTTGACCGACCTCGAGTGACGTCGACGTCAACGCAGAGACGTAAGGAGCCGAGGACAGACCTTTGTGCCAAACGTGTCTACACCACTTATCAACCGACAGTCTTGACGAAGGAAGTGACAGGTCCCCTTTCCTGGTGTCGGTCTCTCCCCGCCCCGATCCCGGTCTCTCACTACCTCGGCCAGGGTACCCTTGTTCTTGAATCGGTCGCGCGAAGGCACACGAGGTAGGACCGATTCTAAAGGACGGGGGTCCAACCGGCCCGGAGACGTCGAGACGGGAACTCTCCGGGGACAGGAAGGGGAACGACGACAGGACGGCACTGGAGGACCGGTGAGAAGACAGGGGACACGGGGAATGACCGACAATGAAGGATGCAAGGGGAGAGAGGTAATCCTTTGTGATTATCCGTCGCTCGAACTCTCTTGCCATGCCACTCGTGGGTATCTGGGTTACCGGACCTAAGATGGGGATTGCAGGCTGAGGTGAGCGAAAGAACACAGAGAAGAGACAGAGAGGCAGAGAGATGAGTAAATAGTCGGACAGAATGAAACTCTTACGTAAAATATCCTGTACCGTCTGTAATCATGGGAAACGGGAATTTGTAAAATCGTATACATTCGTGACCTCAAGTCATAAACAAGCACGTAAATTAATAAAACACCATTTTAAATATATCGTCACTTTACGAAAGTAGGCACGTTAGGTTTGGAGACTGTTCTATCTCTTGTTTTTAAAAATAATGGGATTTTCAAGGGAGTACCAGGAAGGGTCCGGTAGTGTTAAGACCACACAAAAAACGTGATCCCCAAACAAAACGGACAAGGTCTTACAGTACATTTTCCTTTAGTTAGTGGCACTGGAGAGAATACATTTCAAGTACGTGGACGAATGGACATAACCATCGAGTAGGGAAAAATATGCCGCGTCAAAAGGTAACACACCTACCCTATGCCAAACGAATAGGCAAGAGGAAACCTCGTAAAGGTCAAAAACCGATACTACCCATTTCGAGGACACTTATAAGAACGTGTTCAGAAAAACACCTGTATTACAAAAGTAAAAAGAACCCAGTCATGTGTCCTCACCCTAACGACCCAGTTTCCTCCGTCGATGAAGAACAAGAGCTTTATTGCACGACACAAGACAACTATACTCATAATCTTTGTGGAATAACGAAGAGACCTACTAAGAAAGTGAGTCACGTCCTAAGGAGGTTCTCGGAGACGGACTCACAAAGGTCCCCGTCCCTCCAATCATGGAAGGTTCGGGGATGACAACCTCCTGTCGAGGAACATTAAAGACGGCACCCCTCAGTGTATCGGGAGAAGAGACACTGTTGGGATGTCTTAAAACCCTCACAATAGTGTAGGTCAGAGAGTTGACGAGTCTTATTAACAGGGTCAAATGACTAGGTAAACAGGGCACTCAAAGAAGAGTCTGGAAAATACGGGACCAGTAATAAAAAACCTTCAAATTATCAAAGGAAAACGAATCTGTACTGTCACCTAAGCACACTACACTCTTCACGGCTCACACCGACCCAGACCTGCGACCAGAACTAGATCCTAGAACTAGACGGTCCCTCGACGTCCACTACGAGTGAAGAACCGTGGACGTAGTACTGGTATAGTACCGTAACCTGGTCTATAAACATTTTATCTTATGGTGTTTAGATTCCACTATAATTCCACGAGGACGTCGGGCTTCAGCCAATCTTGGAGACTATAATTGTCGTAGAACACATGGAAGACGAACGGTAGAAGAGTCACATAGAAACGGTGGTGAAATACTCTTTCCATGATAATTTTGCTTGAATTATTTTTGACAAACCAAATTTTGTCACAAACAGTCGAACTCATGATAACTGTAAAACCTAGTCTATTCAGACAACACCTTTAACAGGTCACGAAGAATCCTTAATCGTAGGACCAGGAGATGGATGGTCTAGGGTCTACGTCGGGAGAGACACGGCGAGGTTCAACGTTGTTAGTCTTTACAGAGGTCTGTAAAAGTCTACAGAGTACCCCTTTTAGTACAGTCCGACTCTTGGTAAGGGTGCCACATCTTGAATCATTGACTTTTTTCAAATTTACTACCTCGAGAAGGACTTTCCACTGGTGACAATGATAAATGTACATATGCAGGGAGAGTACAAGTAAGTGACACGTCCGTCAGGAACGAAAAGTGTCAATGTCGCATGTACTTAAGGTAAATGATATCGAATCAATTTATCGTGGTCAGGGTTTTGCCGTATCAAGGTCAAACTCAACAATACGACACACTTGATGCTCATTAACATGTCTCATGTCTGAAACGTCGATCGAGAAGTCAAGTGTGTAGGGATACACGGATTGTCTACACACAATCCGAGTCACCGGTCAGTGCCGGGAAGACGCACAGACGACCACCTCCAGTGAGGGCAGACGGCAACTCAAGTGTGCCCGTTCACACGTCGACAACACAACGAAGGAACAGAGGATCGTTATTTGAGTACACTACAAAATATTTTTACCTATTAGTTTTCTCCTTTAACGGGTTGTAACTACTTTAAAGTCGTTTCGTTACTTTTTACCATTACGACTTTCACTTTAAGGTATTGACTTGGATTCACCTTAATGTCGACTGACGTCTTTACAGCTGTGACGGCGACAAACTCTGAGACGCATCTTAATTCACTTCCGTTTAAGGGACTGGGCCGTCAACACTGCGTCTCCTGTTTCTGTACGGTCTCCTTCACTGCGACCCCTTGTCAAAGTGTACCTTCCCTGAGAGCTTCCACAAAACGTTGTAATTTTTGGGTTTCCTATTTTACAACCTTCGACTAAGTCTAAATGTCTCAACACCGTTAAATATTTCCGCACCTTTTCTACAAACGAGACAGAACACACACTTTGGAACTCTTCCGTTCGGGACAAGTCGGACGAGACGTACTCAAAAATGTTTCTTTGTTTTGTGAGTAAGAGTCACAGAGATTCAAAGTCAATCACACGATTTAGTTATAATCAAAATATGATCAAAGAAGAACTAAGTAAATATTGACTGTTATTTTCTCAAAAAGTACAAAACTATTTTTAAAGACTTCTGGTACCTTGTCAGGCAAAGGGGGCAACTACTAATTCAAATCAAACATACCAGTAAACGTACCAAGGTACAACGAAGGGTCCACCGGGGTCACCATTTCTTAACGGACGGTCGAGTCCTCTGCGTTCTCTACGTCCATGTTAGGGACGCAGGCACTCTGGGGGACCTCCTCCCGTACAGTTGGGTGAGAGCATAAGAACGGACCTTTTAGGGTATCTGACTCCTCGGACCCTCCGATGTCAGGTACCCCAACGTCTCAGCCTGTATTGACTCACATGTGCGTGTGTGCGTGTGTGTGTGTGTGTGTGTGTGTGATGATCCGTTCCGACATAAATGTTCTTTCACCCATTTGTGTGTGCATACATGTGTATAGACGGAAAAGAAAAAGTTTTGTAAAACGTTTTGACCCCGGTCTGACATCCATAGTCAGACGTCGAACGGAAAAAGTACCTTCTTATAGAAAAATCCCCTTTAAAACTAGAGTCAAATACAGTCAGATAGAGGATAGAATATTAACGTGCATAAATTACAAGGTAATACCCATATGGCACTAAGTAAACTGGTCAAAGATCATCACCCGTAAGTCAAATGTAGTAAAAAAATTGGGTGGACTTTATGTGATTACGTGAACTGAGGACTTGTCGCACTCCCAATCCCCGCGACTGGGTGTACGTCAGTTTGTGGGTGCGTATTCAAACGTCAGCCAGGAGACGTGGACGTCGAGGTATAGGAACCTTAGTCGGGTGCCCCCTACGACAACAGGACATCAGACATAAATAATTATTTTGGGGTGTACATTCACACGTCAAATTTGGGAACAACAAGTTCCTAATTGACATTACGATTTCACTTATAGAGACTGTCTATGATGGTAATCGGGGTAAATTACCTACCTTTGCAACCTCTAATCTTTCATTCCCTTAAGGGACCGTCAGGTCGCCAATCCTGAGACGTGAAGGTGATGACCCCTGGATCCAAGATAGGAACCAGTCCCTCGAGTAAATTTTTTTTTTTTCTTTCACTCTATTGACGGATTCCAGTCCGCCGACAATTATGATTCGAATCTCGACCGAACTTAAATCCCGTCAGATTAACATTCCGGGAACGACGAAATATCAAAGAGAATCTTCATTGAAAATTGTTGTCATTGTCGTCGTCGTAGTTCTTTGCTATCATCTCAAATAACTTAACGGGATACTTCATCCATGACAATGATAGGGACGTTACGTTACTTTCTTTGACCTTCACATTCAATCCTTTGAAGGTCTTAGAGCACCGATCGATCACCTTCTTGACTCTGAGCATGTCCGTCGGGCGGAAGTCTCGGAAGTAAGAGTGAGTAGCTCAACACACCTAGACTGAAGTCTTTCCAGACAGAGTAGTGTACGATAATAAAGTCATCTACAAAAAACTCGGGGTTGTATACTATAAAAATCCCTCAATGAAACCGGACATAAAAGTGAATGACACTAGGAATTTTCTTGGACAAGTGATGTGCGTGGGTGACACACTCAGTGGACGTTCAAACTACGTGAGGACGGATGATGTAGAAATCGGTCGCATAAATAACCACTTTAACATCCGTCTCGGTCGCTACCGCAAGGCACCGAATAGTGACCTCCACAAGAGACCCAAATCAGTTGTTCGTTTATGAATGTCATTCTCATGCAGGTACTTAGGTACATAATCCGGGTCCTAATCCTTAGTTTTTCACTTATGCTGTGCCAGGATCAGAGGTTTTCCGTACACCGGACATATCGTCTCCTTCCTGGTCAGAACATTTATCGTGGTCACACACACACACCTTCATCCTTGAATCGTTCTCAGAATACCCTCGTCTCTCCTTTCTCCCTGACTGACGGACGTTCAGTGATCCCTCCGAAGTGTCTCCTCCACCGTAACGGGACCACGACCTTCCTACGCTTCTGACCGCAGGACTGTTCCGCACCGCACAACCTCCTGTCTCCCCAAGTCACATCGAATTTATCCTACTCCCGTCTCCATAATGCCCGTCCTCGATCCTTGCTGGTTCGATTCCTAACCCTAAGGTAGGAGAATCGGTCACCACTACAAATTCCTTCTTTTACACAGAAGAGTCTTAACGGAAAAGCTCCAACTACACCCTACACGACCTCTCGTCTGGTTCAGATCTTCGACCAATCTCTCGTGCCTTCCCGGTTCCCCCGGTTCGGTCACCGTCGGTCGGACCTTTTCTCTTCTGACTAACCCCTCTAGAGACGTATGTGTCTCCACCCCACCGAGACGACCCCTGCCCACCTCTCTCCGACGTCTAGTGACGAAACTCTAAATATAGGCCCTCAGGCCGACGCACACTACAATGACAGCAAATGGCTCTGGCCCGTTATTCAGTCTCACTCACGGCTCAAGTCAAACCACGTTCAAGTCGGACAGGGGTCACCGAGTCGTCATCTCTTAGACGGACGATTACGTCCTTCCTGCCCAAGCTAGGGACCAACCGTTCTAGGGGACCTCTTCCTTTACCAATGGGTGAGGTCATAAGAACGGACCCCTTAGGGTACCTGTCACCTCGGACCGTCCGCTGATTTGTCGTTGTGAGTCGGACAGGACCTAGGCACTCTATGGTGAAATCACAGCCGGCAACTACCGACAATCCTTGTTTCACGAAGCAGTGGAGTGGTGGAGAGAGAAATGGTAGGGTCTCCGACCGTCCCCTGGAACAGGTACAGAAAACATCGTCAGTTCCTGGGCACGTAATCATAGACGACAAACAAACCGGACATTGAATCATTCGGACGACCTTTTCCACCGTGCTGAGTGCGTGGAACCGAAGAGTCCCTCGATCGGGTCCGACACGGCCAGATCAGGTGCTGGACGAGGTCTCCACACGCTCTCTGTCTACACTCCAGCGCACCAGAAAGAAGAATCGTCAAGACACACGCGTAACAAAGAAAAAGGAACCCCGACTTGAGGAACTGTGGGCGCGGTGGGGGAGGGGCGTGGAGGGGGGGGGGGGGCG
>SJYO01036187.1:3764035-3873909 GCA_006410555.1 Capra ibex
GGGGGGGCGTGGAGGGAGGGGCGAAGTGGAGGGAGGGGTGGCGGGGCCACGGACCCCGTCCCGCCCGTGACCCCCTCACGAGCGACGGTCTTTCGGCCCGTGACGGGTGAGACGGGTACCGAGGAGCCACGACTGGTCACCACCAAACCCGCAGTGTGGACGACGTCTACACGTCGGGGTGTCTGCCGCCGGGTGGTGCGAGGCGGCTGGTCCGAAGACCAGCACCCCACACTAAGAAGACTCTGACCCCACACAGAAAATCGAGTCAGTAGAAACCCACGAATAGTCAACCAAGAAGTCTCTTTCGTCACCGTGGGGTGAGGTCATGAGAACGGACCTTTTAGGGTACCTACCTCCTCAGACCACCCGACGTCAGGCACCCCAACGATTCTCAGTCTGTACTGACTCGCTGAAGTGAAAGTGAAAAATGAAAGTGCGTAACCTCTTCCTTTGCCGTTGGGTGAGGTCACAAGAACGGACCTCTTAGGGTCCCTACCCCCTCGGACCACCCGACGTCAGGTACCCCAACGATTCTGAGGCTGTACTGACTCACTGAAGTGAAAGTGAAAAGTGAAAGTGCGTAACCTCTTCCTTTACCGTTGGGTGAGGTCACAAGAACGGATCTCTTAGGGTCCCTATCCCCTCGGACCACCCAACGGCAGATACCCCAGTGTGTCTCAGTCTGTGCTGACTGCGCTGAATCGTCGTCGTCGTCAACCAAGAGCCCGCTCGGACCTAAACTCCAGACGGAATTCATACCAGGTCAAACTTCTCGAAAGAGGAGCTATCTTTACTATCGTGTCAACGATAGTGAAGCCATCTACTCTCGGAGACAGGGAGGGGTGCTCCCCGCGTGAAGGAGGGACCCAGAAGAAGGTCGAAGTGCACATCCAAATTCTGAATAAAGTTCATCAAGAACGTAAAGGTAGTCGAGACGAATAGACAAGAAACTCGAGTAGGGTGAGAGCGACCCTGACAGGTCCCAAGCCCGTCAACGAGCACAGAAACCTGTGGAGGAGTCGGGGGACACGACACTGGAACGGGAACCGTCGACCCCTAATAGTACGAAATCTACGAGTCTTGGGTGAACAACCTCTGGTCCGAAGCAAAAAGGTTGACGTAAGGGAAAACCCTAGAGACGAATATAACAAGGAAACAGGGTCTAAAAAGTCCTTCAGATCCGCTTTGTTAACAAAACAGAGGTCCGAAAAAGAAGGGAGGAACCTTGAGGTCCAACTGCTCCAATAGGGGGTTACACCGTAAGAACAACAACGATAACAAAAACGATTGGCTCCAAAGAAAGAAAGAAAGAAAAAAAATTACATTAAACGATCGGAAACGAAAGACCAATCTTAGCTCAAGATCCATTGTGAAGGGAAGAACGTAAAAGTCGACAAACTCTCCACTCGAGGAATTACTCCGTTCGATCCCTACACAGTCCCTGGGACGAGAATCGTCTTTTCCTGAAGCAGAGAGAGAGGTTACAGGTCCACGAGTACCGCCCACCAACCTCGAGACAGGACGTAGACCAGGCAAAGGCAGTTAACACATCCTTTCTCGTCAAGGGTAGAGAATGGGGTATCGGGGGGTGCACAATGGTGTCGTGGGTGAAGAACAAGAAAAGGTAAGACGGAAGTGGGTCGACAGAATGTTCTGGGACGAGAAGATGAAAGAGAGAGTCAAGGGAGGTGCAGGGGGGTCTAGGCAACCAATCCCGTGCGTAAGGAACTTAGAGTAAGGCGACTTGATCGTGCTACTTCTACCCGCCGTAAATAGCGAAGGTTGACTTCCAAATATAAACGAAAAATCGACGCATCCTAATCTACCTACCCCCGGCGCACACCCGGTCTTCGCAACAAGCACTGGAGGAGAACAGAATAAAAGAGAGCTACCAAACGGGTAGAGACCCAAAGTATTTTAGTATGGATGTACGATGTTTCTTGTCCCGCAAAGACAGGGGCGGCGAGCCTGAAATCGAAGGTCGTGTGCGCCGAGCAGGGCACACGAAGGAGGGACGGGCGCAGGCGGACACAGGCCCCTTTATACGGCACAGAGCCCGTCACTCGGTGTCGGACACCGCGGTAGGCCTAGACGTCGGGGGCAAACCAGTCACTCACACCGTCGAGGCACCGCAGTTCGAGACTCGCCCCGGACCACCTGTGTCTCTACCGGCCCCGACTGGGGTCTGCCCGGCCCTTCCCTCCGGAATCCCCTGTCCGCGAGCACAGGCGTCGGGCCCCAACCAAACAGTTTCGGAGATCACACCACTTTTGTCCCCGGACCTCCAACCCCAGACTTACCCTAACCTAGGACCGACACACCGGACCCCGTTCAACGGAGTGGTCGGGCAGCGGTGAGGACGTTTACCTCGGTCGTACCTCCGAAAGGCCTCCGGACATCCTCCGAATTTATATCGCATAAAAGATATATATTTCATGTGGACTACGGACCAGCCACGCCGTGTGTACTTCTAAGAAGAAAGAGAAAGACAGACGACCTTCTTTGTCTTTAGAGACACAGGACACCGAAAACCCAAGGAAGGATTCTGAGGAAGCACCACTGTAGGTGCGACTCGTGTCCCGAAAAAGGGGTCTATTCATTCTTCACGAGTCGTCACCACCAAACCCCGGCGTCGGACGAGAAACAGTATAAGCCCAATAGCAACAACAGATCAGCGATTCAGTACAAGCTGAGAAGACGCTGGGGCACCTGACATCGGGCGGTTCGAGGAGACAGGTACCCAAATGGGTCCGTTCTTATGACCTCACCAAACGGTAAAGAAGGTCCCCTAAAACGTTTAGGTCCCCAACTTGGGTACAGAGGACGTAACCGTTCGCTTAAGAAATGGCGGCTCGGGGGTCCCCTCGGTATGAGTCCAGTATATGAGACGTCCTTCTACCGTCCAGAAGAGTAGTAAACCCGAGGGGAGCATGAGACTCATGATCGTCGGCGGGGGGACGGGGGGGCGGGGCAGGGGACACCAGACGCTCCCCAGGGGTAGAGGCGAGGAGGACGAGATTGTTCTTCCACCCGAACGAAGACCCCCCTGAGTCCGACCACCAGTTTACCTCCTGGTTTCGTATGACGTGGACAACTCTTAATGATCTGAATTAAAAACTCTTCTTTATGTACGTCTACTATCTCTGGGTTTGTCATATGTTTTACATTTTACTTTTTCCCCTCTCTACTCTTTTATATCTACAAAACCCCCCTCCATTAAATCGGAGGTCTTTCTACGATTTGTAGGTGCTCAGACATACGGCAGAGCGAGACGGAGTTAGTTCTGTTTTGTTGGTGGGTTCACCACGTAAAATGTAAGATAAATCATGAAAAAATTAAAAACCTTTAAAATTTTTCCGTCTTTTCTTTTACAATGGACATCATGATGGTAAATACAAATCACCGAACGTCCTAGAATCAAGGGACTGGTCCCTACCTAGGACACGGGAGGTGATTACTTGGAAAACCACACAAACGAAGAACAAAAACACTTGTATGAAATTTTCAATGGACTCATTACACTTAAGTCGAGGTAATTTTTTTTTTAATCTTGTATTTGTTTTTTCGGTTTCCTGGGAGGACAAGAAGACACGTAGGGGCAAATAATCGTGGGTCAGGAGAGAGTCACCACCTACGTCGGGACGGAGAGGGAGCGTCGTCCGACACGGGAGGAGACAGGACGCACCGTGGATAGACTAGTCAAGGAATCACCACCTGCAAATCCAACACTGGTTAAAAAAACGATAATTCTATGAAATCCTTGTATGAACATCTTACTAAAGGATCGGTTCATCAATGACCCGGATTCCAAACTTGTAATCCCAAAACTATCTGTATCGGTTTTTATATGACCAAATATAGGGACAACATACATACTCTCCCACGGAGAAGGAGTTCAGAGAAACGTATTCGAATCCTCAAACAAAGAAACCAACCTACCGAACGTCCCAGAATCAAGGGACTGGTCGTTACCTAGGATGCAAGAGACGTCACCCTCGAGTCTCAGGATTGGTGACCTAACGGTCTCTTAAGGAAGAAAACCCAAAAAAAAAAAACCAGTTTGTAATTTTTTTCTTTTAAACGGTAAGACCACTTTAGCAACAATACAAAATATTTGTGAAGAGAAACTTACTCACCGTCGTTCGAAGAAAGCAAACTAAAAGAAAGAAACTCGACAGACAAGAAAAGAAACCGGTCAAAATGCAACCTAACAATTAGAAAATGTCAACTAAACGGTCTCAATTCAATTGGAAACCGATCGTGCACAACGTTTATAAAATTTTTTACACAGCAAATATTCGTATTGAACATTCGGAGAACGGAAAACCAACCTCCGACCAGGAAGACAGACGGGTCCTCTCACTCTCGCTCCGACTCCGCCCTTGGCGTCCCTTCCAGTGCGGGAGGTCCCGTCTCACCGAGTCCCGACATTTCCGAAACTCATGACCCAAGGGGCGACATTCAAAATCGAAACGAAACCCAACCATAAAAGAGGACAGTGTAATTACTTTTAGTCATTTGTTATACCTTTTAGTGAAAATGGAGGGTTGGTTTACAAACCCTTACACACACGGTTGTACACCCTGGGACTACTACATGAAGACACACGGAAAATAAAGTCTCTGAAAGAGTGGAAGTTTCTGACTTTTTTTTGCACGACAATCTAAAGACAAAGATAGTGAAGGATCCGCTCCAGGTAGTCAACGAGGAGAGACTCGACCCGTCTCCAAGATCTTCCCCTAGGATGAGAAAGACGGGGACTTCTACATCTCCTTTTGGTAGCAAAGTGGGTTCTGAACGGGCACAGAGGACAGAGTACAGGACTCGACTCGACCTACTTCTCTCTGTTCTCTGTGGGGACGTCGGAAAGTAGAGAGACTTTAGACCCCCTTTTTTCTCTAAGAACGAGTCGTAGTGACGACGAAGACACTGTCGTGCATTGAATACAGGAAATATCGTATTTAGTACTACACATCAAATTTTTATTTATATTTTACACAAGCAGCGCACGAAGGACGTGGTTTCACATTCGAGGCACCCCGTCCGAACGTAACGGCACAAGAGGCAACACAAGGTCGTCGAAGGTGCGGTCGTGCACTGCGCACGGGCCGCTACTGGCAGCCCCGTCTACTCCAGTCCCCGACGCTCCCGGCGCACAGAGGGGGGTGGGGAACTACCGACGTCTGGGTCCCTCGCCCCGAACCCCCCTGGGACGAGAAGTCCCTCCAGCGAGTACCATGGCCCCGTCACACGCTGGAGGACTGAGGCGTGTAGAGGAACAACCGGCAGGTCCCGACGTCCCCGGGGCAAAGGGTCCAAAGTCCGACTTACTCTCTTCTCCAGGGCACTAGAAAGACGGTCTGTGCCTACGGGGCGACGGTCGACCCCGCGACCCCTCCGCTCCCAGCCCCGGCCCACTCGACCTCGTCCGTCTCGCACCAACACACCGAACGTGATGTCCAGACAAGCAGGGAAGAGGCACCCCCGGACACACCGTCGTCCGCGGGCGACCCGTGTCCGGTGACGGGGCGAGTCCTGAGGTCTCACGTCGGGGACCGTCTCGGCGGACCCGCGGGTGTCGACGACAAGGGACCGGTGGCCCGGGCCCCGAAACTCCCTATCGGAGGTTCAGTCTACGTCTCTCGACTCGAAGAGACCGAGAAGTTTTTCGTATGTACGATTAATACTCAGTGAATCTCTTATTTCTACGTCATTTCTTTTAGTTCCGCGGATAGTAGTATAGAAAGTCTATATAGCAGCAATTGCAAAATGGCTCACACTGACGACAAGGTATATATACACATATATATGTGTGTATATGTCCGTCTAAATCT
The DNA here is from genome assembly GCA_006410555.1 of Capra ibex. NCBI lineage: Eukaryota > Metazoa > Chordata > Mammalia > Artiodactyla > Bovidae > Capra > Capra ibex. The sequence goes on from SJYO01036187.1 coordinate 3,769,870, forward strand.
GTAGACACATGCATATGTATGTTTATATTTATATGTGTACATATGTATGTGTCTATGTACATATGTATACGTTTATATGTATATCCTGACATGAATGAATTTATATGTATATCCTGATGTGAATTTTCAAAAAAAATCTTCTAGTAAAATTCCGAAAATCAACCTCCTTGTAACGAGGTGTCACACCACAACTAAAGACACATATCGTGCCACTTAGTCGACACTCGTGTGTCTACCGGGGGAGGGAGACTCGAGGTGTGGGGGGTCGAGTGGTCCTTCGGGGTCCGACTCCGGGACACGACGGACCGTCGCGGGGCGGTCGCGACGGAGTGGGGACCTCGAGTGGCGCCTCGGCGTCCGACTCCGGGACACGACGGACCGTCGCGGGGCGGTCGTGACGGAGTGGGCACCGGTACTCGGACGCACTCACGGGTGCTCAGAGGAGAGAAGGGCGACGTCGGTGTCCGGGCGATAGGACAGACACTGAGGTAAGGACGGGAAGTCAATCCAAGTAGCCATGGCAAAAAGATTTAAAGTATATATACGTAATTATATGTCACAAACAAAAAGAGAAAGACTGAATTGAAGTGAGACATATCGAAAAAGTGAATGTTAGTCTGTCTGAATTCCTTTGAAGTCTACTTCCAAACACGACGCTTTCTTTTTCACGATGACAACTATCACAGCTCCACTGACTTTGGGAATCTTTAGGTAAAGGGGAATTCAAAAGAAGACTTTGTAATAAAATTACTAACTTCTAGTATATCTATTTGAGGACTTTTTCGTTGAGACAACGGACAACGACCCGCAAGTCAAACAATGAGTAAAGATCAATTTCATTCGGTCCGAATCTTATCTATCTCACGATTTCGAGGATACTAATCACGGTTTCCCATCTTAAGACCCTAAAGTCCCAGTTTCTCGACGGGACGTGAAAGTCCTAACACATGCTAAAGTCGGGGACTACCGCCGGCAACCTTAGTACCTATGGGAGCCCGTCTACAAGACGGGAAACGGGAAGGAGCCCCACCACCCTTTCCCCGAGACCACGTCACCCTCACCCCAAGTCTGGGGCCGCGACGACCCTCGTCGGTCGAGTCCCCGGAGCTCGACCTCGAGTTACCGAGACGAGGACACAAGAGGGAGAGTCTCCCGTCGTACGTAGGAGCACCCGACCCACACGCCCGAGGACGACCACGCCTGCCGAGGGGAACAGGCCGAGGAGACCCGGGAGGCTCCGACGACGAACGACCCTGAGCCGGGTGTTGTCGTCGGGAGGAGGGGTTCAGGAGGACGAAAGAAGACCGGACGAGTCCCGAGTCCAATGGAGGAAGGCACACCCACTGGGACGGGTACCGTCTCCACGGCGGGAAGACAACCCTCCCGTCTGCAGGATGAGTGGTCCCACGGGGTGTACACCCGTGACGTAAGACACGGACTCGGTCCGAAAGCGTAGGGAGTGAGACCCGTGAGTCAGTCAGCACCCCTCCTACCTGTCGAAGGAAGAGAGACCTGTGCACGTGGGACGGGGGTCGACAGACCCACCACACTTCCCCCTCCCTCTGGGCCCCGGTTGTACGGTTTCGGGTGAAGAGGGGCCACAGGACCCACGGGGACAGGGTCGCGGACCTCGGCGGTTGTCGAGGCACTTACTCTGCGCACACTCGCTCCACGGGCGACGGGCTGGGTCACCCCGAGCACGCCCCCAAACCCCGTCTCGTCGTTGTCGTCGTGGCTACACGTGCGCGACCAAGTGAACCGCGTCCACCCGCGACAGCGGCAGGACAAGTCCTCCACTCGGCTCCGTCGCTTAATCTAGCGTCTCTGTAGTGAACCGGTGTTTCCAGGCAGACCAGTTCCGACACCAAAAAGGTCACCAGCACATACCTACACTCTCAACCTGATATTTCTTTCGACTCGTGACTTCTTAACTACAAAAACTTAACACCACAACCTCTTCTGAGAACTCTCAGGGAACCTGACGTTCCTTTAGGTTGGTCAGGGAGGATTTCCCTTAGCCAGGACCCACAAGGAACCTTCCTGACTACAATTTCGACTTTGAGGTTATGAAACCGGTGGACTGGACTTCTCGACTGAATAACCTTTTCTGGGACTACGACCCTTTCTAACTCCCGTCCTCCTCTTCCCCTGCTGTTTGCTACTCTGCCGACCTACCGTAGTAGCTGAGTCACCTGCACTCAAACCCACTTGAGGCCCTCAACTACTACCTGTCCCTCCGGACCGCACGACGCCAAGTACCCCAGCGTTTCTCAGTCTGTGCTGACTTGCTGACTTGCTCATCTAGTCCTTTGACTCCGTGTTTCCCTAAGGAGTTGAAACGTGTGAACCGTTCACGACCTCGGACACTCCCTACCAGGGGCCCCTGGACCCCGAACAAGAAGGACAGAAGGTGTCTAGCCGGAGCGACCCCTCGTCGCGGGTCTGGGGCCGGAGACAAAGAAAGGTGAAGAGACCGAGTAGATCCGCATCTTACGACTGGGGGTGTGGGGGGGTGGTGGGGCCCAGCAGATACACCAGGGCACTACCTTCAAAGTAAACCACTCCCTATACTCCGTCTGATAGGAAAAAACGGAGGTCTAAGGTCGCTTCTGTCTCCGTACCTTGTCACAAAACAAAACCTAAATTTTTAAAAACCTTAACCTCATATCAACTAAATGTCACAACACACTCAAAGTCCACATGTCACGTCCCTAAGTCGATACACATACATATAAGTGACGAAAGATCTAAGAAAAGAGTGTATCAAATAGTGTCTTATGACTCATCTCGAGGGGCACGATACGTCATCCAGGAGCAACTGGCAGACGAAACATATATCATCACATATAGACAATTAGGGTTTAAGGATTCAGTAGGCAGGGGAAGGGGAAAGGGGTAACCATTGGTATTTAAACAAAAGACAGACACTCAGAAAAAGAGAAAACATTCATTCAAGTAAACATAGTAAAAAAAATGCTAAGATGTATATTTACTACAGTATACTTTAAAGAGAAACGAAGCGAATCACACTATTAGAGAGACAGGCAGGCACAACGATGTCTACCGTAATGATCACATAAATACGTGGTGTAGAAGGGACAGAACCGACAACATTTATCACGACGACAACCCTACGTGCATAGAGAAACTTAACCTCAAAATGGGATCTCCAAGGAGGGGTCCGTCGCCCGTTATCAGACCGGGACGGAGGACCGTGTGGACATCCGTCCACCGGAATGGACAACGTAACGTCAAATCGTGTACACGGTCAATTGGAAGAGGTGACCCCTTCCCTTAAAGTCTCCGTTTGGGACCCCCCGGGACCGTTCAGTGTCATAGGTAACGTCCGAATCGTACCCGAATTTTACAAAATATTAGGGGAGTCCGTAAGGAACAGAGGCCCGGAGACCGAAAAACCACCCTTCTGGGAAAGAAGGGAGTCGACACCCGGGAGTCCTGACGCCAGAACCCGGAAAACCGGAGAGGACGGGAACAGGTCCGACTTCTCCACCTTCGGAAAGGTACACTGAGAGAACCGAGGACCAGTTCGGATAACGCAAGGAGACGACCACCGGGGACCGCCGCGTGGTCTTAGGACGAAAGAGAGGGACGGCGAGGAGCCCGGTCTCGAGTCGTGGAGGGGACAGCCGGAGACGAGTCGGGTCAGGAGGTCTAATCGTGCAAGGACGGTCGGAGAGCCGCGTAGCCACGGGGTGTCGACAGGTGTGTCGGAGAAACCGAGAAGTGCCGAGACGGGGTACTGTAGTCGGACGGACCTTGGCCCAGCTTCCAGAACGAAAGTGACACCCGACTAAAAATATAGGTAAGTTCCTACAGCCTGTGTTGGGACCGACAGTCAATGACCACAAGTACCCCTAAGAATGAGACGAAGAGAATCTTAAACTTTCATGAGGAGACAGGATAAAAGAACAAAACTGTTCGACTCTTCACGTCTTGACCCTACGTCTGACACACGCTAAGCGTTTCGGTCCAAACAACATGATACAGTGAGGTGGAGGAGACGGTCGGTGCCTCACTTGACACACGTCTAGACTTCCGCCTCACGGTTGGGTCCGACGTGCAGGAGAAAACGGACTACGGGGTGTGTAACGACACAGACTCCATTTCTCTCGTCCGTCTTGGACGCTACACATGAGACTCAAATCCTCCCCGACCCCCCGCACGTGCACCCAAACCCGGAACCACACACGAGTGAATCTCTTCTTTTACCGTTGGGTGAGGTCACAAGAACGGATCTCTCAGGACACCTGCCTCCTCGGACCACCCGACGACAGAGACCCCAGCGTGTCTCAGCCTGTACTGACTTCGCTGAATCGTCGTCGTCGTCATCGTCGCACGAGTGAATCGTGTCGACACCTTTCAAACTCGTCTCGACCAAAGATCCGCCACCAGTACCCCGACGTCTGTGTTTGGGTCGGATGCCAGAACGACCACTGAACATTGTAGTCCCAAACAGCCAATATAGTCCCACAAGGTCGGAGTGAGTCTCCACTGACTCTCCCGGGGACACGATACCGTCGATGTGACTACCGAACGTCTCCACTCGCGGAAAGACTATTGTTTCACACGAGTCTCCAAGAAAGTAATCTTCGAACGTCACCGAGACACTCAATCCCTCCGTCTATAACATTGGGGACTGAGCGTCTACACCTCGTCCGAGTTTTCCACTGCCAGAGAGGTTCCGACACGTTGGTCTTTACCTGTCTAAAGTCTGGGTCCGGGTTCACAGAGGATTGACGTCTAGGAACTGGAGGACAACGGAGACTCACTGACACTGTCGAACCCGAAGTCGTGACACACGGACATCTCCCGCTGTCTCCAGAAAGAAAACCCCGACGGGCCTCTTGAGAAATAGAACTTGAGACTTAAATCGTCAGAGTGTCGTCGAAGAGTGACCCAATATTCGTAAAAGACACACCGTCGGAAGCGAGTGTGGGGAAGGGGGTCAAACTCAAGAAAGTCCGGCAAGTCAACGAGTCAGCACAGACTGAGAAACGCTGGAGTACCTGACGTCGGGTTGTCCGAAGGGACAGGAAGTGGTAGAGGGCCTTAAACGAGTTTGAGTACAGGTCACTACGGTAGGTTGGCAGAGAAAGTCTGACCCTGAAAAACCAAAAGTGTAGATCGTGTTGCACACCAGGTATCATCCTCGAGACATTTACGAACAACTTAACTTTATGAAAGTTTACTCTAACCGGTCTCAGAGAAGGAGGAAAAGTATCCCACACCCTTCCCTTTTATTGGAAAAACTTACTTACTTCAACTTCCCTCGTTTGAGTCCTAGACACGTCACAGGGATCTGACGGTGGTCCACCGTCACACTGGAGTACCACTGACGAGGGATCCTCTGACTTAATAGACCCGTGGACAACCCCCAACACAGAGACTTTGGTCAAACGTAAACCACTAGACTCTGATTGTTCAGAACCGAAGGTGGGGAGGAGATTTTCAACGTACCATAGCACCTTTGCCAAATCCGAAGCCTTAGGTGTACCGGACCTAAGGTCGGGACCGAAGGGGGTCCTTTACCGGACCCTGTGCAACGAAGACACTCGGAGTTAAAGGAGTCGGACATTTTGCCCGTCGTCAACATGTCAATCCGTTTCGGGTCGCACAGTATCTGGTGTCGTATTGACTTACAATCGAAATAACAACCCTCATGGACAAACGAAAAGGGAAAGGACACATTAGCCCGAGGAGAGACCGGTAGACTAGAAGAAGTGGTTCTGAGCACACGAAGGGTCGTCCACAGAATCACGAGGCGACACGGTGGGGGTGGAGTCCCATCGGGGACCATGGTCTCACTGACAGGACCGTGGTCCACGGTACGTGTCCTCTGTACGGCGAAAGAGACGGGGAAAGGTCTCCGGAGACGTCTGAAGGACGTCTCACGATGGACTGGTCACAACCCAGAATCATTTGTCGAACCCTAATTACTTTGGCCGAATCTAATCAGTTTAGAGCCGGAACCTACGTCCATTCCCTCGGTCCGAGGAGATTATGGAACCGGCAGACCAGGGACTTTCTTCTCCCCAACCCTTGTTCCGAGTACAATTCACTGAACGAGGTCCAACCCCTAGATAATTCTTGGTCCTCAATCTAGTGTGACCGACCGAGGACTCCGACAAACGACAACTTTCCTATACCGACACCTAAACCACACGACCCAAATCCCTAGAATCTCGAAGGAAAGGGCTGTCTAGACCTCCGAGGGGAGAGATCCGGGGAAAGACGCTAATAGACCTAAAAGCAGTCAGAAAGAAGGGTGGGTCCGTAGGACATGAGAGACGGAGGGTCACGAGTCGGGACGGACGGAAAACCTCATCTGAAGTACGGAAATCGACCCCTCTCCTGGTTGGAAGAAAGGGATGCACCAGTTCCCACCAGAAGCCAATCGACACCTCTGGAGTGTTCCCCAGTAGGACTTCAAAGAAAATCTCGTCTTTTCTCTCGACGTCCCGGGGTTCAGTCCGAACCCTCCCCCACGTCCCGACACTGTTCTCCCGACCACGACCCGACCCCGTCTCCTGAACTACCTGGCCCCGTTCCCGGCAACTACCTGGTCCCGTCCCCTGAACTACCCGGCCCCGCCCCCAACCCACCTGGCCCCAACCCCCCACCTACCGTCCCACCCCGCAGCTACCCGACCCCGTCCCCTGAACTACCCGACCCCGCCCGCCCCACGTCTACCCCCCCGTCCCAAGCCACCGTACGGCCACCCCCGCCCGCCCGTGTGCCCGGTCCAGTCCCCTCCACGTCCGTCCCGTCGGGGGCGCGAGGGAGTCCTCCAGACCGAACGTCTACGACGTCCTGACGGGGTTCCGGGCGGCGCTCCACCTCGACGTGACCGCGCGGAGCGTCACAGGCGTGTAGCACGCGTAGCACCTGCAGATGCTCTTGGACATGCGCCCCGCCTTCACGGACGACTAGCAGTACCTCACCACTCGTCGGGCTGGGACGAGGGGCGGGCCAGGGGAAAGGAAGGGTCCTGACGGCCGACCCCCGCGACTTTGAGTTGTACGTTCGTGGAGCAAGAACCTCCCATCACCGAACGCGCGATCACGTTACAGTGCCGGAGCCAGATTGACACCGAAACAAAGTCAAACCTACCGCCTCTTGACAAGTCAGCTTAGGTCCTGGCTCCTCTGGTTCGGAAGTGCCTTTCTCCATCTTTCCCAGACAGCGCCCGGGTCGACCCGCCGCCCCGTCGCCCCGAGGTCCCCGGACGAGGGTCCCTCCACGAGTCCGGGCGACGGGTGGACGACGACCCCGAGACGGGCGAGGACGTGGAACGGAAGGCCCCACCCACCCCCGCAGTCCCCGGAATCCGAAGGGCCCTCCCGAGAACGGAGTCGAAAAGTTTGGATTCCTGCGTAGAACACTGAACCGAAAACAGAGGGACGAGGGCAGAGGAGACGTCTCCGAAGTCTCTAGTACTTCTCGTAGCCGCTCCGGTAGGTCATAAACGTGAGTTAGTTGTAGCGGGTAGCCCTACAGTTCCATGGTCGACAAAAATGACGGGTGGGTCGGGGGTTGGGTCCCCCGGGCCTCCGGCATCCCCAGTCCCGGTGCCAGCGGGAGCCTTCCCAGGGGTCCGAACAGCACGCAGGGACGTCGGACCGTGGACGGCGTCTCACCCGTCTCGCGGAGAGACGGGGTGTCCGGGACAGGAGACCCGTTTAGGGGGAGGGCCGGCCCTTCGGAAGACTCCGGCACGAGGAGTCGATGGGGGGTGTCGGGGCGGAAACCAGACACAGGGACACCACGAGTGAGACGGAGACGTAGTCACAGAGTGAGGGTGCGGACGACACTATAGACCCCTCCGTCCCCGACGCCCAGGGCTACCACATGCCCAGTATCCCCGGCCTGTCTGCCAACGACTTACTCCCGCCCTTCCTTCCCTCCTTAGTAAGGGGACGCCCAAAGACTACCGGCGAGTGTCCAAGTCGTCTCTACGAGGAACAGAGAGAGAGAGAGAGATCGGGCTCTTGGAGAATATGTGGAGGTTTTCCGGGTTACGGTAAGAGTTTGAGTGACTAAAACCGAAACGGTTCCTTTGGTGGTCAGTGTTGAGAGACTGGTGAGGAACAATGTGTGGTATGATGCACCCATTCAGACCTCTTTGGGACCCTCGGGCAGAAACGGACCTCGAAGAGGGTGTCGGAGGAGAACGACCAGAGTCCCGGGGTCCCGGGTCTTCTTAACACAGACGGCCGGGAAACATCGGGCCAAGACTACACTGGACTGGACTTCATCCGAATCGTCCAGAGCGACCCGGACTTCACCATACCCTTCAATACACACACCCCAATACCCACCTTCAAACACGGGTACACGCGAAAATGACTCTTCTCGAGAACAAGGGCAGTCTGGGGGTCCCCCCAGTCCCTACACGGAGACCAGGCCCCGGGGGTCGGCTGACGTGTCTCCTTTGAGAGTTCTACCCAAACAGTTTGGTTTTCCGTCAGATTTTCCGAGAACATCAAGTTCTGAACGAAATAGAACTCTAAGACCGGGGCCCGAGGGGGGCTCCTCCCAGAAGCCCAGAGGAAATGGGTCGGGACCCGGACCCGATGCCGACGGGGGAAGGCCCGGATCGACGTCAGGGCAGCACTACCCGACTTCCCAGCCCACCCGTGTGGTGGGTGTCTCCCGGCCCCACCTAGGACCACAAGGCTCCGGGTCCGGGTGACGGAAGCAGAAACAAACGTCGAGGTCTCCACGACCCGGGCCTCTTCATGCTGTTCAGGACACTGTACACCAGGAACCCGCAGTAGTACATGTAGGACACTCACACCCCGCCCCGAACCCCGCACCCGACCCGTCCGCGCCCGACGCGTCCGCGCCCGACCCGTCCGCGCCCGGCTTCGGAGACGGAGACCCCACTCTCCTTCTCCGGTACCAATCACAGGGGAAGACCTACCCCCACGGGACCCCCAGGACGCACAGAGAAGAGTCACGACTCACCTGAGACTGTCGAGTAACGATGCTTAACCGATTACCCGTCCTTCTACACACCAAATCTATGAGCCATACAACCTAAGGACCCGGGACAGGGACTGAAACATGGACTTAGTCACTCAGAGTCAAAGAGACACTTGAAACGTTCTTCAGGACCACACCCTGGATTTATTGTAGTCGAGACAAGAAGAGAAGGACGAAGGAGAGCCGAGTCCGACACACCCATGGGGGGGAAGATAAGGTTGGTACCGGAACGGTAGAGAGGCCCGTACTTCTCAGCGTAGGCTTACCCGGTCATACTTAAGGGGTTGGGTCTTACCAGTCTTCAAAGTCTCCTTCCATTTCTCGCGCACACGCACACACACAGACATACACACACACAGACATACACACACACAGACACACAGACACACACACACACACACAGACACCACACACACACACACAGACACCACACACACACACACAGACACCACACACCCACACACCCACACACACACATCCCTACTAGAGGATAGTCGCTACACCGACATCCAGAAGTGGGTCGGGTGTGGACGAGACACACTTCCCGAGTCATCCCGGTCCCGAACCCTGCACGCCCCGGCAGGCCACCACCCTCGACAGACATTACCAGGAGTCCCGGTTCGTAGAACTCACCAGATACAGGTACGGGGGACATTCAGACCGAAGAGGGACTTTTGACCCTTCCTCGTCCTCCCCACCCATCGGGGACTCGACAGAGACCCGAGACACTCGTGGGACGAAAGGGGGACGTCACTTCTACGAGTAGGCCTTGGACGACTTCTGGCTCGGGTGGGTCGCCTACCGGTAGTGGCTCAAGTACTTGGTGGGGACCTAGTACCACTCGGGCCGCCCGACCTCCGCGGACCCAGGTGGCCCGGCCAGGGACGCCCGGGGCGGGGCGAGGTCCAGAAATGGGCCTGGGAAACGAGACGGGGGTCGTTAGCTGCTTCCAGGGAGTTTGGGGTGACGTGTGGTCGGCCCAGGACTTCCTCCTGTTCCTCTCCACCCTCCTGCAGTTCCACTCCCCCGTCGACCGGCCCCCCGAGTCACCACGAGTCCCTCCGCCGACCAAGACGTAGGAGAGTGGGGCACAGTAGACCATGGTGTCGCTGAGACTCGGCGAAGGGGTTGGACCGACACCCGTCTCCGAAGACACAGTCAGATTTCAACCGACACCGACAAAGGACGGTCGGCAATGTGAGACGGAGACTTTCCAGGAGACGTCGGAGGAGTGAAACGTCTCCTCCTTTGACTCCGGATCCGCCCCGGGCCCTAACCCCCCGCACGGGACAAGTGTCAACGGGTCGATTACTGACCGACCTCGTCTACACTCTGGTCCAGAGGACCGAGGATCAGCCAGGAGAAACGAGGGGGTCCGAGCGACCCCCCGAGACCCGGGATCCCCCCGAGACGACTCGGCCGGGACCCGAGAGGCCGACCGAACGGGAGACAGAGGCGAGGACGTGCAGTGGGGTAGGAGCGGAACGAGGCAGACACCAGAGACTACAGAGAGGGCCAGCGGTGGGGGTCCTCCTCTACTGGTCACGGAACCGGTGCTACGCCCAGCTGATGCTCGTCTAGTTCTATTTTTTCTAACTTCTACGTAGGTTGGGAGAGGAAGACTTCTCCGCCTTCTTTCGCGCCCGGGACCTTCGGCGTCGGGAGCGAGTGACTCGACCCGGACGGCGAGGCGACCTCCTGTTCGTTATTGATAGCTGGGCCGACCTAAAAAATTTGTCTCTCTGGGTCTCGGCGGAGGAGGCGAAGGGGAGGAGGAGCCGGCGCTCCCCGGTCCTGGAGAAGTCTCCGACGCAAGACGGAAGCCAAGGCCGGTGGACGGACTCTCCCCCGCGGGCCCTCCGACCCCGGGGCCCCTCTCCCTTGTGGCACGGGAGCTGGGACACGAGTAAACCGTTAAAATAGTCATTAAACTGAATCTTAAAAATGCTTGGAAGAAAATAACAAGAACGGGAGTGAGGGCGGGCACAGGGGGTTCGGGGCAGGACAGACCTCTGACGTTCCCAAACCCCACACAGGATCCCACAGACACCTTGGGAGAACTCCCCGCAGGACGCAACGCGGCGACCGGGGGACTGGAGGGGCGATGTCGGGGTCCAAGGGTGACCGACTCCGGACGGTCCTCGACGTCTGGCACCCCGGACCCCGGGCCTCCGAGACGACTCGGGAACCTACAGGGGCCACACGGTCTGCCTATCCTCACTCACACTCACACACACGCACACGCACACGCACACGCCCCGGGGACGGCGTGAGCCTTGGCAGAGGGGACGGGTCCGGGTGGGACGGGCACGACCCGGACGGGTTCACGGACCCTCGGACAGACCGCGACGCGGTCCGGCGGGCGGGGTGGACACACCCGGCGAGGGGCGCATCAGTTCCCGCGCACGTCGTGACCGCGTCGCGGTCCTTCTGGCCTCGGGGCGAACCTTGGGAGGCGGTTCCGCGGCTCGACAGCTCAGTCCGGAGACGCGGGGGAGGACGGCAAGAATGGGACGACCACAAGAGAGTGCAGACGTCGTCCGGGCGGGAGTCGGGTGCACCCACTCGGACCGAAGGGTCACGGAGGACCCGAGGCCCCACCGCCAGGCGTCAGGGAACCCCCGCTCGTACCGTGGGGGGCACCGGAGACGTTCACAGGTACCGCGCCGGGTCGCCCGCCCACCCCCTCCGAAACGTGGTTTCTACAGGGCTGAGACGGGGAGAGGGTGGGCGGCGAGGGAGTGGTCGGCGAGGGAGCGGGGGGCGGGGTTTGTTGAGTCGCTGCACAGGTCCGGTCACACCCCACCCCTCCGGGGCACAATTGGACTCGTGACACCCCTCCCGGGGACGTGGCGCCAGGGACCCCGTTCCCCGCCACTACGAAGTCGAGAGTAGAGGGAGCCCGTCCCGACCCCCACGGGCCCCGGAAGAGCCCACGCTCCCGTCCCGAGGCTAACGGGCGTCGTGGAGGGGCGAAGACTGCCGCGGGTCGAGAGTCTGACAACACTTGAGAACAGCAAAACATACTCGTTTTAACAGAAATGATTTGTCTAAATTATCAACTTTCCGAAAGAGAGAAGGAAGGACTCCAAGTCGGCGAACTGCGGGAGGTGGAGAGCAGAAGGGTACGCACCACTCCCCTCCCGTCTCAGCCCCATAGGACCCCCTCTCTCCGCTCGGGGGCCGGGTTCCCTCGGTCGCGGGCGGGATAGCCCCCGGACCCCTTACAGAGACCGGACCCGTGCCCGGGCCGTCGTCCCCTCGGGCGCGCGAAACGGTCAATGACTTAGTCCTCGGGTCGACGAAGGGTCGGACCAGAATCTGAACAAATCGGTACCGGTCTACGGCTGTAAGAGTCGGCTCCCAACCCCAACTCCAGTCCCAGTGCCAATCCCAATCCCAATCCCGACCGTACCTCTGAGGACCCCCTCACAGCTCCTCGTCCACATGGACTCTCGAGGTCATCCCCCACGGTCTCCGGTCTGTCTTCCGTCTTTGGTTTGGTAGTCGACTTTCGCCGGAGTCGCGAGGACGCTCGTAAGTCACACGTCTACACTTCCGGCTCCGGGCCCTATAAACTCTAGCGTGCCACTTAACCGAACACCGTCGCGGATTCCTTCTTTAACCAAATAACTGGAGTGACGAGAGGGCCGGTCAGTCTACCTTTTCCTCGACAACTACTCAAATGGACGCAAAAGAGTGTACTAGGAGTCTCGACAGTCCCTCTGTCCGTCCGGTTCTAGCAATAGGGGTAAAATACTCACTCTTTTCACTCCTCTCACTTCCCTACGTGACCCCCAGGAGGACGATCACCCAACCCTGATCTTGAGTCCCACGTTCCGGATCCCACAAGAACAGGGTTCTGGAGGAGGAAGGACCTCCTCTCTCCGGACGAGTGGGACAGTAGTCACCCCAGGGCAGAGGGGACGGGTCGGAGCACCGTCTCTGTTCCGGGGGTGTTGGATGGGGAGTGTTTGGCACTCACACCAACCGAGGACGGAACTTCGAGTTGGGTGCAGAGATCTTTGGTGACGAGTTTACTCGGTCGCCCTTCAAAAGGACAGTCTCTTCAGGTCAGTGCAGACGCGAATTGTACCCATAGTCTCCACTATTCTTGGACCTCTTTCTCCCTTATTCCCCACGTCCCCACCCTTGACCCCACGTCCCCCGGCAAAGGGTCACGAGACGAGAGAAACCTCCGGCACAATCAAAGGACAACGACGAGATTATGAAGACACCGAATTTTATCGTGTACAAATTAACAATCTGAAGACTTCAGTCCTCAGGCTACCAGGGGGTCAGACTCTAACTGTGTCCCGACCAGCCCAACGCGAAGAGGGACTTCTGAAACGTCGAAGGTCTCTACGGAGACAAAGAACCGAACTCCGGGAGAAGGAGGCAGAAGTTCCGACTGTTGCAGTGTAGCGAGACTAGAGTGGTCCTTCCTCGGGGGCGAAACTTCCTGGACACACCAGTCTCCCCCGGATGTGTCTGTGACGTCACCGGGAAGTGGAGTCAGGATGACCGTCTCAGGGAAACGGTACTTCGCCACACAAGGGTCCGGGGCCCCAACCGACACTCGTAGTACCCCGGCGACGGGGCAGGGGCTCCGGGTACAGTACGGTGGGCGGGGTGTGTAATCGGGACGCAAGACGAAGGAGGAGGTGGGCCCGACCGGGCAAAGTGTCTGACCTGCACCGTAAGCCCTTCCCACCGATCCCACTTCCCGTCCTCCCCGGACCGAACTACTCTTGCCAGAATGGTGCCCACAGATGGGAGACGTTCGAGGACTGCCAGGTGCGACCGCAGTCGGGCATTAAGAGACGGAGACCCTTCGTGAAATGGAGGCAGACGATTTGAGGGTCCACCCCACCGCCCCTTTGAAAACATGGATTTCCGTGTACGACCGACCGTCCCAACCTCCTCCTTCGTTGTATCCTACACTAGGAACTTGTGGGACCTCACCACACTCTCCATCCCTTCCGGACGCCTGTGAGCACCGGTGGTCCTTCCGGACCACGACGTGACCCGCTAGGGGGCCCAGAGAAGTGGCAGTATTTTTTCCGAAGGCCCTCTCAGCCAGATCGGAGGTCGACTGGAGTCTCTTCATTTTACTTCTTCTTTTGAGTCGGAGTTTCTTCACTTTACTGAGAGGGTTCCGGAGTACTGATTCGTCTCCAGCTAGACTGAACCTAGAGGACGAAGGTTCAAATCTCGAAGAATTTTTTTTTTTTTTTTTTTTGTGGTTTCTATTCCTTCCCTTTTCCCCAATCTGTCCCTCTGTCGTCCGAAGGAGAGGTGGCCGGTGCAAGGGTAAAGACACCTTACCGCCACCGAGAAGAGCCGGAACCCCCACAACTCACGGCACTCTACCACCTGAACCTGCAGAGTAGCCCGACTCACTGAAAGGAGTGCAGACACAGGGCGGGAGACCACCCGACGGGAGGGCCCAAACTTCGACCCTCACAGCAGATCCGACTTTGGTGTAAGGACGAGGTGAACTCCGGCGACCCAACCATTTGTTATTGTCTTTTACACCCCAAAAGGAGACTCCCCCAACCTCTGTCCTTTGCGCCTCCAGACACTCACTACCCACCCATCTCGACCACCCGTCTCGTCCAGGACCCGACGAGTTCCACACTTCCTTTGTCGATAAGTTCCCTGCTCCCACCTCGACCACTCCGGCCCCTTTCATCGATAGAGGGGTCGGTCGACTTACAAGCGTTTGGACGGCCCGGAAGAGGTCCGCCGCCTTCCACCAAATCCCCCCGCCGGAGACATTGGGAGTCTGAAGGGAATCACCGAGTCACCAGTTCTTAGACGGACATTACGACCTCTGTGTCCAAGCTAGGGATTTAGTTCTTCTATGGAACCTCCTTCTTTACCTTTGGGTGTGGACATAAGAACGGACCTTTTAGGGTATCTGGCTCCTCGGACCGTCTGCTGTCGGGGATCCCAGCGTTTCTCAGACTGTACTGACTCGCACACCTATGTCGGGGAGGGTCCGAGACAGAGAACTTCGGGTGTACGTCGCGGGTGGGGCGTTCTCCCTCTGACCGGCTCAACCCCTCATCAGCAAGAAACCTTCCCTGGGGTCCGAGACCACCCCGGAAAAGTCACTTAAACAGAAGGAAAGGGACGTGAGTCAGTCTGGGTCGTATGATTCAGTGGTTTACTTACGGGTCCGTAAAGATGGACATGATACGAAATCACGTTTTTGGTTCACATTCTGGGTCACAGACGGGCTAACGATCAGGAACTCTATCTTTAGACGCACGCTGGGAGTCTCTGGAACAGAAAGGGAAGAAACGTAGACCTCAGGGCCTATGTATTTGCACCAGACTTAACTAAGCCAGTTCTGACGGGGTCACTCCCCCACGTCAGGGTCGGGTCCACCAGAGCCACCCGGGGTCTCCAAAACTCTGACCGCCCTACTCACTCCAGTCTTCTAGGACCTGGCAGTAGGACACAACCCACTTCGGGAGGCACCCACGGAGAAACCCCCGCCTATCACAACCAGGAGGGACTGGGTCTGCACACTCGCACGTTACACCGGTTCGGACCCGAAGTCCTCGCCCCTCGTGACTGGTCCACGTCCCCATCGGGAAGGGGTCTGCCCGGCGGGAAGTCTCCCAGTCTCGGAAAGACTCCTCTGAGGAAGGTCCTCGTCGTTCCGGTGCGAGACTACGTCGAGGTCGGGAGGACCCCGAGCCGGACCTCCTCCCCCGGCACTTTGGTTCGGCCCGGCCCTCCCAGTGGCGAGAGCCCAGTCACCGGGACCGGCACCACTCCTCCCCTCGCGGCGCGGACGTCTCTGAGGATCGACTGTCGGCCGCGCCACCTCCACAAGGGATGTCCAGAGACGAGACCAAAGACGTCGCAGGCTCGGGCGAGAAGGAGAGGACTCAGGCCCGGGCTCGGGCGAGAAGGAGAGGGCTCAGGCCCAGGCGAGAAGGAGAGGACTCAGGCCAAGGCTCGGGCGAGAAGGAGAGGACTCAGGACCGGGCTCGGGCGAGAAGGAGAGGACTCAGGCCAAGGCTCGGGCGAGAAGGAGAGGGCTCAGGCCCGGGCGAGAAGGAGAGGGCTCAGGCCCAGGCGAGAAGGAGAGGGCTCAGGCCGGGCTCGGGCGAGAAGGAAAGGGACTCAGACCCTAGTGGGGAGACCGGAAACTGGACGAGTCGTGACGTCGATCTGGCGACCGGTAGTCTTTGGACTGAATCGGGGCCGTCACCCCGCAGGAGGCACAAAAGACAGACAAAAGAGTCAGGGAAGTTGGACCTAAGGGGACGGAGTGGTACAAACAAAGGGGGTTTGGGTTTAAACCCTTGTATCGGACTGTCCCTAAAGGGGTGTATAAAAAAATCTTTGACGCTATGTCAACTAAATGTCATAACATACGAAGTCCACATGTCGCGTCGCTCCACGCCAAGAACAATTTACGACACGAGGTAGACTCAATCCATGACAGCCGAGACAAGGGACACGATATGTTGCACAGCGACTGTATAGAATGTGAATCGTCAAACGCAGAGAATCAAACACAGTAGAACGGGGGTGGGGGAAGGGAGAGAAGTGGGGGCAGCAAATAACAAACCGACTTGACGCGGAGTTGGGGCACCCAACATCGGGTGGTCCGAGGAGACAGGTACCCTAAGAGATCCGTCCTTATGACCTCATCCATGGGTAAAGAAAGAGGTCCCTTAGAAGGACTGGGTCCCCAGCTTGGGTGTAGAGAAGGGGACGTGACCGTAAACCCAGAAGTGGGTGATCGCGGTGGACCCTTCGGGGAGACTCATAGGGACTTTTAGATCTCAAGAAGTGTCCAGAAAGAGTAGGGACAAATGGTACGAGGGATGTGGTACCCGAAGTCTGTACAATTTGGACCTCGGGAATCCTCGAAGGAACATTGTTTATGTGTCAAATTACATGGATTCGAAGGTATGAAGAATAAAACGTGTGTGGTCGTAGAGTCCGGACCCAGACGCAATACAGGTAGGTGGGGAACCTCCCTTATTACTAACGCGACTTCCCTTCAGTCTCGACCATTAGTCTTTCAGAACAGACAGGTCGAACGTCCTAGAGTCCACCCTGAGACCCCCCTCACTGACGGGGACTCTCGTCCCTTGGAAGTACACTATTCAGTAAAAATCCCTCATCCGACGGTACGTTTACGTAAGTAAACGCATTGAAAGAACGAGATTCCCCGTCATTTCAAAGGATGGGATAGGCCGTGGGGACGGTCCTAAACGTTCACTTTATGACCCTGACCGAAAGGGGGGAGGGAAGTACTCAGGAAAGAAGGGGGGCGGGGCGGGTGGGAGACGGGGCTCAAATCAAAGACAGGGGGTCCAGGACACACTGGTTTATGACCAGAACTGGAGAGACTAGGATCCCCTCCTCACAAGGACCCGGGACACTACGTTTCATGACCTTTCCAGTACGTTTACTCGGAAGTCTGCCCTACCGAGACCGGGTTCGGGTCCGGTTCAACGACCGAGTCCGGTGACCACAGACCCTGGTACACTTTACACTAGGACCAGGAAGGAGTCAAAGCCGTCGACGATCAGAGAACAAGGAGTTTATCTCGGAGGGCTCCGGAATGCTAAGTCTTTCTCGACTCAAGAGGGTCGGGAATCGGAGACTAAACCTCCGGACACCAAGACTTAAGCGGTCCGTCTCCAAATGAAAAGTTTCTTTAGTGTTAGAGTAGACTAAGACTCTGGTCTGGAACCAATCAACACTGACCTCGGACATGACGTCCTCCAGACCAAAGACATCACTCTGGGTCTCGCCGGCTCCCAAAAGACCGTGAGTCGACAGAGAAAAAGACTAGTCTTTGGAGAAAATGCCTTTGCCAGGAGTATCACTCTAAGATTGTGTTGGAGAGTGAGGTGGGTGGGTCGGTGTCGGCTGGCCTGCTCCCGTCCGGTAAAAGACTGAGACGTTCCTTCTGCTTTTTAGGTCAAAGAAAGAGGATAAGGTCTAAGACTCCTACCGTCGAGTGGGTCTCTTTCACACACCAGGAACGACCGACCTACTCACGTAGACTTCTTGTTAAATTGGATTCGTTCAGGTCAGTAAGTTTATTTAATACACACGGTTCAGCGAAATCAGCACAGGTTGAGAAACGTTTGCATACCTGACATTGGACGGTCCGAGGAGACAGGTACCCTAAGAGGTCCGTTCTTATGACCTCACCCAACAGTAAAGGAGGAGGTCCCCTGGAGGGACTGGGTCGTTCTAGCTTGGCCGTAGAGAACGTTGAGGACGTAACCGTCCTCCCAAGAAATAGTGGTCAGGACCCTTCGGGTTTCTTTAATGTGTATGTGCATTAATGTATGTGTATGTCTCACTTTACACTTTCAAAAGAGAAATATCAGAGTGGGTCGATACGGTTGAGGGAGAAGTCTTTATTGATGAAAAAGATGAAAAAAAAAAAAAAACGACGTGGTGTACTGAACATTTCAAAGGGACTGGTCCCTATCTTGGTGTCATCTTAGCGCCTCAGAATTGATATCCTGATGGTCCCTTCAGGAGTTCATTCATGAAAGTTACCGAACTAAAATAAAACTAAACAGATAAACAGATGTATATACGAATCTTTGTGTCCACTCTTTGAAGATACTTCGGATATCGTTAACTTTTACCCTAGTGATCCGTATAACAAGTCGTTAAACGGAATTTTTTTTTTTAACGTTACTCCCTTAAGGGACCACCAGGTCACCACTCCTAAGTCGTGAAAGTGACGTCCCGGCCTCAAACTAGGAACCAGTCCCTTGATTCTAGGGTGTTCGGTGTACCACGTCGTTTTTTTTTTTTTTTTTTTTTAACACCACGTTATGTGATGTGTATTGTATTTTACATGACGGGGGTGGTAGAAATCCACATCTCAAGTTATCACAATTCATATAAGTGTAACAACACGTTGGTAGAGGTCTTGAAAAAGTGTGGGCAATTAGTACGTTGAACGACAAATTTAAATCGTAGAGAATCACCCACGGACATCTTGAGTCTTGTTAGTATAAGTAAAAATTGTCGACTCTAATAAGGCATCACACCTACCTGGCATTAAATAGATAGACGATAACTGCCTACAGAATAAAATTTTTTTTTTGAAATAATTACTACGTTCGTAGAACATGTTATAGAAATACGTGCACCATTCCTCAAGATATCCGATCTAAGGATCTTTGCCTTATCAATGTAGTCGCCCATAAGTGTAAAATCCAAAACCACCGTGACGGTTTTTCTGTCATAGTTAAATACTTACTTACGTGAATCGTATAACGAAAGACTTATTCTTCAGGTACTTTTTTAATCGACAGTCGTCACCTCGTTAGACCCCTATCTCATCCAGTCGACTATTCTCCCGCAAACTTCGTGAAGAGGTTTTATGTCTACGTATGATGGAACGTAACACCCGCTGACCTTTTTAGTTTAGACCTTCCCCGTTCCCCTAAGGATTTTGGAACAGGGCGTAGTCGTCGAGACGAGTGAGTTAATGTCAATAAACGTATCCAAAACCTACACATCCGTCTTATCGAGTTTCTGTGAAGACTCCAAGTCGGAATCAAGTTGGAAGATGACCATAAGCCTGTCCAATGGACTGGGTGAGGACTCTGATTCGTTCACAGGGACTATCCTTGTGGTTCATATACTATCACACGTTCACTGAAACTATATTCTTTCTGACCGCCACGACGTTCTCGGGCTCGCCCCCAACCCATGGCACACCCCAATGGCTCCTCCCTCCCAGGGAGGCTAATCCCTTTAATCCCCTTCTTTCCGAGGACTGTCTCCTCTACCGAGATTGAGTCCTAGGGGCCATAACACCTCCTGAGTCCTCTATCCTTTCCTAAAAAAGGAATGATAAGTCCTCGAGTCGGAGTAAAGGGGACTTTTGGGAAAAACCCTGCGTCAAGCATACGAGTCGGGAACCGACTAATGGCTCAGACTCTAGACCGAACACTGTACCACCAGTTATCGAGTCTCCGTGTGACGTGTCTTCAGAGACATCAACACGAGTTAAACTAAAGGTTGATACCTGTCCACTGAACTGGAGAGACCTGGAGTCAAATGGTCGGTCATGTTACCCCTATTATTAACACCACGGAGTGTTGATAATTAATCTATAGATTTAAATATTATTAATAATTAATACTCTTACACGGAGTGTCCGGAGACCAAGGTCGTACTAGTAGGTTCCCGGGGTCGACGAACGAGACTTCGGGGACAACGGAGACGGGCCTCCGGTAGGAAGGGGTCGGTCACTGACCCGGGTCGTCCCTACGGTTCCGTAGACCCAAAGAACCCCTCGGTCTTGAGGTCGCCGAAACTGACCTCCGAAGGACCGTTGAGACACCTTAGAGATCGTGTGGACACGGGTTGGAGAAGAGGGAGCGGGGAGCTACCACAGTCCTCCCCAGACTTCCGAGAGAGACGGACCTGACCCAGGGTGGGATAAAAGAGAACGTTTCCGTAAAGGTGAGTCATTTGGCGAACGTACAAATTCGGGAAAAACAGTAGACTGAGAGTCTCCTGAGTCTGATTGTGTTATTATGGTGACTGGAGTAAGCCAACAACACTCTTTACTTTTGATATTTTTAGTACATTTTAGAGTTCGTATTGCGGACCGCGTATTGCGGACCGTGTGTCGTGAACAATGGTACGCAGCATGCTCCAGTAGAATAATAACATAGTCACGCTCTTCCAACTGAATTGATTTTTCCTGTCAAACCCCAATCCCTAGACCTTTGCACGGAAGGGAGGGGAAGGGACGAGACAAAAGAGGGCGAAAGAGAGGGACGACTGGGGGCGGGAAAGTATCACCACCGTCGACAGAGACTCCACAGGACCCGACCGGGGACAACGGGAGACGGACCCTTTTCTACTACTTGCGACACACCGAAACCAACTCGTTCCGACGATGTCCCAGACGTCGTCCCTACAAGTCTGGGTGTCTGAGACGCTGAGAGGTCGGACCGTCTCTCCTGGGGACGGGTGTGCCCCTACACTGAACGTCCCCCCGTCGGACTCATCGACCGACCCACCCCCCAAAGCCCCCCTCCCACAACCGTCGGTCTGTCTCGACCCCCGGTTCCCTCTGACTACCCTTCTACCACATGGAAACTCACTTTGCCCCGGGTACTCTCCACTCCCACTCAGTGCTCCAAAGAGAGTTTTGGGGTACGGGCGCCATAGATCGTACTCGACTTTCACCTCGGGCGGTCGGGGTCGGAGTCGGGGTCAAGATTCTTGCGCAGAGGAAGGGAGGGGAGGGTGTCGACTGTTTTAATTAGTCCGGGGACTGAAACCCCCACTCTTGGGGACCCAATATAGGGTCGTCTCCTCCGGTGGCTCTGACCCCGACTACCTTTCCTTCACATCTCTTCGGCTCAGATCCAACCCAAAGTCTTGGACCAAGAAACACGAGTGTGGTCGTTTATGTCACACCGAACTCCCTAACTCGTCGTCTCCCCAACACCACACCACACCTGGTGTTGGCCCTGAGGGTGTCGGGGCCCAGTGCAAGGCCGAGAGGGCGAATGGTCGAGTTTCGAAAGTTGGAGACACTCTCGGAGGGAAAGGGTAGTCACTTTGTCACTACCTTTTCCGTAGAAACAGTACGACAAAACACTCTTAATTTATCGAGTGACGACATTTGCGAACCGGGTCAAGGACCGTGTGACACTTACTTTCTTGTGTGGGTCGGGCCGAGTCTCTAGGGTAGGGGGAAACACTAAAAAGAGACGAGTACATCTACAACTGGAGGTCGTCGGGACACTCTGTCACCATAATAGTAGGGGTAAAGTACCTAAACATTCACCTCCGAGTTGAACTAACTCATGGATCTTTTGTTACGAAACAACAAGTCCTGGGACTGCACTAGCCGTCCCCAAATGACGAAAGAACCTTACAGAGACTTTCCGGTTCTCGTCCGGCACTGTAGTCGACTCCGAGTCTCTCCGAGTACAACGAGTAGGACCTGTTCGGCGTCGTTGGTACCTGGGCTCCTGACCTTCCACGGCGTGGAGGAGAGGGACGTGCGGGGTCCGAGGGGGAGGAGGGTGTCCGGGGGTCCCACCTTGCGAGGAGGAAGTCTACAGACGGTGCGCAAAGGAAATGCAAGACAAGGAGACAGTGAAAAAGTTACTGCAGATGGGACTAGCGAGAAGAAGTTTGACGGCGAAGGAGGGGCGGGGGGTGGGGGAGAGACCCGCGATCCAAGGAAAGGCACTGAAATAAAAATTTTTAGCAATAACAACTTCATACTACAGGTACGTTTTATTAGTGGGAAGAATCTGTGGGGGGAAGGGGCATCTAGACTAGTGGAAGAATGTTCGACGTAGTGAACAAATATTACTGACCCTGCACTCGAGGGTCTCCCGTCCGCAAACCCAGCCGAGATAAGTGAGGGGGTGAGGACCGGGACGAGTCACTAACAACCGCCCTTGGACCTTCAGGATCATAACTCGTGTTCCGCCTCTCCGGGACGGAGGGACTGTCAAAGCTCCTCCGCCGATACTGAGTCACGGTTTCCCACACCGTCTCTGACGCCGGGCACGCCGTCACCCTCGCCAGGGGTCCCCGGCCCTCGTCCGGAGGGTCGCCTCCCCCGCCACCCGTGGACTGGGACGGGTGGGAGGACAGCCGGCTCGGTCGCGGAGGCCGGGGGCCTCCCGTCGGATGAGGGGCGGTCTGGGGGCAGGGGTTGCGACTGCGAAGTGGTCAAAGGAGGACAAAACGGGAGTCACCCAGGACGCCGTCGTTGGCGTGATTGGTACGGGGGGTTCGCGTGAGGAGTCGGACTGGAGGGGCGTCCGGATGGTCCCCGACGGTGTTTCGTCGGTGTTTGGACACGTCGGATGCTCCCCGTACACCTTTTTTGCACGGGGACCTCACCTCACTTCAGGACCTCCGTGACAGGGACCAAGGACTGTCCTTTGACTACATTTATGACCCACTCGGCTACCTACGACGACTCCGAATTTTCTACAGGACTCTTAAGGTAAAAAAAATTCCGAGAGAAAATTATGAACTAGATACAGAACTTTAACGGGCAAAAACCTTCACTTTCACAATCAGTGAGTAACGTAGACTGAGAAACTCTGGGGTACCTGACATCGGACGGTCCGGGAAGACAGATACCCTAAGAGGTCCGTTCTTGTGACCTCACCCAACAGTAAAGGAAGAGGTTCCCGAGGAGGACTGGGTCCCTAGCTTGGGCCCAGAGGACTTAACGTCCGTCTAAGAAATGGTAGACTTGGTGGTCCCCTCGGGACTTTTAAGAAAAATTATTGGATCGTAGACAGATCTAAGTCGTCGATGTAATAAATCTGTTCAAAAACCAGTAAAGTAAGATAATAAATAAACATAAATCATACAACTTAGTCTCTAGTTTAACGGTTGTAGGTAACCTAGTATCTTATTCGTCTCTCAAGGTCTTTTTGTAGATGAGGACGAAATAACTGATGTCATTTCGGAAACTGACACACCTAGTGTTGTTTGACACCTTTTAAGAAGTTCTCTACCCTCATGGTCTGGTGGAATGGACGGAAAACTCTTTGGACATACGTCCAGTTCTTCGTTATCAATCTTGGCCTGTACCTTGTTGTCTGACCAAAGTTCAACCCTTTCCTCATGTAGTTCCGACATATAACAGTGGGACGAATAAATTGAAGACACGTCTCATGTAGTACACTTTATGGTCCGACCTACTTCGTCTTTGACTTTAGTTCTAACGACCCTCTTTATAGTTGTTGGAATCTATTCGTCTACTGTGGTGGGAATACCGTCTTTCACTTCTCCTTGATTTCTCGGAGAACTACTTTCACTTTCTCCTCTCACTTTTTCGACCGAACTTTGAGTTGTAAGTCTTTTGATTCTAGTACCGTAGGCCAGGGTAGTGAAGTACCGTTTACCTACCCCTTTGTTACCTTTATCACCTGTCTGAATTAAAAGAACCAAAGGTCTTAGTGACGTCTACCACTGACGTCGGTACTTCGATTTTCTGTCAACGAGGAACCTTCTTTTGGATACTGGTTGGACGACGACGACTCAGTGAAGTCAGCACAGGCTGAGACACGCTGGGGTCTCTGCCGTCGGGTGGTCTGAGGGGCAGGGACCCTAAGAGGTCCGTTCTTGTGACCTCACCCAACGGTAAAGGAAGAGGTTACGTACTTTCACTTTTCCCTTTCACTTCAACGAGTCAGTGCAGGGTGAGAAACGTTGGGGTACCTGACGTCGGGTGGTCCGAGGAGGTAGGTACCCTAAAAGGTCCGTTCCCATGACCTCACCCCACGGTAACGGAAAAGGATACTGGTTGGATCTGTCGTATAATTTTTCGTTTCTGTAATGAAACGGTTATTTCTAGACATATCGGTTTCGATACCAAAAGAGTCATCAATACATACCTAACTCTCAGCCTGGTATTGTTTCCGACTTGTGACTTATTAACTACGAAAACTTGACTCAACAACCTCTTTTGAGAACTCTCAGGGAACCTACCGTTCCTCTAGGTTGGTCAGGTAGGATTTCCTCTAGTCAGGACTCACAAGTAACCTTCCTGACTACAACTTCGACTTCGAGGTTATGAAACCGGTGGACTACGCTTCTCGATTGAGTGACCTTTTTTGGGACTACGACCCTTTCTAACTTCCGTCCTCTTCCCCTGTCGCTTCTTACTCTACCAACCTACCGTAGTGGCTGAGTTACCTGTACTCAAACTCATTTGAGACCCTCAACCACTACCTGTCCCTCCGGACCGCACGACGTCAGGTACCCCAGTGTTTATCAGTCTGTGCTGGCTCGTCGACTTGTTGTTGTTAAATCATAAGATAAAGACACAGTGAAAAGGTTTATCTTCGAAGTGATACCATATTATCTCGACTTATTTTTATTTATTTTTAGTTCCTTTTTTCTTTTCATGTTGGGGTCTTCGAGACCCGGCGTCGTCCTGACCGAGTGCGACTTCGGGTCTGTAAATTTCGGAACGATAATCAGATATTCTCCCACCTCGCCGCGTTAAGAATGCCCTAGGGCAACAAGAACAAATCAGTGATTCAACACAGACTGAGAAGACCCTGGGGTACCTGACATTGGGCGGTCCGGGGAGACAGGGACCCTAAGAGGTGCGTTCCTATGATCTCACCCAACGGTACGGAAGGGGGTTCCCCAAAAGGGTTGGGCCCCTAGTTTGGACTCAGAAAATGTAGAGGACGTAACCGTCCGTCCAAGAAATGGTGATCACGGTGGACCCTTCGGGTTAAAATAATTATATGTCGATAGTTTTACACTTTTACTGTTACCGTAATGTATTATTTACACGAAGAAATGATTACGTAATTAATTGTTCTAGATCACCACCCGGTTGTTTAACAACTGTAAAGATTCATCACTACTCACAACTCTATAGATTTTGTCGGTATTACCCTGTGTCTTATAGACACAAAAGATAGTCGTTGTTCCAGTATCCGTGACAATTACGATGACACCAGACATAAACAAAGGATAGGAGTACTTTGTTCTCCAATGTAAAACTGATCTCCAATCATATTTCTACTCTACACCGAAAAAGGGCAAGAGGAAGACCCTCTCCAGGGCTCTCTAATTCGGACGAGGACGACCATAAGTACCCAGTAGGTCGAGTCACAGGTGTGTACCCTCTGAACTTCAAATAAAACACTTAATTTTCCTTTTCTTATCTCATGTAGGAAAAAGAGGATCCAATCCCGAGTCAACACAGGCTGAGAAACGCTGGGGTACCTGACATCGGACGGTCCGAGGAGACAGGTACCCGGGTACCTAAGAGGTCCGTTCTTATGACCTCCCCCAACGGTAAAGGAAGAGGTCCCTGAGTAGGTGTAGGTCCCTAGCTTGAGTGAAGAAATTGGACCTTTCGTTTTCGTTTTTTTTTTTTTTTTTTTTTTCGGTCGACGAAGGGAGAGACCATGTAGTCTCTGGTCCAACCCACTACCTGTAATTCTTGCAGGAGTTTAGTCTCTTAGAGTCCCGACCTCCGGACGCCTCCCTATAACGACGAAGGGCTCGAAAGATTTTAGTACATCGTAGTTTATTNTTTTTTTTTTTTTTTTTTTTTTTTCGGTCGACGAAGGGAGAGACCATGTAGTCTCTGGTCCAACCCACTACCTGTAATTCTTACAGGAGTTTAGTCTCTTAGAGTCCCGACCTCCGGACGCCTCCCTATAACGACGAAGGGCTCGAAAGATTTTAGTACATCGTAGTTTATTATAACAAGTGTGAAGTGCGATATTTGGACAATGAATTTTTCACAGGGACGGGATTCAGTGACTTATCGATGTGTGTCTCGCTCTCGTTTCCCTTCGGTAAGGGAATCCCTATACCAGAGTTTCTCCATTGTAAAATAGACAAAGTGGTTGGTCATCGTTATAAAGACGGTCAAGAACATTGTGTAGACGGAAACAAAAGTATCCTAGACCCGACCTCAAGGCACTTGAGACATCGACCAGTGGTCGTACGGTCGAATGGGGGTCTCGGGTCTTTCCTTAAAGACATCCGCTCAGTCTTGGGTGCGGGGGAAGGGGAACCAAGTAGGGGCCACTGGGACTTTTCCCCGTTCTCGACCGACTAAATGTTAACAGGACACTCTGGAAATGTCACTTCGACTACCTCGAAGTCAAGTCTCGGGACTGCACGTGTCCGGGAAAAGATCAAACCCCGGACAAAGGAAATAAAAAAGAATTTCTGGCGGAGATGTAATGAGTCCGAAACCCGGGATGCTTCGGATCTAACGAACGACGAACGTTAGGTGGCACCGTCCCTTCCGACCGGGGCTCGGTACCCAAGGATGGGGAAGGTGTCGACGGGTCGAGCGCTGACGCAAAAGGAGTTGCTGACTCAAGATTAGCCACGTTACCCCCGTCTTTCCTTTACGGGCTTAAGGGACGAAATGGACACTTTTGGAGGGTAGCCAGAAGGTAAAAGGAAAGATGGAAGCGAAGACCGGAGACATAGCTGTGAGTTTCGTTGTTACTTTCGACACACAACGACTTCGTTTCACTTACTTCTCAGACTGAAGCAAAGACTACAAACTAACCCTGTAGGAAGCTCGGATGGGGAGGGGAGCGGAGAAGGTCGAGGTCCTTTGAACGGGACCGGAAACCGTGATCGCCCTCCCCGTTTGGCACGCCCAGTCGGGCTCGGAGTCTCGGCAATCGTTCAGGGGAGCGGATTTATAGTACTCCGGGGTCGAGGGACGACAGAGGGTTTGGTGAGGACCTGGACAAGGGGTCCTTCCTTCTTCAGACTCTTCGACGGGATAAAGAGGTGTCTCTCGGAGCGATACACTCGTTATTTGGAAGGTATAGGAGAACTCGACACACACACACACACACACACACACACACACACTAATAGTCACACTTGGTGTAAACCCTCATAACCCCCAGGTGGGGCAGAGACGCCCCACCGAGACTGTGTCTTGGAGGTAGTGGTGCCTACTGCACACGTTGTCCTAAGAACAGAAATAGAGAACGAGACTGGGGAGGTGTGTGTAGGAAAGGCCCTCACTGTTTATGTACAGATAGCGCAATCCAATGACTCTAACGTCCCAAATGGACAGTGTCGTTCGATCATAATGGCATTGATGGTGTCCGTTACTGTTTCCTCTGAGATCAAGATCAGTGCAGACAAGTTAATTAGGAGTGTAGCATTCTTCGAAGAGCCTTCGACCGCCCCCCCACCCCCCACCCCTTAGTGACCTACAGAGGGAAAGACCGAACTGTCTTCCACGACTGAGGAATAGATCGTTTCGCCGACACCTATCATTTCGGTAAACTACGTGCTGCATCCTTATTTCTACGACACTAAACCCTTACTACTTAATAAATGAGTATAATTATACTGAAATGAGTAAGTACCTCTTCCGTTACCGTGGGGTGAGGTCATGAGAACGGACCTTTTATCGTCGTCGTGAGTAAGTATCATAAAAGGGAACCTTTATTCTCCCCTCCCTCTTCCAATAGTACACAATATTTCGTTATCCTCGTCCCTTCCTTTCTTGCTTGGGTCTCGTCGTTTTAGTCGGTAGATTATTCGTCAGGGGAGTCCGTCAGAGGTGTCGGGTTCTTTCGACGTCCAGTCCTTGAAGGGAGGGGAGGGAGGAGGTAGAGTTCTAAAGTGGGTTTTCCCACTAAAGAGCTTCTTTTCTACCTGAATACAAGCAGGGGAGAGGAGGACCTGTGTAAAGTCGAGGGCACTGCACACAAAGAGAAAGGAGAGACAGAGGGTGTGGGTCAAAGATACACCTTCGTGACAAGGGTGACGGACGGAGGTGGGAGGCTCCCCTCTCCTCGGGGCCTAATACTTTGTCGCCACACGCTCGTTCGTCTCCTCTTTCGTCGGCAGTGACCCCAAGTCAGTTAAAGTGGCTTCAAAGTGGACTTTCCAACACTACCGAAACACAGGACTACCCCGAGACCCTCTGATGACTCTGGCCTTCTCAGAGTCAACGTCTTCTCAGACGTCTACACTCACGTCTCAGTCTAAAGTCTCCGCGGTTTTTCGGTACGGACCCTCTGTTTCATAGAGGCTGTACGTCCGACCCCGTTCGGACACCCAGTCTCTTTAAGTCCGAGTGAGTGGTTTTGCTCGTCTGAGAAAACGTGCCGCCGGTAGATCACACCTGTCCCGTCTAGGCTCCAGAGAGACGAGATTTGTTCGACGAACAAAGTGTACGGGTGACCTGGTCGACTACACCTGAAGGTCCCACGTCCGAGCTGGAGCACCTAAAGTAGTTCCGGAGACTCTTTCAGACTGTACTTGTCAAAGACCTACTCGAGATCGACAGAGAATAAAGATCGACCGTCTTCCTGGAACTGACCACAGACTGTACGACACCGGAACTATGCGGTACGGATGAAAACCCGTTTCTATCTCGTCGGTGTAAATAGTTTTCGATCCAGTTAACAGGTTTTATAAATTCTCAATTCCTCCGTGCCTACTCGTGTATGGTGCCTAAATTACATTTTTAGAAGACACCTGTCGTGTCTTACTTCAACTTCACTGAACCAGTATCAAGTTTAAATTGTCTACCCGAAAATTGACTGAGATCCCATAATTAAGGACCCCGAAGACATTTTTCACCGGTGTTAGACCCACAGAATTTTGTTGCCTTTACATAGGAGAGTGTTAAGACCCGGATCTTCAGGTTTTAATTCCTCAGTAGTCATGATATGAGTAACGCTTCCGAGGTCCTTTCTGAGAAGGAACGGAGTAGACCGAGGACCACTAGCGGTCGTTAGGATCACAAGCAACCAAACACCGTTGTATAGAGGTTGAGACGGAGACAGAAGTGTCCTGGGAGAAAGGACAAAAATACAGAGACCTAGGGCTAATAAAGGGAAAACAACATTCCTGGCCAGTGACCTAATCCCGACCGTGTCGAAGGCATATTGAAGTAGAATTACTGTAGATGCTTCTGGGATAAAAGTTTGTTCTAGTGTTAGGTCCATGACCCTCAAATCCTGAACTTGTCTAGAAAGAAAAATTTTACCTTTATTGAACTTGTTTAAGACTCCCCTCTGTGACAAGTTGGGTATTGTGGAGCATGCCGGCTGTCACACCACGTCGACGGTAACTTGCTAGAGTGCTACCACTACTCCGGTGTAGTACTATCTACTAGGACCCCTTCCTCCCACCACGAGGATTGGACGACCACCCACGTAGGACTCCGAAGAACCGCCCTAAACCGAGGAAGACTAGGGGAACTGAAGGTACGGCGTGAGAGGTAAAGAGAGAGAGAGAGTTGACAAATAAAAATTAACCTCCAATTAACGAAATGACATAGCACAACACACCTTTTAAGACTTTCTCTACCCTTATGGTCTGGTGGACTGGACGGAGAATTCTTTGGGCATACGTCCAGTCCTTCGTTGTCAATCTCGACCTGTGCCTTGTTTTCTGACCAAGGTTTAGTCCTTTCCTCATGTAGTTCCGACATATAACAGTGGGACGAATAAATTGAATATACGTCTCATGTAGTACTTTTTACGACCCGACCTACTTCGTGTTCGACCTTAGTTCTAACGGTCCTCTTTATAGTTATTGGAGGCTATACGTCTACTGTGGTGGGATACCGTCTTTCACTTCTCTTTGATTTCTCGGAGAACTACTTTCACTTTCTCCTCTCACCTTTTTCGACCGAATTTCGAGTTGTAAGTCTTTTGATTCTAGTACCGTAGGACAGGGTAGTGAAGTACCCTTTATCTACCCCTTTGTCACCTTTGTCACCGACTGAAATTAAAACCCCTCGAGGTTTTAGTGACGTCTACCACTGACGTCGGTACTTTAATTTTCTGCGAATGAGGAACCTTCCTTTCAATATTGGTTGGATCCGTCGTATAATTTTTTTTCTCTGTAATGAAACGGTTGTTTCCAGACAGGTCAGTTCCGATATCAAAAAGGTCATCAGTACATACCTACACTCTCGACCTAATATTTCTTTCGACTCACGGTTTCTTAACTACGAAAACTTGACACCACAACCTCTTCTGAAAACTCTCAGGGAACCTGACGTTCCTCTAGGTTGGTCAGGTAGAATTTCCTCTAGTCAGGACCCACAAGTAACCTTCCTGACTACAACTACGACTTTGAGGTTATGAAACCGGTGGACTAAGCTTCTTGTCTGAGTAAACTTTTCTGGGACTACGACCCTTTCTAACTCCCGTCTCCTCTTCCCCGACTGTCTCCTACTCTACCAACTTACCGTAGTGGCTGAGCTACCTGTACCCAAACCCACCTGAGGTCCTCAACCACTACCTACCCCTCCGGACCGCACGACGCCAAGTACCCCAGCGTCTCAGCCTGTGTGACTCGCTGACTTGACTTGACTTGACTGACACAACCAAAGATGGTGCATAGTCACACTTAGTCGGTACCCCTGTGTATACAAGGGAGGGAGAACTCGGAGGAAGGGCGAAGGGTGGGGTAGGGTGGGGAGATCCAACAGCGTCTCGTAACCGGAACTCGAGGGACCCAGTGTGCCGTTTAAGGGTGACCGACAGATTATTAAAATGCACACCACTACACGTACGAAGACAAGGAGGAACCAGAGGTGAAGACTACGAAGAAGGAGTCGGGTGGGTAATTCGCTTAGAATCTAAGAGTACGATACATGAAAAATACTCACTCGGCTGGAAGGCGTCGAAGGCACAACTATAGGGTCACTGAGGTTTTAGACACGGTCACAGAGGACTTTAGTCTAATCTGTAACATTTCATGGAGTTGACTTATATAGGATTGGACCGGAAACGTCGAAGAAAAAGTTTTGGACCCGGAGGAGGCCCCAAAGGTCAGAGTCAGACACCGTAGCGGTAACCAGAGGTCACTCTGGGAACTAGAGGGGGCCAAGAAGAAACGGGTGTAGGTCGGTCTGTAGTTCAGATTAACTACGACGTAGACTTGATAACACGTTCATACAGAGACATTAAAGGAAAAATAAAGTGACGATAATGGAACCAAGTTCAGTGACTAAAAAAAAAAAAAAACAGAAGCCATTGACATTGTCCAAAACTTAACCAGAGGGTCTGAGACTAGAATAAGAGTCGATTAAACGAAAGGTGTGTCGTCGGTCTTACGTTTGTGTTAGTACAATAAAGGGACGAATTTTGGGAAGTTATCTAAGGGTTGAAGAAATCTTATACTCAGTTGGAGGGATTGTACCAGAGTACCTTTGTCGCACCGGACTAGCGACGAACGCAGAGGTCTGAGAGAAGAGACAGAGGCGGAGAGAGAGGGGGAGGAAACGGAGTGGGAGGTGTAGAAACATGGACGAAAGGCACTCGTAGCGTACGAGAAGGAAAGAGAGAAACGGATTAATTGACTATGAGTGTAAAGTCCAGAGTCAAATTTACAGGAAGAACATGCCTCCGGAAAGGACTCGGTACCGAACCCGGGTAGTTACTGACCAGATGGCGTAACGTGTTGAAGGTTCCCACTTTACACACGACACAACACACACTTACGACGGGCCTGTAACACGTTACGTCACTGGTCCGCGCGTCTGCACCAAGGAGGGTGGAGGCTAGGAGACGACATCAGGACCGTGTACCCTCCTCGAGTCAGTTGTGAACACTTTGCTCATTTACTCCGCACTCTCCTTACTGAGAGAATTACTCACGTATGTTCTTTTTATTTTTTTCACACCCGTACCTTTTCTAGGACCTTTGGTATGGAAAATGTCTTTTAAAATTCTTGGATGCCCATCAATCGGACTTGTCCAACTAATCTTATCTATCTTGTCGACGGAAGGTATAAACTTCCCGATTAGGTACACCTCTACTTTATGTAAATAAGATAAAATAGGGTCTTTTATATTTACTTTGTTAACTTCCGTTCAATGTCCCTTCGTTTAAACCAGGACTATTATTTAAGTTTATCGAAAGGTTATCGCTTCCGAGAAGCCTTTGCCCTGTTCACCGTGTGTCTCACCATTCGAGACGGAATAGCGTTTGTAACGGCACACTCGGACTCCAGGCAGACGATCCTAGTAACACCGACCGTCGACCCGTCGACTTGTTCTCTCGGAGACTTCCACCTCACGTATGCAGTTATACGTTTAGTCCCCGATAAAGGAGATGGAAGCCCTTTCCTTAACTCTAATCCGTTAAATATGTTCAGTTGTCATCCACGTCTCATCCCTAAACTTGAGTTTTACAAGCACTAAATTACTGATATCTCTTTCGAAAGAAAAAGTAATTCGAGTTAGTTCGTAAATAAATTACGAAAGAGGCTCGAACTGTGACAACCCCTATATCCTGACGGTTCTAGGACGTGAGTTTCCGAGTGTCACCCCTTCCTCTCCCGCCCTACTCGACTCTCGTCGGAACTGTATTTGTGCAATGACACCCTTCTATCGACCACCCCTCCACGATACTTCGACCACGAGTCGAGTAACAAGACACTACTGGACCTTCCCACCCACCCCCACGAGTGCTCCCTCTGAGTCCTCCCTCCCTTATATGCATACGTGTCTCGACTAAGCACAACAACATGTCGGCTTTGACTGTGTAGTAACATTTCATCAATA
This sequence comes from Capra ibex, assembly GCA_006410555.1. NCBI lineage: Eukaryota > Metazoa > Chordata > Mammalia > Artiodactyla > Bovidae > Capra > Capra ibex. Next base: position 3,802,943 of record SJYO01036187.1, read on the forward strand.
CGAATTTAATTTTTTGATTTTTTTGGGTAACTCTGTCAAAGTGTCAGTCCAAACTCTTTGTTACAGTTCGAATCCTTTATTAATCTTCTGTTCCGGAAAGTCTAATGGTAGCTAATAGATTTGCACACTGTGTCTGCATACCAGTTAATCTCCTCTATTCTTATGACAGAAGGTAACACCCTTTTCTTCTTAGTAGTCTTTTCCGGGACTCTTCTTCCCTTTCTCGACATTTCGCCAAGGGGGAGTCTTCTTTACCCCACTCTACCATCTCGAGACACTCTTTACGTCTACGCCCGTTCTAGCACGTCTAAGCCCGTTCTAACACGTCGACCCCGAGGAGTGTGCGAAGTAACGACCGTGGTCCCACACCCGAACCGAGACGTCTCGAGACCAAAGAAATCTACCTCCGCTAGTCTTTCACCCTGCACCCGACCGGACTCTGAACTGACTTTCACTCCTAAGGACAGAACGCCACTTTCCCTTACTCGAGGAAGGGACAGGACTTGAGGGAGTTTACTACCCCCAAGTCACCTACTCAGTCTCCACTGAGTCGGTGAGTCTTTCTCCTTCCCTATGCCCCTCGGAGCTCTACCTCCTCCGACCTGACGAATATCGGGCTCTCCAGTGCGTATAAAAAGTACGTCTAAAACCGAAATTGGCGTTTGAGCTTATTATCACTGAATCAGTTTTCCGTTTAACAATAGAGTGTCTAACTTTTAAGAGTTCACCAAGAGTCTTAAACTAACCAATTAACTAACTAACCAATTAGGTACCCAAAATGTTTCAGTGGTTCCAGGATTAAGAAAGGTAATAAGACACACGATAAAAAACGAAAAACTAAATAGAAGAGTCCGACTCAAGGGAGAACCAGAGTCCTTTCCGAATCTTTACGCCTGTTGTTGGTCTCCCTATTTTTCCGGATCAACAAAACGAGACCTCTCATTCTTTGAGTAATAAGTCATCAGGAAGTCGGTTGGAGAGTAGTATGAAGAAACTGCACCAAGATAGTGTTTGGAAACAGATTTAGTCAGTAACCTGTCCCCCTCATTTTAATACTACCCTCACCGGGTCGAGGGGACTTAATGTCCCTACGGACTGTCGCCTTGTTTTAGTCCGAACAAAGAGTACCCTCTGCTCCTTTTACCGTCGGCGACCGTCGACGGTGTAAAAGAAAGATCAATGCTACGACTCAAGAAATCCAAATCACCTCTCTACTGGACCGAACGGACTCGACGCCAGGAACAGTCCTGGACACCAACTGTATAACGACACCAGGACACTAAGAGTGACCTCGTTACTCAACACCCAAGTTGCGGGTACCAAAAATTCCGTTGAGTGTCAGGAATGACACCCGGACCACAACACGATCCGGTCATCGTGGCATAAAGTACCTCATGGATACAGTTATAGGTTTTTTCCCCGATAAAGGAGATGAAAGTCTATTCCTTAACTCTAATCGGTTAAATATGTTCAGTTGTCATCCACGTCTCATCCCTAAACTTTAGATTATATACATAAAGAAAAAAAAAAATTCACTTCACATCAACCAAATGTCAAAACATAAGAAAGGTACAAACGTCGTTTCTCTAAGTTAATATATATATATGACTCGTTAAGTCAACGAGTCAGCACAGGCTAAGACACTGGGGTACCGGGGTACGTCGTACAGTCCGGTGAGACAGGTAGTGGTTGAGGACCTCAAATGAGTTCAGGTAACTTAGACACTACGGTAGGTTGGTAGAGTAGGAGACAGTCGGGGAAGAGGAGGGCAGAAGTTAGAAAGGGTCGTAGTCCCAGAAAAGGTTACTCAGTCAAGAAACTTAGTCCACCGGTTTCATAACCTGAAAGTCGAAGTCGTAGTCAGGAAGGTTACTTGTGGGTCCTGACTAGAGACAATCTTACCTGACCAACCTAGAGAAACGTCAGGTTCCCTGAGAGTTCTCAGAAGAGGTTGTGGTGTCAAGTTTTCGTAGTTAAGAAGCCGTGAGTCGAAAGAAGTGTCAGGTTGAGAGTGCTGATGACCTTTTTGGTATCGAAACTGATCTACCTGGAGAAAACCGTTTCATTACAGAGACGAGCCTCTTCCGTTACCGTGGGGTGAGGTCGGGAGAACGACCCTTTTAAGGTCAGCCTGTGCTTACTCGCTGAAGTGAAAGTGAAAAGTGAAAGTACGTAACCTCTTCCTTTACCGTTGGGTGAGGTCACAAGAACGGACCTCTTAAGGTCCCTGTCCCCTCGGAGTACCCGACGGCAGATACCCCAGCGTGTCTCAGCCTGTGCTGACTTCGCTGAATCGTCATCGTCGTCGTCGTCATTACAGAGACGAAGAATTATACGACAGATCCAACCAGTATTGAAAAGAAGGTTCCTCGGTCGTAGAAAATTAAAGTACCGACGTTAGTGGTAGACGTTAATAAAACCTCGGGGGGAGGGGGGTTTTATGTATATATATTTATTTTAAAAGAATAAAAACCGACACGGTACACAGAACGCCCCAGAAACAAGAGACTGGTCCCTAACCTAACCGGGGGTCGTCACTTTCGAGTTTCACGAGTGGTGACTCGGTGGTCCCTTAAGGGTCATTCGGAAACAATTAATAGACAAAACATATATCATACATAGACAATTAGGGTTTAAGGATTAAATCGGGAGAGGGAGGGGAAAGTTAGGATTCACATAAAAGATACAAACACTCAGACAAAGACAAAACATTTATTTGAGAAACACAAATATAAAATCTAAAGTGTACCTCCACTCTAGTACACTATAAACAGAAATAGACTGAAGTGAACCACACGATTAGAAATACAGGTAGGTGCAACGATATTCACCGTAATAAAGTAAGAAAAAATACTAATTCATCATAAAGTGAATACAAATATATATGTATCGTAGAAGAAATAAGTGAGTAGACAACTACCTGTAGATCCAGCAAAGGTACGAAACCATTAACATTTGTTACGTCGATAATTGCAACCTCACGTACATAGAACATAAAGATGGTAAATATAGAGTGACAGAGAAAGAAGATTAAATCCGAAACGTACCCAGACCCTTATTCGAAACCACACACTAAAGCTTGGAACGAAACTGATTCTTCTCGAAGGGACCACCGAGTCTACCGTTTCTTAGACGGACATTCCGTCCTCGGGGACCGAGATGGGGACCCAGTCCTTCCCGGGGACTTCTTCCCTTACCGATGGGTGAGGTCATGAGAACGGACCTCTTAAGGTACCTGTCTCCTCGGACCACTCGATGTCAGGTGCCCCGACGCTTCTCAGTCTGTATTAACTCGGTGATTGTGTGAAAAACCGATTCTCGGTCTGACTTCTTTTTTAAGGTTAGGTAATACCTAGTTATAAAATTATTTGTGTTATTGTTTTTAATGATCCTTTTACTTTATCTTTACTATTTCCATATATTTTACGTTTGGGGTAAGGTCACTAAGTTAGATTATTTGTTTCACTTTCACTTCAACGAATCAGCACAGGCTGAGAAACGCTGGGTACCTGACATCGGGTGGTTCGAGGAGGCAGGTACCCTAAGAGGTCCGTTCTTATGACCTCACCCAACGGTACGGAGGAGGTTTGTTTGTTTTATGGGACAGTTCAACGATACGTCAAAAAATTCGTGAATGAGAAACAAGGAACAGGGAACGGTCTCAGACCAGCGACGGCCGTCTGGTCGTGACCAGAAGTCGGTGTCACTCGTCGTGACTAAATCCGTCAAAAGACGGAGGTAGGAGAAAGGGATCTGACGTTGAGTCCTACAAACCACGATTACGGAGTCAACTCTACTCCTACCCTCTTAACGACAATACAACCCGGTCTGTAGTCCCCTTCTCCAGTCCAAAACGTGACAACAGAAGAACCCCGGAAAAGTAGTTATCTGTTTAATATGAACCCTTTTGCGAAAAAAAAAAAAATTTCATTTAACAAAAACCTCGTGGCAACGAAGTGTTACAATACACTCAAAGATGACATCAGTTCACTTAGTCAATATGCGTATGTATATAGGGGGGGAAATCCTAAAGGAAGGATAAATCCAGTGGCGTCTCGTGACCACTGAAAGACAGGAGAGTAATACATCCTTTGTAACTATGTTTTTACTGGTATAACTCGACTTTGTCTGAACACAACCCCCTCACTGTTTGTCGCACGTGTGGTCTCCTTTTCTAGACACAGACCTCCAAGGGTCAACCTGCACAGTGATCTACTACTAAGTAGAACCAGTTTTTTTTTTTGTTTTTTTTGTTTTGAACTAAACTTACTGAGGTCCCAACTACAAACTTGTGATAATAAAAAGACTGCATTTTTACTGAAGGCAGACCACTCTATACAAACATTTATACAATCAGGAAAATAAATAATCCTTTCAGGTTCTTTAGATATAAATCCCTTGGAAGATTCTTTAAATCTAGATCACAGGAGAGTCAAGTCAAGTCAAGTCAAGTCAACGAGTCAGCACAGGCTGAGAAACGCTGGGGTACTTAGCGTCGTACGGTCCGGAGGGACAGGTAGTGATTGAGGGCTTCAAGTGAGTCTGAGCGTAGGTAGCTCAGTCACTACGGTAGGTCGGTAGAGTAGGAGACAGCAGGGGAAGAGGAGGACGGGGGTTAGGGAGGGTTCCATTCCTCGTCGTCGACACGAAACGACCTCGTCGACACTTCTCTATAGGGTGCAGGTTCCATTTTCTTTGGGTTCATTCTGCCATCCACAACGTTCTCCCGTCTGTATGACTTTGGTATTAGTGTCTTTTGATCAGTTAGATTAGTGTGATCCTGGTGTCGGAACAGATTGAGTTACTTTGATTCGGTACGGGACACCCCGGTGGGTCCTGCCCGTCCGTACCACCTCTCCAGACTGTGTCACACCAGGTGACCTCTTCCCTTACCGTTTGGTGAAGTCACAGGAGATTCTAAATCTTTTAGATTTCACCGGTATACACGTCACATACTTTGGCCATCGCCATGTATACACCTTTATTCCTAGGCGGTCGACGGCCCCGGGAGGTCGGAAGGCGGAGGACGAGAGTGGGTGTCTACTGCACCTTCGGAGAGACGTGAGGAGGAACCTGACGTAAGACGACCGGAGGGAAGACGACGGAACTCGGACCCAGTGAAGCCACGGGAACGTCTACTGAATGGGTTTTCCACCGAAAGGTTGAGGTGCTGGACGTATGGAGGTTACTGGAAAAGGAGACGGAAATGAGTCAGGAGGCGACATTTTAGACATCGGACCCGACACAGTACTTTCGGTGGGTTGGAGGGTTTAGAGGAGCGGATCAGAGAGACGAGACAGGTGACGGAGAAGAATCGCAAAGTCTACGATGGTGGTGTTGATAAGGGACTAGAGGCGTGGGAGGCCTAGGAGCGGACCGAGTAGACGCACTAGAGAAAAGTCGTTAAGAGAGGACAGAAGGGAAATCATCAGTTGAGACTTAGGACCTAGGTTGACAGGTTAGGCCGAGAATCCACAGGTGAGCCACTAGAGACAAGGAACAGGAAGACCCTATGAGTACCTCGTTTTGTTAAGGTGGAAGAGGTTCGAATGGGATCCGACGGTTCTGTTACGACTCTTTCCACTATGTTGGACCGTCTTGTGAAGTTAAAAACGGAAAAATTGGAGTTGGCCCGAGACGTGACGGACCTTGAGGCGGTACAAAGAACGCTCAACAAACGAAGGGTGTAAAAACCGTTGTAGTAGAGTTTAGAAATAAAGAGGGGAGTTTGGAAGAAGACAAGAGACCAGGAATAACTGAGAAGTCTCTCTTATCTTTGGTAGACTACCTTTGTTGGAGTTGAAGGACGGTTGCTTAGAAGTCGGGTCTACGAAGACATGGGTGACAGGGACGAAGGAAGGACAAGAAGCCACCTGCCCGAGGAGGAGTAAAGTTTCCGTGGGGGGGTGGCGGGGGCGGGCCGGAACGAAAAGGGAAGTAGGGTGGACGAGGACGAAAGACTTCTGACACAAGTCCCCGAGAGGGTAGAGTGAGGAGAGAGAAGTTGACGAAAAGGAGGGGCTAACCGGGTCGCAGAATCGTCTCGACAGGTGTGAACTCGAGTGAGGGGGGCGGGGGGTGGTAAGCATGTTGGGGTAGATAGACCGGAGAGTGATGAGGGGACGTCAGAACCTCTACTGCAGTGGTCCCGGGGGTGAACGACGTAGGTCGTCTCCGACAAAACAGAACCAGAATGAACCGAAGGGTCATCGTAAAAGGAGGAATGGGGAACCGTGTCAAAAGGGGAACAGGAGTCCCTACGGTGAGAAGAGTATAAAGAAAAATGGTGAGTCCAGCGAGAAAGTTCAACGAAAAGTCGGAGAGGACGAGACTTAATATTTACCGACCGAAGAGACCCGAAACCAAGACCTGAGAGAGCAGTGAGACGTGTGAAGGGGAACCACTAAGCGAGGTCCGGTAGTAAAGTGCATGACAGAGATGCCGTCACTGTCGGCCGGACGCCGTTAAATAGAGGTCTGAGGTGTAGAGACAGGTCGGCTGGTGAGACCTGTATGAGTGAGGTTTGGAGTCTCCGTTGAGGCTGAGCTACCCAGTTACATCTCCCACAGTTGAGTTTTTTTTTTTTTTTTTTTCTCGTGTTACCCTCTCAACGTTCAACTCAAAATAAACCCCGTTTTAGTCCTGGTATCGACCCTCTGTCGTGAAATCTATCGAGACTCTTTGACGAGGTTTCTCCACCCCGTCCGACCTCCCCCCTTCCAGTCATATACACAGTAAAACCACTTCCCCCGTATGTACGTTAGTTCGTGAATAGAATGGTTTTCAAAAGACGATCAGTGACCCTTGTCTACAGTAGTACTTCCTTAAATCGCGAAAAGATCTAAACTCCTCTACGTTTTTAACCCGAGTATTTTAGTCGAGGATTTTTATAGGTTGATAGACTTCTGGACAAGACGGTCAAAAAGGTCTCGCGTCTCACGGAGTAAGGGCTAAAGGTGGGACTGGAGGGTTGTGTTGTGTGTGACGACATAACTGTAAGTCGTCAATGGCGTCGTGTACTAAATTAGGAACCTCCCCATTTACCGTTCGTGGGAACCGTTCACGGTTAAACTTCAACTGCTCACGTAGTGGAAGGAGACGTTTGGCCGAAGAAGAGATGGGTCAACGAGTACTGTCTTTAGACTCCAAACAAACCCAGTAGTGGACGGTAATGGTGAGAGTAGACTCATCAACGACTTATAGACTAGTGAGCGTGAAGAGAGTTAAGGACAAAGAATGGTGGAATCAGGTCTGACGTTGAAGGAGAACAGACCTAACGATCGTTTACCAAGGATGCACCAGAGCAAGTCTTCTATGCGTAAAAGGAGAGATGGATTATCGGAAGTTATCGAAGGGAATCGAGAATCCAATTTCACACTTTTAAAATGGGGACGGGTAACGAAGTTCGAGTAGAATTTAGAGAGAGGGAGTTCGTACTACAGGGAGTGCATAGCCCGAAGTAAAAAATGAAGGAATTTGTCAAATTCGAGACAGGATGAAGGTTCGGAGTCTAATACTCTCCCATACCTCTTCCGTCTCCCAGGACTTTCCCAGGACCAAGTCGATAGTCATTTTAGTGGGAACGAAGTCTCTGTGGACGAAGGGTAAGAAGAGTCAAGATTCCCCGGAAAGTCAAGTCAAGTCAAGTCAAGTCAGCGAGTCAGCACAGGTTGAGAAACGCTGGGGTACTTAGCGTCGTGCGGTCCGGAGGGACAGGTAGTGGTTGAGGGCCTCAAGTGGGTCTGAGTGCAGGCAGGTCAGCCACTACGGTAGGTCGGTAGAGTAGGAGACAGCAGGGGAAGAGGAGGACGGGAGTTAGGGAGGGTCGTAGTCTCAGAAAAGGTTACTCAGTTGAGAAGTGTACTCCACCGGTTTCATGACCTCAAAGTCGAAATCGTAGTAAGGAAGGTTTCTTGCGGGTCCCGACTAGAGGAAGTCTTACCTGACCAACCTAGAGGAACGTCAGGTTCCCTGAGAGTTCTCAGAAGAGGTCGTGGTGTCAAGTTTTCGTAGTTAAGAAGTCGGAAATGAATTTTTTTTTTATTTTTTAAATGTAAACAAACAAAAAATTAACTTCCTATTAATGAAATGTCTTAACTCAACCGAAGACGGTTTGGAGTCGTACTTAGTCGGTGTCCGTATGTAGACAGGGGAGGGAGGACTTGGAGGGAGGACGGAGGGAGGGGGAGGGTGGGACGTTCCCCAGAAATTATGTGCCAAGAGGGACGATTGCCAGAGTAGCGGAGGGAAAAACAACCGGTCGAGGGTGAGTAAGGGGTGCAGGTAGGTCCACTTACAGTGGAAGGGTGCCTTCGGAGGGAGATTGGACTCAGATCCACTCAACGAGAGAATTTTCAAGGATAAAGAGTAAATCAACTGTAGTGTTAATATTACTTTAACACAACAATTGAAACATTACAGATAAAGGTGGGGATCGATACTTTAGGTACTTCCACCTAAGGTACAGACTAAGTGACGTAAAAAGAAGTCGGGAGTTGTATCATGAATGTCGTCTTGTCCAAGACTCACTTATTTATATGGAGAGTATTGTTAAGACTAAACTCCGTTTCGGGTCTCTCCTCGGGTCAGACGGACAAAAATAACCTTGGGGTAGGAACAGTGTATACATACACCTTTAATAAGAAAAAAAAAAAAATTAAATAAATAAAAGTAACGTCCGATGAATGAAATGTTATGACATCACCAAAACGGTATGTAACTGTACTTAGACGGTACCCACATGTACACAAGGGACATACACCTTTAATAAGATATTCCACTAAACTAATCAATAAATACGACGTAAGATTCAAGTCAGTGATTAATTTGGGACCACCTCTCTAAACTATCCTAGGCCAACCCCTTTACTATAGGAGGGGTGGGGGGGGGAGGAGTATTAGGTCCTTCTACAGAAGTCTATCTGTACGGTAAGGTCCGACATATACCCCGTTTGAGATCCGAGACAATATGTTGCCGAAAAACTAGAACCCTTTTTAAAAAAAAAAGAATTTATCACCATTTTCTTTTTCGTCCCGTCATCCGACTGAGTAAAAAGTCCAACAAGCGTCCCTTCATTGTTACTACCTATTACTCGTACATACTTGCTTCGAGTCACAACATTAGTTCGCTTTGAAAGATGTATCAATTAGATTAGATATAAATTACATTACACGTTGATGACGACGAGACTTACTTTAACCCACAAATACAATTCGTCAAGTGACGGTGACGACGACGACAATTCAACGCTGAGACACTCTGACGTATCTACCGTCGGGTGGTCCGAGGGGGCAGGGACCCTAAGAGGTCCGTTCTTGTGACCTCACCAAACGGTAAAGGAAGAGGTCTCGTACTTTCACTTTTCCCTTTTCCTTCGGAGAGTCAGCACAGACTGAGAATCGTTGGGGTACCTGACGTCGGGTGGTCCGAGGATCCAGGATACGTTAAGATTACTGACCTTAAGTATACGTATAAAAAATTGAAATAGTTCGACTCATAAAGACTCAGGTTGAAGTTCGTGAGTTTTTTGATAGTAGAGGGAAAAAAGAAGAAGTTGCCAAGTAAAACGAGAGGAGAACCTTCACCACTCATCCCTCCTTCTTCCGCAGTACTATGTTCCATATCCGGATCACTTGCCGTGTGCCCTACAGGCTGAGAACAGGTGCCACAATCGTATCGCGACTCGAATGGTAGAGAGTGCACTCGTAAAGGGGTCTACAGATTTCTCGTGCGACACGACGAGTCAGCACAGACTGAGGAACACTGACCCACCTGACGTCGGCCGGTCCGAGGAGACAGGTACCCTAAAAGGTCCGTTCTTATGACCGCGCCCCACGGTAGAAGATGAGGTCCCCTAGAAGGACTGGGTCCCTAACTCGGACGTAGAGGACGCAACCGTCCACTTAAGAAATGGAGGGACCTTCGGACCTCGACGAAATTAATCAATGAGGCGTGAAACGTACATAGGTGCGGAAAAAGTGAATGTTGTCGCGGAACTTCCTTACTAACGAGAGAGACATAATATCTCTTATGACTTCATTCGGTACACCGAACGTCGGTTCTGACTCGTCCAAGGTCTCGGACGGGTACAGTAGGTCCACGACACCTTACTCTTCGTCAGACACAATAAGGGTATAGGAGAGATCGGCCTCACGGCTCGAGACCTTCGAGTCCCGAGACGCCCACGAGTCGGGACGAACCTCTCCCCTCGATAACTGTCGTGTGCCTAGTGACCCTTCGACAAACCTTTTAGGGGGCACGTCTGGGACGTTTGTTTCCTCGTACAGGACCTCCTCTCAAATTCACCTTCACCCAGACCGACCGACTTTTAGACTGAGACCCTAATCCTCGAGTCCCCAACTTCCCTTGAATGACCAAAATTTGGAAAACCTGACGACCTTGGTTAAAAGGAGTCTCTCAGACAAAATTTGATAACACTGACCAATTTACACAAAAATTCCTTTATTAAGGTAAAAGACTGCCAAATACTTTCCACACTATGTATTGATGGTTCTTCTCGAAAGTTAGTCGTTCTTCATTGGACAAAAAGGTATGTTTCACCGATAATGAAATCAATTCGTACATGGTGCCGAAAAAACCTCAGACCTGTCTGAATGCCCTCCATCCCCACTGTCTGCATGTTAAGGGTGATCTGAAAAAGTTTAAAACCTTCAATAAGTTTCCGTTAGGAGAAGGTCGGGTACTCACGGAAGTTCTTGGGTGTACTTACCGGGGTCAGACTTTGGTAACCAGGTCTGGATCAAGGAATGAAATAATAACTCCTTTTACTCCGGGTCTGTTCCATGCATTTCAGTAGTTCACTCAATCACGAATTTTCCTCATAATTTATTACCCTGTGTATGGTGGACCCTGGGTGGCCGGTGAGGCTCTGTGTCTCAACTGACCAAGTAAGACGTCGGCCAAGACATCAAATACACTCAAGTTTCTAGAAAGACGGTAAATTTTAAACCTCACATACAAGAATACTAGGTCGAGGACAAAGGAACACCATAATGTAGACGAAAAGGGATTGAACGGGGTCCGGATCTCGACCAAGGGTACAAGTTGTCAGTTCAGGTGAACGCCTCACAAAACTCCCCTTTGTCCGGTAGCTCACCCGCCGAGACGGTAGACCGGCGAGGAGGCGAAAGACAAGTAGACACTGGAGTAGGGAAGGAAGGTCTAACACGGAGCGGGGGTCCCACCTTCCTGTGCGAACGAAAGAGAGACTAAGACGGAAACAAGTCTACCCATTGGTGTGACAGTAGTGTCTAAACCCCTCGACTAGAGTACCCCGGGTGGGAGGAGGGGAACCGTTGACCTTGGTGTCTGTTCGTCTCAGAGTGAGAGGTGACTGTCGGTTGGAGACGGCACTCCCCTGGTCGCCTGTACCTCCTCCACTCCTCCAAACAAGAAGAATCTCTTATTTCTATCCTATGTTTCAGGGGTGGGTTCGGAGTAGAGACGTAGAGTACAGGTAAGTTTTGTGTACCTGAAGAAGTATGGACTGGGAGGCGAACTGAGACTGAAACGTAATCAGTCGAGTTCGACGGCACTGTTTCACGATCTCTGACTGACAGAAGTTGTTTTCTGTACTAAAAAGAGTCAAGACTTCCGACTTTCAGGTTCTAATTCCACGACCGTTTCTTCTAAAGTAGGGTTTCGGAGAAGAGTGTGCTAAAGGAAAGAAACACGAACCCTCCTCCCTCTTCTGAGTCTCTGGTGTGTACGTACTCGACAGACGGTAGAAAGGAATAATCCTGTGATTAGAGTCGTGTTCCAGGGGTAGGAATACTGGAGTAGATTGAGATTAAGGGAAGGTTTCCTGGGTAGAGGTTTACGGTAGTGTGAGCCCCAATCCCGAAATTGTGTATGTAAAACTCCGTTGTGTAAGTCAAGTGTTGTGGACCTTTTGTTCAAAACGAGTAAAAGGTCCACTCTACGACTCCGAGTCTCTTCATTAATATAATCTAACTTGGATATTCTCTCCTGGTTTCTGCCTTCCTAGGAACTACTACTGGATAGGTGCGTGAGACTATAGCTAGGTTTAGAGGAGGAAGGGGAATTGTTAGGTCTTCGGACTACCTGCCAAGTTTCGCTAAAGAAGATTTAAGAATCTTCCCACATCATCAAAATTTTGCACAGGTGTCTAAGAGACTACGAGACAGGAAGGTTTCCACCTTAGATTAAGGAGAGGGGACCTTATAGGAATTGCTACACGAAGATTGTTTACCTTACACCGTCTTCACTACCATACGCTAAAGACTCCAATTCAGTTTTGCCATGGCACTGGGCGGGACAGGAGGGGCGGCGGGGGTGGAACCTAGTAACCGAGTCCCTCTGTCGACGGCACAGCACTTCTACGAGTCCTTCGACGCACGTCGCCGAGTACACCATCCTTCGGTTCCGGTGGACGGTCACCGCTCACTACGTGACTCCGGTGAACGGTCGTCGGGACACTCACACGACAACCCGTGTACTAACAGGTCGGGGTCCGTTCTGAAGGTCACGGACGAAGGGGTTGACAGCAAAACTGATGTCGGAGGAAACTCTGGGAACGACACGGTTCTAAGGACTGGATATCTTTGACACTTCAGTGTCTGGAAACAACAAGACTCGACCATAGGTACGCCCCCGTTCTCCGCGTTACTGTCCATTAACCATGTTTCCCTTTGCACAAAGCACAGCCACAGGTGCAGTGAGGACGCCGGGTCGGGCTAGTTGTGAAAAACTCGTAGTCAAAGAAGAATGTCTTTTGTCGTTGTCTTATAGTAGCTCGCATTGACCACGCGTAACACGTGCGGACCTTGTCTGCCCGAGTCTTCTTCGCGAGGCCTTCGGTATCAAAAGAGTCGTCGAATAGTCGTCACACCGAAGAGATCCACTCAAAGAAAGACAACCAGAGTCTACGGGCGAAGGGAGTGCACTCCACGGTTGGAGTTTGGCTTCGATCTCACGTAACGGACAGTCACTCGGGTCGGTGGACTTGAAAGGGTCGCCTCCCCGAGTTCCGAAGAAGAGGGAAAGTTATATCTCACGGAAGGAGGGAGAGGGTAACAGAAGACGATCGGAGGTAGGAAAAAACAAAAAATTGAAAAATAAAATATCGCCTCATGTCGCCTAATCCCGAAGGGTCTGGCGCGATCAGCATTTCTTGGACGGACGGTCACGTCCTCTGGATTGTCTCCGTCCGAACTAGGGCCCCACCCCTTCTAGGGGACCTCCTCCCGTCCCGTCGGGTGAGGTCATCAGAACGGACCTCTTGGGGTACCTGTCTCGTCGGACCGCCCGACGTCAGGTACCCCAGCGTGTCTCAGCCTGTGCTGACTTCACTAGATCTTACCTGCGTATCGACTCGTTGTTACAACTCTACCAAAGTCCACCGACTTCACTGAGTCGGTATGCATGTGTACATAGGTAAGAGGGGGTTTGAGGGGAGGGTAGGTCCGACCGTGAACTGTAACTCGTCTCAAGGGACGCGACATGTCCTCCAGGAACGACGAATCGTCACACATGTGTAGGTACGGTTTGAGGGATTGATAGGGAAGGAGGGTAAGAAGGGGTGACCATTGGTATTCGAGTGAGAGAGTCAGACACTCTGACAAAGACAAAACATTTATACGAGTAAATATAGTAAAGAAAAATCTAAGTCGTATATTCTTAACAGCACTCTATAAAGGGAAAGGGACGGACTGAACGAAGTGAGCCACACTGTCAGAGACCCAGGTACGTACAACGACGTTTACTGTAATAAAATAAGAGAAATTACGATCAGAGGCAAGAGTTGGGATTGGAAAGTAGAGTCTTAAAGTCGAAACTACGAAGGGTGAAGGAAGGATACCAATGAAATTGGCCTCACTCAGTCCAAAATGACTTTTTGACTGGTGTCGGCGAGCCGAGGGTGGGAGGAGGTCTGGTCCCGACGGACTCGTCTCTCACTCCCCCCAACCCCAAGGAGTCGGGAAGAAAGGGGAGAGACGGAGCTCAGTACCCCGAAACTCGTCCCGAAGGGGTCGGTGGTACGGGGAGGGTCGTCTGGCGTCAGACTTCGGCTAGAGTCCAAACAGACCGTCGAGTTCCTCTCTCGTCTTTACGTCGTCGAACTTAGGAACCCGACGGAACGAATATAAGGTGGGATAACCCAGGTCGGACAACGGAGACTCGAGTCGAGTTCCTCTTAAACCATCTTCTAAATTCCACACTTATGATTACTGTCGGTTGAAACGTGTGATCCTGGTAGAGGATCCCAGGTCTCTGCACATTGGGAAATAGAGTTAGGAGCGTTATTGGGCCCGTTTAATTATAAGTGGGGACCTTGAAACCTCGAACTTCTTCGTCTGTTCTTATTGTTTTTTTTTCAGCTTGTTTTGGGGTGGTTTTGGGGATTTGGTTTTGTGGCCTTTTGAAGGAGACGGATCGAAAAGTTAAAACCATACATGTCTTGGAGTAGGAATCGGAACTTTTAATCGTACTAGTGCTTTCTACTAAGAAATTTCCTAACTCAGACACCCTTCTACTACCACCGGAAGCGAGAACCGTAAACTTCCCCACCGACGAAAAGGGTCTAGTCCAAACCTCCGAAGGGAAAAGGCCCTCCACCATAGGTCGAAAGAAAGGGACCTTACGTCTTATGTAAGTAGGTGAGAAGAGATAGAACCTTTGAAACTCCCTTGTAAAAATCGGTCTGTCTTCAGTTGGCTGTGGTATTGCACCAAAATTACTGAGTAAATAAATAAGTTTTAATTTTAGACGATACTTCTGTCTGTTTGTTATATTGTAAGGGTCTCCTTAACTCAACGAAGATCAAGTTTGACTCAAGATAATCTTGGTTAAAATCCAACAATATTTATTGTTCGACTGGTGTCGAAAGTTCTTACTTCACCAACCCCTTACTCCAGTCCCTTTAGGGAGTCTCGGTGACCTTATAATTAGCAGTTTCGCCGAGGGACCAAAGAGAAGGATTCTCGTACTCAGAGCTATTATGAGCCCCTCGGGTTCCTGGTCCCACCCAGGTCCCTGTTCTCTTTAATCTCCCGTCAGTCCCTTTTGTCGGGTTGTCGACCGTTCGTACCAATCCGAACCTTACCTTTGACGTCGATCGAGGTGTTCCTTGTAAAGGAATATATTGAATGTTAAAGAAAAATTTGTGATTTTATGGTATCCCATAGTGGGATACCTTTGTCGAATTTGTGTCCACTTTAATTATTTATAACTTTTTTTTTCATATTATAAGCCGAAGAAGGGTTTATCGAGTGTCTCTTCGAGTCATTTATTTATCTACACCTTCGACTCCATAGTCTCCATTATTTATGAGAACCCCTCTCCGTGTCATCTCCAGAGGTCCCTCGACCGAGACGAGAGGGTCTTGGGACCCAGCCTAAAGTCTCCAAATACAGCCCCTCAGATCAGCTCAGTGGTAGGACCTCCAGAGGAAGGGATCTTACGAAGTCAAAATGTAGAAGCAACAGTACATCCTAAGATACATCAACTACTTCTACAGTTTGAGTGAGTACCGAAACATCTGTGGGGAGAGAACCTCGACACACCCCTCTCTTCTGCACAAGTCACTTTTGAGGGAGACTCGTTCACTCACCCAGGAACGACCCTACCAGTACTGGGACCCGGGTCTCCGACGTGATCGAACGAACGTAATCCTCTACTTCCTGTCTGAGACCCGTAGACCTCTCTACGGGTTGACAGTCGTTTCCGATACACAACCGGACCTGGAACGGGTCACCCGTCGTTCTTCTTGCAAGTGAAACGTTTCGCGTCAAAAAGCTTACCACGAAAAGGTCGTTAAAATTTCCAGTACACGAGTGTGCTGCGAATAAGTCATAGACTACTTTTGTGTAATCGCCTTGGTGAAACTTTCTTTGTGTTACTCTCTCTCTCTCTCTCTCTCTCTCTCTCTCTCTTTCCATCGGAACAAGGACAAATACAAGGGGATGGGCACCTCTCTCGTCCGGGTCGGGGCGACGAGACTGGATGACGTCCCCCCAAGTACCGGGGACTACGACCTTGGACGGGTCCCAGACAGGGAACGGGTGCTCCTCCTGTATCCGGGGTACCGAAGACCTTTTACCTCATCTTCTCGAGTACCTGTCAACCTTCACTCTTTCCGGTGAAGCAAACTCTCGACTCTAAGAGTCCGTGGAACATACACTGACCGCCCACTTTCTCTCCCCAGTTCAGTCCATTCCTCTCGAGACGAAGGACGAGACCCGAGTCCCCGCGAGCCCGACGCGGGGACCCACACAAAGATTCACGTGCAAGTGCACAGTCGAAGGACGTGCACGCCGAAGTCCGACCTAGGGTTGTTCGATGAAAGACAAAGGAGTCAGTGAGAGGGGTCGTGGGGTGAGTGACACAAGTGTCGACCGCCCGGCCGGGTTGGCCGTCCGGACGTTTCCGTCCCTCGTCAGTAAATCTTTCGGGGTTTCTGTGAAGTGTCTTTTGTTTATATTGACTCCACCGTCGGGGAGTGACCTACTTCTCCAGTGGGGTGAACGGCCCAAGGGTGTGAGGGAGGCTCGTTTCAAGTCCCGGACGACTCGTGGACGGGTGGAGGCGGGGAAGCCCTCACCTACCTCCAGTGCCAGGAGTCCGGGAAGGGCGGTCGTCGGGTCCGAATGGTATAACTTCTGAGAGAAGTGGACGAGGTGGCGGAACGAGAACAAAAGCGTCCCGTCTTTTGCTACGACACCTTTTCCTCTTTCATACTCGTTGTGACCGCGGACCAGGGCCTACGTGGCACGAAGCCTCTGTCGGACCCTCGTCCTCTTCCGGTCGAGTAGAACTTCCGGGTGGGACGTCGAGTCCCTCCTGACTCGGAAGGGGCGGTCCGTCTCTTCTTTGTGTCGTTCCGTCCCCGGTCCGCCGTACACACAGAGATCCTCGAGGAGGGGTGACAATTGTTCCGACGTAGTTGTGGAGGCAGAACCTCAAAGGAAGGCCCTCGTAGGGTCACGGTTGGTCTGACGACTCGGTCGGGAAGAAGGTAGGACAGGGCGAAGACCGGACAGGGGGAGGAACCAGGATCGGTGCTCCTGGTAAAGATTCACGGGACACCTCGTCTCTGTGTCCCAGTCGGGACGGTCGGTTGTGGGAACGGATCGCGACAGGACGTTTATCTCGGGTTGACTAAAGAGTTGTAGCCGCTCCCTTGTCTCCTTTGACCACCCCTCCCATAGTAACGCCAACCTCCCTAGTCATTAGGACCCCCTAATAAGCGTCTGTGATCGGACCCTGGTTCCTCTGGGGACCGGCGAGATTTTACGGCCCTGTCAGGACCGTTAGTCGGCCCGGGGTGGACTTCGAGACGAAAGTTTTCTAGCTCTTCTTCTCCTTCCCCGAAAGGGAGAGGGCCCGGGAGGTGGAGACGGACGAGGACACCCCGGGTCCCGGAGCCAAGGGTCCCTGTTCCCTCGGGACCAACTTCGAGACCCGGGGAAAGTGCAGCTCTGACCCCTGACCGATTATTGGGTGCTTACTGAGTGTTTATTGTCCTTTCGATAACGTTTAGAAGTGTACATTCGTAAGTCGTCGGTGGGGGTGGGCGCCGAGACTCTCTCGGCTCGATCCGGACCCCGAGGCCTCCCCGTCCCGTGGGCGGCCGGCCACAGGGCCCCAGAGGCCCGCTCTCGTCCCGAGCTTCTCCTCCAGAGTCCTACTCGGGTCTCCTCGGTCTCGGTCGGACGATGAGTGTGTCGCGGCGTCGGCGTCGGCCTCCCAGAAGTCGAAGAGGGGGTCGCTCAAGTGCACGAGGAACTACAGTCCGGGTACCAAGAGTCGGACACCGTAGTGGAGGAGGTCCATTTTGACCTAGTAAAGGCTGTTCCGAACCGTTGGGTCCATTGGGACTCCCGCCTTCGGTTCCGCCCACCACTGGGTCCTCCTTCCCGATGTGACGGACTCTCCTACCGACACAAGGGGTCCCTGGAGCAAGTCACCGGTGGAGGGGGACCTTGCTTCGGGAACCGTTGTGGGTTGGGAGACGGAGGGGGACCGATACACGACTCAATTCTAGAAGGGTGAAGAGGAAAAAAATTTCACTTCCTTCGTCTGGGTCGAGGGACGTCCGCTTCTTCGGCTCGGAGGGAATCCGTGTGGCGAACGAGGGACGGGGGTGGTTTGCGTGAGTGGGGTCTGGAGTGGAATTTCAGTAGGTCGTCTCTGACCCAGTTGTCGTACGACAAGTCAACCAGGAAGTAAACGACGTTCTTCTTGTGTTCCTCTCACTTGGGTTCCAAGCCTCGTTACGACTCTTACTGACAGAAAGACTATAGGAAAATAACTCTCTGCAAAACTAAAAATTAGTTGTGTCGGGACAGAGGTTTTCCCTTTCCTCCCGAAACTTTGTCCTGTAAGTTGTCGTGACTTTCGGGAATCAATTTGGTCCAACAGGAGGTCCTTAGTTCAAGAAAATTTTTGGACCAACTAAGACGTCCGTTCCGTCTTCGGACGGACCCAGGGTCCGAAGAAAGACATCTCGACGTAGTGCACACGTCCCTGGGAGTAACGGTTGGGGAGTCGTGGGAGTCGAAACGACAGAGGAGGGACGGTTGTAGGTCGACGTCGCGACTGGCAAGAGACCCTCACCGTTCGTAGAAGAGGACGTCCAGAGGGGGATATACGCGATGGGGGTTGGTCGACAGAAAGTCCAAGATCTTCGGGAGGTTCGACTCCGTTGAAAACATAGGGACGGTGCCCCAAAACCCTTGTAGAAGTGGAGGTTAGTCTAGAGAGGGTCGGTTACTCCATAACTCGAGGTCTCCTTAGGAAATGTCTAAAGGATCGTGGCCGATCTATCACGGAAATGTAAAAATTTCTGTTGAAAAGAACGTGTTGGACGACGTAGTGGTGTCGAGTCTAATTGAGTTACTTGGGTGTCAAACTGGGTCCTGAGAATTCTTAAAGTCGAAGCTCTCCACCTCCACTCACTTTTCCTCCGAGAGCACTCACGGACGTCTTACCGAGAAGGACGCCAGGATTCCCTCTTTCCTTCCTATCCTCCCGAAACATGAGTGTTTCTTTCAGAAGTGAAACGGCTTCCGTCGAGCCTCGAGGGCGTCGTACACCCCGTCCGACCGACCCTTCACCCATGTCGACGACAGTCTGTCCCACGAGCGTAGAGCCGACCGACGGTGGGGTCGGTCCTTCTGGTCCGTTGTCTCGTCCCGACTCGACGACCCGTACCGCCTCGAGACAGAAGAAGCAACTCAGCCTGAACACCAAACCAAAACGTTCTCGTTCGGGGACAACACATCTGGAAGTGGATTACACGGGGGAAAATATAACACACTCCGGAGGGTAAGTGTTTTTCGGTGTCACAGTGTCTAAAGGACCGTTTCCAAAGAAACGGGGAGGGAAGGGATCTGGAGAGGTCGAAACGTAGACCACTTGGAGAATGAGTTTTCAAAAATTTATAACGTAGCATTCGTTTTCTCTACCCACTTTTTACTTGAAGACATATACCGATAAAAATCCTCTTCGATGAAGAAAGAGAGAAAATTTTATTACAAGTTGAAGAGAATTAATTTTTTTTTTTCAACTAAAGGACCCCACTTGTCGACAAGAGACGCGTCCCTGGGTGTCAACACCCAAGGTAAGTGCACAGAGATCTAGTGTCACTGCTCCCGTTTAACCGGTAAGGTCTTATGTTACACCAATTCTTTATTATAGTTGAGAAGTTGGACCCAACTATAAGTCCCGAAGAAGAACGACCCAACCCTTCAATGGAGTTGAGAGGTCCGGAGTCAAAGGGGTTTACTTTTGTTTCTACACTCGATTTACAGGAGTTTCGACGGAAGACCAAGAAAATACAAGGTCCTGACGAGGAGTTTCACCGGTCGAAGCGTCTCCTGTCCGTCCCCGTACCCCACACAAGGTCTAAGGAAGGGACCGGGACCCAAGTAAATCTGGGAGTCTAGATACGAAGATTGGGGGAGACGACGGGGTAGGAGTCCCCCTCAATCCTCCTCATCAGGTACCAGTGACCTTCGACACGGAGGTCAGTGGCACCGGGAGCGGCGGTGACGCGTCACTTGATCGGCTCTGTGTCTCCACAGCCCGTGGGACGCGTACCCGCCGCTCCCTCCCTCGGTCTTAGACGTGAATCCAGACGGACTGTAAGTCCGTCTGATAAGGGACAAGATGTGACCGGGGTCGCACGTCTTACCTTTGAAACCTAATTTCTCCGTAATCCAAAGAAGACCCAACACTTGACGAAACCGACCTCTGAGTGTGAACCTTTTACCCCTCTTTCTTCGTCTTCATTGTTCCTTTTATTCAACTCCAAGATACCTCCGACCTATACTCCAGAGAAAGAGGGGAGAAGGGATAGGGAAGAGGAAAGTTTCTTCGGAATCAACAGAAAGAAACCTAAACGGCACACACTCGCGCGCGGGCACGCACGTCCCCACCTCATTCGGTCTGCATCATTCCTTACAACGAGATGGGGATCTTCCTTTCCCACCTCTGCCACGGAAGTGAGGAGGAAGGCGTCCCCGAAGAGGGGCGGAGAGGGCGCTCCTTGAGCCTAAGTCCCCGGTCCTCCGGACCCGAGGCGGTGCGTAATTTGGGCCCGTTCAGTGAACTGGGAGGAGACGGACAAAAGACAGGTAAGGCTCCCGCGATCCATTGAGCACCTAGGTCTGCATCGCACACAGGTCGCAAAGACAATAAAGGAACGGAAGGACGTAGTCGTAACCACCGGGACCCAAGACTCGGAAGGGGTAATTTCTTCGAGTGACGTGGTCTGTTCCTCCCACTTACATGGCCCCGACAACACTCACCCGACCTCGTCCTTCCTCCCTCTCCCAGGTCCGGGTGCGACAAGGAGCATCCCGTCCTCGTCGTCCGACATCGGAGCGAAGGGTGGGAAACCCCTTACAGTTCTGTCTTTAGATTCTGAGTACTTCCCTCTCTCTTCAAAATCTTTATCCGTACTTTGATATAAGGTATAGGTCACTATTTGGTATTACCTTTTCTTTTACTTATTCTTATATATATATATATGTATACATACATATTGACTAAACATCATATCGTATATAATTGTGTAATATGTAACTGATTACGAAATTATTTTAATTTTTTTAATATATCCACATCTTGACTGAGTCCTTAACGACGAGGACGGTATAAATGTGACCCGAATCGATTCTCAAGACTGAAACCGGTGATCCTTTTTCTCGCTTCCCCAGTCCCCGACCCAAAACGTGGGGAAGACGGGACGGGGAGTGGAGAACCGAGGACCCAATAGACCCAACATAGGCGAAATCGGGCGTCCCGATTGGAAAGAGCCTCTACCCACAAGACCCACGTCCGAGTCGGACCGTCTAGGGAGTCCGGTCTCCGGGATGAAACCCTGGGTCCATCGCGTCAGGGGGAGAATGGGTCAAACGGTGGTACGGGACACGGGGAGATACGATGAGTTAACTGTTATTGACGACGATAGTAGGCACATGGGGTGACGGAGACGATCAGTCACACTCGAGAGACTCTGGGCCGCGACAAAGTAATAGGATGTATGCACCACGGCTCATGTCCCAGACCGGACACCTTACACGATCCGTGTATCGAAGGAAAAAGGACACAGTGTCCTCTCATAGGACACTCGGGTCTTGCCCCGACCTCCTCGGACCTGGACCCGTCCAGATCTGTGTCCGTTCGTGAGTCTCTTTGTCCTTCTCGTTGAGTCTTTCCGTCCGACTCAGAGAAGGTGAAAGAAGAATATTAAAGTTTATAATTTCTGTGTGAGTGTGTCTGTACCTGTGCGTGTGTACGCACGTTGCCGTCCACTTTCCTCCTCGTTTCTCGGTAAAGATAGAAGGAAAGAAGATATTAGGTAATCCATCCCACTCCCATTCGAAGACGGAAGAAACAAAACCTTACACAACGGTTAATGAAGACCTCTTCCGTTACCGTGGGGTGAGGTCATGAGGACGGACCTTTTAGGGTACCTGTCTCAACGGACCTTCCGGTGTCCCAGCTTGTGCTGACTCGCTGAAGTGAAAGTGAAAAGTGAAAGTACGTGACTTCTTCCTTTACCGTTGGGTGAGGTCACAAGAATGGATCTCTTAGGGTCCCTACCCCCTCGGACCGCCCGACGGCAGATACCCCAGCGTGTCTCGACCTATGCTGACTTCGCTGAATCGTCGTCGTCGGTTAATGAAGTTCAGTAAACAACTTAACAACTAGAAGGAGGTGACTAAACTTTGGCAACAGGAGAGAGGAGAGTTTTAAAAGTGTTAGACTTACCAGTCTCTGGTAAATCCGTTAGAGGAACTACGTTAATGAATTAATTGTTTACCTCTGTTGTTATAGAAGGGATAGGTATATAGAGTTTCTTGACTGCACAGTTCTACTATATACTCTTCTCCATACGTGTAAAACCCTTTTCAATTCTAGGAGACGGATATATAACTGGTTTGTCATTCTTGTTGTTTCAACTGTGGGCACAGAGTTCTGGCACTTCCATAGTAAGTAGACTTTTCCGTAATGTTAGGCGACCCTTTTCAGGGATTCAGTGTCCCAGTGTATCTACTCTGTATTTATTTACAGTCGCCAGACGTGCAAGTTAAACCCGACCGGAAAGGTCGGGTCTCTCCTCGGGCTCGTCCCCTCCTTTGCTCACTCGTCTAGGGACACCTACCCGCCACGGAGTCAGACCTGTGTAAGTCGGACACCGAGCGTTCTGTCGTGTCCGCGGCGAACAATCTGACGCCCGAGGAACTCTCGTTTACTCGGGTCAATGGGGAGTTCAGATGTGAGTGCCGTCTACAGACTGCACACGAGTAATCTATCTTAAATTCGCTTAGAAAAGGGCACGTCTGATTGACCCTTTAGTCTCCTTGCACACCCGCCTCTTTACGGAGAAAGAAGAGGGGGACGAGGGTTTATAAGGGATTTCAGTCATAAGTCGATGTTTCCTTTCTGTCGGACTGAGTGGTCCCGAAATTTTCCTTTCCCTATAATAAAAAACCATAGGTAACTGTTCTTCAAGTCTTCGTCCAACAGGTTTCGATCGTGTCGTGGGGTTACAGTGGTCTTGGTCGGAAAAGACGGTAGAACGAAAGGATGTACAATAAAATTCTACGGTCCCTGCTCCCTGTACCCATCTCTGGTGTCCGGGATTATTAAAAAGACCCTACAAGGTAAGTACGCAAAGTGGTGAAATCGATGTCTCCTGAGATCCGTCTGTTTCACACCTATCTAAAACCTCCCACGTCAGATCTCACATGTTCCCGAATCTTCCTTAGTGGAGCACCGGTGGGAGTACGAGTCGTTTTCCTGGTGGAAGAACCATCTTGACGGGACACGGAACGGTGTTAAGACAGGGTTCTCACCTTTTCTCTACCCCTCGGCGCACCCGGACGGAACACCTTAGAGTCGAACGACCTGAGTCCCAAGTCGGTTACACGGACAGTTGTCCCAGTGGTGCTGTCATCGTCCGTCCAGTCACTACTTTCGTCCCTTCCATCCTCCCACGGGTGGGCCTTGGTCCCCCGACTGCTGGAGGTGGTTCTTGGGGAGTCCCGAACCGGGGACGAACGAGTAAACGTCGATAATGAAGTTCCGACTATTGCCTCAAAGTAAAGAAGAAGAAGTCCTGTAGATCTTGCATGGTGTCAAAGGGGTCGCACTTTAAAGATCATAAGGGAACTTATTGGGGGGAGCCGAGGGACTTGGCAACCAAGGAGTCCCCGACACGCCGTTGTCCGGGTCAGGTCTCGTGTCTGATACCGAAGTGTGGGAGGTGCACGTCGCCACCCTTCCCCCCGCCCCCCCCCACCCCCCACCACGGGGTTCCCCTGTCCCAAGACGGACACTGAAACTGGAACACCAACTCCACGAAGTCTTATTTCTGGACCACCCAGTCTCGAAATTTTCCTCGGGGTCAACCCCGACCGGGGAGCCGACTTAGATCGTGCCCAATACGTTTGGCCTCACCCGCGGGCAGGCTCCTGGATCCGGCCGTCTGTGACGTTTGGTGTCGCCTTCCCGACTAGAAACCTGTCGGTTGCACCTTAAGGGGAAACACGTTGCCACCGCGGTCTAGTTCGTTGAACCTAAAAGGAATCCCCTGCCTGTGACACAAGACATTAAAGAGTGCACTCTTTAAACCGATGTCCCCGGTCCTGTGTTCCACAGCCTCTGGGACGGTGGGTCTCTTACGTCGACAGAGACGAGTCAGACGTACTGGTGGACCTTCTTGCTCACCCAAGGACTCGGATCCCGTGTCTACCTAGGGAAATCGAGGTTCCGACAGGGAGACCACCCTAAGTCAAATGAGTTTAAGGGGACTTACCGACTGTGAAGTTTACATAGCACAGACTCTTTCAGTGCACTGAACACACCAGTGAGTCCCCGTGTACGAACGAGGCGACAGTGACAGAACTTTAAGAATTGTTGGCATCTTGTAAAAGGAAAATGTGTCCCTGGGTCCTACTACCCCGGGTAAAAATAGTCTCTGCTTTATGTATCGAAGGAGAGTCGAAGTAGGTCACTGTACCACGGGAGTGAGTCCTTCCCCTGGTGATAGATTGGATTGTATGTACGGTCTACGGATCCTTATTGAACAACCGAGGAGAGAGAGAGAATTATTGGATACAGGTCAGATAATCTTCCAGAACGTCTTAAAAGAAGTGTTTGTAGGAAAAAAAAAAAAAGAATTCGAATTCGACGGGACCAAGAAGGAACGTCACACGTCCGAATCAACGGGACACCGTACACCCTGGAGTCAAAGGGTTGGTCCCTAGTTTGGGTGTGGGGGACGTAACCTAAGAATTGGTGACCTGGGGGTCTTTTCAGGGGTGTTTGTAGAAGGATTAGATTGAAGATAAACGTAGTCGTCGTCGTTGAAGGCCAAGTTCGATTGTAGAAGAGAGAGGACCCGAGGTTTGTTCACGGACCAACTATAAGATTGTAGGCAAAACGTTTGACAAGAGGAGAAACATCGGGTTCCCTAATAAAAGTTTTGTGGTGAGACTAGTACTGAGAGGGGAAGTTACTGCACGGTGAAAGGAAAGGACCCATTTTATTCCTGGGCACAAGAATTACGACAAATGTCGGGGGACATAGGAGACTGGGACTCGCAAGGAAGACGGAGTGGAAGGTCGCGACAGGTGAAGAGACACGTAGGGTCGGAATGACCGAAAGGAGAAAATAAAAAAGAGTTTACTAGACACGAGAGATAGGATGATGTCCCGGAAACGCGTACATCAGAGGGGAAAGACCTACCTTTCTCTAATCTCTCTCCCCTAAGGCGAGAGAAATAGGAAGTCAAGAGTCGAATCTCGAATGAAACAGTTTACTCAAAAAGGAATAAGGGGACAGTTCCAACTCGGTGGACCCACATAGAGGAGTCCTGTGGGACGAGGAAAAGAGACATCATGACTACAGTCGCACATTAATGAGTGTACCGATACACCAGTGGACGAACTAAAGATAGAGGAGGTAATCTGGCGGGAGACGTCCCCGTCCCGCGTACAGATAAAAGCTAATAGCGACAAACGGACCATGAGTCGTGTTAAAGCCCGTGTAGGTTCCGAGAGTGATTTATAACAGCTATTGCCTCGTACTGCCTCGCACACGGAGGACTTGAGAAACACCGACATTCACCGATGTAAACAGATGATAGAGTGTATTTCATCTCCCACTTTCATCGGATTGTCCGACGCCAGGTGCCCCAGTGCTTTCTCAGCCTGTCCCGAATCACTGATTTGTTGTTGTCTTGTTTTAGGCGCAGGAAGTAAAATGTCCACTCGTTTGACTCCGGAGCTTTTCTTTCACTGAAATACGATTCAGTGAAGTCAACACAGGCTGAGAAGTACTGGGGTACCTGACATCGGGTGGTCCGAGGAGACAGGTACCCTAAGAGGTCCGTTCTTATGACCTCACCCAACGGTACGGGAGGACGTCCCCTAGAAGGGTTGCGTCCCTAGTTTGAACCTAGAGAATACAGAAGACGGGACCGTCCGCCCAAGAAGTGACGATCACGGTGGACCCTTCGTCCGTGGTCTCTATCAATTAATGTTTCCACTTTAGTCTTGAGCTAAGGAAAACGTAAGAAGAAGAGTTTAGTCATGCATTAAGGAACTGACTGTACTCACAATTTAGTGACTCAAGAGTACGAGTCGTGGTTACCGGTCCCCCTCAACAGATTCTACACTCGTCGTCACTACTCGTCTTCGCCTTTCAGACACTTTTACTCGAAAAGGAGGTATTTTGTCACTATTGAGATAATACGTGAACGTCCCACGTATCGGGAATACGAATCCTCGACCTCTACCCCCACTCTCAATGAATCTATAAAAAGAAAATCCCTCTATATAGTCCGGGAGCTCATAAACGTTTGTCCTCAAAGAAGACATCTATCAGAGATTCTACACTGACGTCACTGTATTGCCGTAACACACCAAGTGGGAGGACGGACCGTGGGAACTTCGTGTCAGAGGAAGTACCTGGAATAAATTCTCTCGACTCCCGGACGGAAGTCGAACGGACGAGACTGGAAGTAGACATGCCACCTGGGGCTGAGATTTAGGAGTCGGGGTGACGTGTACACGAATCCACGTGTCGGCGTGATTGTACCCTGTTCGGCGGACGAGGGAGTCAGGACCTAGACGTAGTGAAGATGACACACAGTAAATGTGCGGTCGGGCTCCAACAGGTAAGAGGTCCCGTCCCTCACCCTCACCCAGTGACACAAGTCACACTAGGACCTAAGGGAATCAGTTGAGAAGAGTTTGATAAACCTAAGTCCTGACGAAATGGAAGAATTTTTCATAACTTCTGGAGTTTCTCGAAAATGAAACAATCTAATACAGACAGATATAACTAGTACAATCTTTTATTTTGATTCTGTAAAAATTTCTTTTAGGTACATACCGCAAGATTTCTTTTTGTTATTTTTTGGGTGATGTACAATTTTGTTTATCGTATAAAAATTACTTTTTATTGACACAAAAGATTCAACCTTGTGTAGATCATTCTCCTCACATGACAAGACTGTGTCACAGTGTTTACAGAAACGTATGGACCAAATTATCTTCTTGAATGCGAGACTGTAGACGAGGGTGTCGGTTGGGTGACACTATCCAAAAACTCCACCTCCGTATACCTCTTTTAGGTCGGAGTGTTTTGATATGTCAATCGTCTGCTTTCAGGAGGATGTTGCACAGGAACCTGGTCGGAAACTCTCTACGACCGAATTCCTCGACTTGGAATTAATTCTGTAAATTGTTTTTACAGGCACTCCTACTTGCCCTCCTCCCACTAGTTTCAGACCGGAGGTTCCTTCCTCATCTCCTGAATGCACCTCCGGGGACTGGACGTCGTTCTTCCCTCTACGGGTAACGAAGTGACGACAGAGGAAGTACTTCTCAAAGGGTCATCAGACACGCCAAGAAGTCGCACTGTAGCGGAGACTCGTAGTGCACACAGGACCTTCGCCGTCACAGAGTGTGCGCATGGACACCAAAGTTCAGTCTTGGGGATCCTCAGACCCCCGACGAAGCGGCACGGGACGAACAATGACACTTAGGGGAAGTGGTTCCCCGACCCCGGGGCCCTAGTGCGACGCTCCCGACCCCCGTCAGTCCCCGCGACCCGTCACCCTCCCTGAGATGACGTCTGAATAAAAACTGAGATGAAAGGTAAACGTGAAAATTAAGAAGAGAGAGAGAGAACGAGAGAGAGGAAGTCAAGACTCCCGGTCAATTTTTGGGACGAAAGAGAAACCGACGACGACGATTCAGCGAAGTCAACACAGACTGAGACACGCTGAGGTATCTGCCGTCGGGTGGTCCGAGGGGGTAGGGACCCTAAGAGATCCGTTCTTATGACCTCACCCAACGGTAAAGGAAGAGAAACCGATCTGAACCCGAA
Organism: Capra ibex; assembly: GCA_006410555.1. Lineage (NCBI taxonomy): Eukaryota > Metazoa > Chordata > Mammalia > Artiodactyla > Bovidae > Capra > Capra ibex. The sequence continues at coordinate 3,830,834 of SJYO01036187.1, forward strand.
AGAGTCAAAAGTCTTTTCGAACCTTTTATTTTCGGTTATAAAGGGTAAGATTGTCCGGTCCTAAGTAAACTAGTTTAGTTATGTTAAACGAAAGGTAAGAGAAGTCTGGTTGACGTGTCAACTCACCGTCTGTTTCCGTCTCCCGAAACTGACTAGACCAATTAAGTCTTTAGCGAAACTTTCCGTCCGTGGGAAACTCCTTGACCCAGTCTGCACCACACGAGTTTAATTTTGAACCAGGGACGAACGACAGACTGATACCCTGTGAGATATCCGACTCACCTTTCTCCAAGAAAAAAAAAAAAAAATTAAAAATTGTCTCCACCTGATTTTTCAGGATTCTACGAAATTGGAAGTTCACATAAAGTATCATTGTATAAGTGATTTGGTATTTTCTATAAACTCCTTCAGGTTGTTCCAAGACTATGAAAATACCAATGTGTGTAGTTACGAATTCTTGTAGTAAGAAAGTTTTTTAGCTTGTCGTAGAGAAACACGGACCTAAAACCCATTAGGGCCTGACAAGGAACAGTACACGAAGTTCGTCTTCAAACCTACATTTCATCAACTGCCTGACCAAAGTACCTTCGCACCGGTTCTTAGAACGTCAGTTCGAAGGACCACACCGTGTCGAGCATACGGAGACTGTCGTTCCGGCCGAGAAACTGTCGTTTCGTGGGTCGAACGGGTGAACGGTGGTGTGGGGGAGCGACCCAGGTTCACAAGTCAATGACCTTTGGTGAACTACATGGGACGGAAACCCGACCAGAAACGTCCTCCGTCACCACCAATTTACACATCCGGGAGGTCAGACTGACTTAAACGTTGGGTCGAGACGGGAAATCGTGACCACACTGGGACCCGTTCAGTGGTGTGAAGGGACCTGATGTCCCAGAGGTCGACCAACTACGAAAAGACGCCCGGACACGGGGACGCTCTCGGCCTCCATAGAGAAGTACCTGGCTTTCAGAGTCTTGTTCTGTCTAAGAAGTGGGGTTGCAAGACTCCGACAATGTCCCCCGTCTCTACAGTTGGAGTGCCACCTTTCTCGAGACCGACCACAGGTCTCCTACCCAAGGTCGGAACCGAAGGTGACACTTAGGACCTGGATCGGAAAGGTAGACAGTTGAAACGAAAGCCGTAACCACACACCCTCCAAACTGTCTCGCTAAAGGGATCCCATGAAAAGTCCGTACAACACTACGAGGATACGGGGAGGGGACGGAGTCGATGGGAGGGACCGTCCTCAATCGACCGTGCCCACTGTTACTACGTGCGAAAGGGTGGGTGAGTGGTCTAGGCGATCCAGCCGAGCTCTTCCCCGGGGAGGCCGGGAAAGGCCTCTACGACGGGTCGAGACCTTCACGGTAAGACATTCTCTTTGTTTTTGGAAAGGGAACCCGTCGAAAACGCACACAAGTGGACACAAAGGAAGAGCGTTAGGACCGGGGGTCGAAAGAATTCAACGTCAAAGTAACACTCAGTCTCTACGACTCTCGTCACCTTTACGCTCTCCGGAGGCGACCAGCCCCTCCTGTACTACGACGGAAAAGGAGTTCTCGCTCCGGACCCCGCCGACCACCCCCGCACCCTCCCTTCACTTGTGGAAGGCCTTCACCTAAAGAGTGTTACTGACAGGGACCCTCCTTTCTTATAATGACCTTTCGGGATCTCTAGCGAAGCCGAGAGAGGCTTCCCGGAAATGCAAAAGTCGAATAGACGGGGCGCTCCATTTTACAGACAGGAAGACTCCGACCGGTCCTTGTCCGGAACCGGTTCCTTCGCCACAGGAACCACACCGACCGAGTCCTGGCCTCAGAGCCTCCTGCCCAAAAGAGCCACCGTCCCCCGGGTGCCGTCCGACACCACCTACGGGCACCGTCGGCCCGGCCCACGACGGAGTCCGACGCCCAAGGGTCGCGACGTCCGAAGCTTCGGCTCTCCTCCAGAGAGCCTGGGAACCAGTGTCGAGTGCCCCTTTTCCTTTCCTCCGCTCCGCCTCCCTGGTCTCGACCTTCGTCTGATGGGCTGGCGGCACCTTTGGAGACGCCTCCTTATGAGTGGAGTACGTCCGCGGTTGCGCCGGTGAGTGCCTCGGTTACGTCCGTCGAGGCGCCTCGCCTCTTCGTTTCCAGGTAACCAGTCTTTGTGCGCCTATCCCGGTTCCCTGTCGGCCGGTGGGGGTTGACTCCTTACGGGTAAAGATGTTTGAGTCTACCGCAGGTATGTAAGCAAGAACGGGACGACTTCAGTCCTCGCGGAATGACGTCCTAAGACGAAGACTCTGGAGAAATTGCTTCACTGGTCAAGGAGACTCCCGGAGACCCCGTCTAAGTCCCGGCCCTTCGCCGGTACCCGTTCCGCGGCTCGCCAATTCCCACGACTGGGGCCCCGACCCGAGACACACGCAGACCCAGCACTCGACACTACCCAACTGGTTCTGGCTTCCAGTGGACCCTCGAGACCCAGTTCGTCCCGTCTTCCGTCCCCAAAGCGGGCTCGTCAAAGTTCACTCCCACCGGAGTCTCCCCTCCCATTGTCCTTGGAGGGTCTTGTCCCAGAGTCCCGCTCCCTCGTCTCACAGTCTCCACTCTGGGTTCTGTCGGCTCCGACAAAGTTTACAACGGACACGCCCGTGCGAGTCAGCGAGTCAGCGAGTCAGCGAGAGACACTGGGAAGCCTGACATCGGGTGGTCCGAAGAGACAGGTAGCCTAAAAAGTCCGTTCTTATATCCTCACCCAACGGTATGGGAGGAGGTCCCCTAGAAGAAGTGGATCCCTAGTCTAAACAGAGGACACAGAAGACGTAACGTCCACCTAAGAAGTGGACCCCTTGACACCCCTTTCGGGGGTTTATAACGGGCTCCGACTAGTATATAGGTTATCCTCTTTCTGAGAAAGAACAGTCAGGACATCTGGGATCGAGGGTTCTTGGACTCGACTCCAACCACGCTAAATATCATATTATGTCGATGTATGATCCGATTCTTGTTTAGTCGTAAACTTTTTACTCAAAGATACTACTGTAACAAGGTTTTTTCACTGAATGTTTGTTGATACAGATCCGGTTTTCGACTGGATGTGACTTTTCGTGTTTGTGCATGGATCAGTTACCCCGACGGTCCGCACGACACAACCCCTCCCTACCGCTACCCCTGAACCCCGACCCGAATACCTCCCGTTCACTGTTAACCTATAGGAGTCACCCTTCAGTATCCGTTGGACCGGACCGTAGAGACGGTGACCTTAGGTCTCGGGGCGGATGTGCAGAGGGTTCCTTCGGCATAGCATAGACACTCTACCTTCTTTATCATTATGCGTAGAGGACAACTACTCTTCTTTCACCGTAGTTTCGAACAGTGTTACGGACCGGGCATATCAGGTACGAGTTCCCGGTAATGGACCGCCCGTCAGGTTCCGAAGACATATCGGGACGATATGGAGGGCGGGGTGCTGATGGTCCTGTCGATACTGACCACTATGAGGGTGTTAAAGCGAAAGGGAAGACCCGGAGAACTTTACTGAGACTTGCAGGTCTGTCACCACGATCACCTCGTCCCGCCCACCCCCCTCCCCACCCCTCACGGTCCTGATCCCTCCCGGAAACCACCTCCCTCTGTGTGACCCCTCATCGCACACTCTCGAAGACCAGTGATACTGGTGTCGACCCCGAAGACAAAGTAAAGTCTATTTTCGTCTCCCAAATCTCATTTGACCTCCACTCCTCCTCCTCGACCACCGTACACTCTCCGGTGTCCCTTGGGCCCAAACGAGGGCGTGACCGACGGCACCACCCTTTCGACCCCAACTCCGACGACCCCGGTGACGTCGACTCTAGATCCCGACGTATTTACCACTCCGACGACGGGCAGTGTGCCTGAAGTACCGTCACGCGACTCGATGTCCGGTGTACACCCAAGTCGATGTCCACCATCAATGACGATAGTGGTACGATTCCTGTTCGTTGAATTGGGAAATACAACTAACGAGGGTTAGTTGGGGTCCGACGGTTCTCTTGTCTACCTCAAGAACTACAGTAAAAACTAAAAAGGTCTTTTTGAAAATGTCCGAGTAGAGGAATTACATAGTCATAGTAGTGGTTTGAGGGTAAACGTCCTTCGTAGTCACCGACGGGTCCAGGAAGTCTTGTCTGGGGTCGGTGGGTTCGAACCGTAAGTGTGAAGGTTTACGGAAACGTCGGAAGAAAGGGTGTCTAAAAGACGTACACCAGAGACCCGTTTTGTCTCTTCGGACAACAGTCTTCTACGGGACAAACGAGAGTCGTAGACCGAAGGTGAGCACCGAAATGACCAGACGTTTTTGCAGAGGGGTGCAAGTAGGTTGACTTAGAAGGTCTCGGTAGAGAAGGCACTCGGAAAGAAATGGTTAGGTTGGGGTGCCTTGGGGGAAGGAGAGAGAGAGAAAGAAAATTTGGGAGATGACGAAAACGACAACAACAAATCAACGACTCAGCACAGGTTGAGACACGCTGGGGTACCTGACCTCGGGCGGTCAGAGGAGGCAGGTGCCCTAAGAGGTCCGTTCTTATGACCTCACCCATAACCCCACCCAACAACGGTAAAGGAAGAGGTCCCCCAGAAGGGCTGGGTCCCTAACTTGGGCGAAGAGGACGAGACCGTGCACCTAAGAATTGGGGACTCGGTTGTCCCTTCGGTGACGAATACTGGTATCTACCGGTGAGAACCATGGTGGTGGAGCTCAACACTTATGTGTGTGGTGGAAAGGTACACATACATACAAACACAAAACAGGAACCCAGACCCTGGGTACAACTGTGTACGGTCCCTATCCCTCCTCTTTTAGGTCGAACTTGTTAGATCGTTTTATGAAACGAGTAAAACCGATCGTCTGCTCAAATTCTAAGAGTTTACCGTTTCTAAACCCGGGTCCTCTTCCGCTGGGCAAACTCAAAATCGGAAAGAAGACACACCGATACCTCTACAGAAGGTTGAAGTGACTCGGAGTTAAAGACAGAGACACTTTACCCCTCTGAGGAGGGAACGTCTTCTAGTTTCTACGGACGGGTATCCAACTTTATGAAATTCCGGTGTTTTATCGGTTCCTATACCTTCTCAATCGGGGAAACACCAGAAGAGGAACTGGGTTCCTCCCTCCGGGACGACCGAAAAGGGTCTTGGTTGTCGTCCTCAACCTGGACCTACACAGAGGAGGGAGTGATCCAGGGTTTGGAGATTCAGGGTGTCGGGAAAGGACCCAAAATCGGAAGGGTCACGGAACACACCGTCAGACAGTCTGGAGGGAAAGGAAAGATCCGGTGTAATGTCGGTACCCCTAAACTCAAAAAGTCTCTCGAAGGAAGATTTTAGGGGGAGATGGGTCCCAAGGGTCCCTACGGTTCCTGGAAGGAAGAACACTGTTCCGACCCCTTTGTGTGACCAGACGTCTGAAGAATAAGTAGAAGAACTAGACTCTACCGTTCAAACTCGTTAGGTTAGATCACACTCACACTCACACACGAACACTCGTACGTGCCCGCACACTGAGACGTCGAGAAGATACTGATTGACTACGGTCGACACACGACGGTATAGCACACACGGATGGCACATGGCACCGGAACCGTATCGGACTGGGATCCCTTTCTCGAGAACCTCGGGACGACTACGGGCGTCAACCGATACCGGACGGGCGTAACCAAAGGAAAATAATAAGGAGCTAAGGAATAAAACACGGTCCTTAAAGTAGTTTTAATAAAGTAAAATTTAAAGTGTTGGTGGAGTTTTCAAGTTAGTTTAAGAGTTAGGATAAAATAAATAAATAAAAAATTTTTAATAAACAAACAAACCGATGCGACCCAGAATTGACGCCGTGGCACCTAGAGGGTAGAAACGGCGCCGTAACCCTTAGAAATCAACACCGTGCACCGGGACGTTGACCGGTGGCTAACTTGGGCCCGGGGGACGCAACCCTCACGTCTCAGAATCGGGGACCTGGTGGTCCGTTCAGGGCAGTTGGGCTAAAATTTCTTCTTATTGTACTCGGAGTGGGACCCAGTCTCTCAAGTGTCACTACCTCCGTCTTAACACTTGGGTTTGAACTGGGACTTTGAATCTGGAATTATTTTTGACATGGTACATCTCAGAATGTTCTCGTTCTTAAAAGAGTTTCATCGGTACGGACGAAGGACTCGAAGGGAGAACCCTTTGATAATTTGACAAGGAGATGTAAGGAAGATTTGACGTAAGTGAGGGTGAGGTGGGTGGGAGGGTTGGGTCGCGAAGTCTTTCGTAGCGGGCACGTCAGTTGTCGGAGAGATTCGTAGAAGGTCCTTCGGAGAGGGTTTCTCCGAATGGAGAATGGAGATGGTCATTCGCCGTCTCTATTCTTGACCAGGTCAAGTTTAGGTTTCTCGATGACAGGTACATCTACTAAAAGGGTCGGATTGGAAATTTGTAAGAATGTGACTTCTTCTTCATCCTCAGTAGGTCAGACCTAGGAACGGAAGTTCTGTACTGGTTTGTGGTTTGAGGAATCGAGATCAGAAACAGGTCAAAAAAGGATTTCAGAAAGTCTTTTCTAAAGTATCACAGACACTAGAACAACCAGTCTTTTAAAAGAAGTCAGGCTGTTTGGATGAGAAGACGAAAGATAGTAGGACAACGATCGAAGTACCTCGTCGTTCACCCTGTCTATTGGTTTTGAAAGAAGGTAACGACAAACGGAACCATTCACCCTTAAAATGTCAGACGCACGTAGATCTCACACACACGACACGAATCGACGAGTCAGCACAGGGTTCACGGGAATGTCCATACCATAGTGAACCGGGAGGGTCGGTGGGATCCTCCCTCCGGTCCAATCCCAAGAACGACGTACTTCTTTGATACCGAATCTCTCCAATCTATTGAACGAACTTCAGTCTATCGGTCCTACACATCTCAACTCTGAACTGAGATTCACGAATCGTGATAATCTTGACCGTCCCTAAAACCTCAAATAAAAGGTCAACTGAAGGCATAATTAGGAAAGGAAAATGTCTACTCCTTTGACTTTGAGTCTTTGAAATTTCTTAGACGGACTCACCGTCTCACTCTTAGTCTTCAAACAAGATCAGTCAAGTAAAGAAATGGGGCAGTGGTATGACTCTATTTGTTTCATCGAAATTATTAAATTTTTTTAAAATTTTTGTGGTAACGTGGACTTTAATTATACTTCAATATACAGTTAATATCGAGTTAAACCTTTTTACGACCCTTTTCTTAGACTTTTTCTTACTTATATACATTTACATATTAATTTAGTGAAACGATATGAGTTTATTTTAACTCTTTTCTTTTTTCATTTTTACACTGCCCCCAAACCAGAAGGGGAGGGTAGTAGGAAAGTCATGGGGCCTCCTTTTCGTCCTGGGGACTAGTAGTGTCCGCGACCAGTCGGGGAAAGAGACCAACACCGAAGGTTTCCGTACCTTGTCGTCGGGGGAGGTGACGTCACTCTCCTTTCATGCACGGTGGAAAGTTCATCTTTTTCTCATTCTTTTTTGGGGTCCGAGCCGTTGGTATCTTCTATTTGTCGTAACTTAGAGTTGCACCAAGTAGCCGTCTTAAAAGGGGTCTCGGTTGCTGGACACCGTCTCACTATAAAAGGTGCAACCGGTGACACTAAACCAACACCACGTGAACGAAAGAAAGGAAAGCTACCTCAGTCCGAGACTGCGTCCAAGTCCCGGGACCGTCCACAGACCCCAAATGTACCGGTAGAGACCGGAGACTGTGGAGTGGGAGCGGGGCGGAGGAGAGCGAGGGACTGTGTCTGGACGACCCCGTCTTCGTCGAGCTCCACGACCTTCCCGCACTCCCAAACCGGTAGAGATCTTGGGGAATCTTATACGGACGTCGGACTTCCGTCTGGCCCCGCCCTACCTTCTTGTCTCCGACCCAAGGTGTCCTCAAAGAGAATCTTATGTCATGTCTTTCAACTCCCCTAAACTAACTACTATAAACTAGAAATGAGTGAGGAACGATTCAAGAAGACAGAGGACACCACGAACACACACTCTGTAAATACCCGGTCTCCCGAAAAGGTCCCGACCAGTCTAAATGGTCCATGACATTTAGTAACAGACACGACCGGTGGCCTACTTGATAGCAGTACGGGTCGTTATCAGTCCAAGGTTGACCTCCCGGCCCCACTGGAGAAGGTGAACGAGGAACCCTTCTTCTGACAAAGGTCCCCACCACTACCGAGTCCTATCTCTCTAGTCACTTGAAAGCAAGTGCTAATCCCGTTCCGACCGACGCCCGACATAGGTCCCCCTGGAGTCCGGGACCGAAATCAAGAGAAGTACGACACGACCCGTGGTCGAGAAGGACCCAGGACACGGGTCGGGAGGTCCCGGGAGAGGAACCACACAAAAGGAAGTGGTTGTGGAAGTGTCCATGGTCCACACGGGAAAGGAGGAGGATGTTTTGGGGGTAAAAGAAAGTCCAATAATTAGTTGACTTGTGACTTTTTATCCAACATTGACGTTAAAGAGTGGAAGGGTGCTTTTGAATGCGTCAAAAGTGACCATCCCATAGATTCATTTGTCCTTGTAAGAACCGAGACACACACACACACACACGCACACACACACACACACACTCATAAACTCCCGTCCCAGCCCCCTCCGGGTCCCGGAAGGGTCCGACCAACCTAAATAGTAGAGTCAGTGGGAGAGGTCATACGTTCTACTCATCACGGTCAGTATCCGTCAATGGGTGAAGGGACCTTAACGGGACAGGACCACTGTAGACACCGAAAATTACCGGTTCAAACAAGATACGAAAACTCCTTCGGACCCTTTCTCTTTTTTCAGGTGGGACCTTTGTTATATGTTCCTTTGGTGGGTAGGTGGGTGAAGGACTCACTTGCCCCGACTCATGAGGACTCGGTCTCCGTCCCGACTTAAGGAACCGAAGAGAAGAACTGGTCAGGGTGGGACCCACACCGGAATCGGGGAAGGGGTAGTGAAATTTCCGATACAGATGAAACGGCTGATTCCAGGCAGATCAGTTCCGATACCAAAAAGGTCACCAGTACATACCTACAGTCACAACCTGACACTTCTTTCGACTCACGACTTCTTAACTACGAAGACTTGACACCACGACCTCTTCTGAGAACTCTCAGGGAACCTTACGTTCCTCTAGGTTGGTCAGGTAAGACTTCCTCTAGTCGGGACCCTAAAGAAACCTCCCTTATTACGACTTCGACTTTGAGGTCATGAAACCGGTGGAGTACACTTCTCAACTGAGTAACCTTTACTGTGACTACGACCCTCCCTAACTCCCGTCCTCCTCTTCCCCTGCTGTCTCCTACTCTACCGACCTACCGTAGTGGCTGAGCTACCTACACTCAAACTTACTTGAGGCCCTCAACCACTACCTGTCCCTCCGGACCGTACGACGCTAAGTACCCCAGCGTTTCAGCCTGTGCTGACTCGCTGACTTGACTTGACTTGATCAATTGTCACTACCGACGAGAGTCTCGGCCGACCGGATCCTTTACAAACCGCTACTTGTGCCAACAGGACCGGCGGGGAAGTTTCGTCGTGTAATTACAATGAAGACAGGGCAAACGGTAGTAAGCCAGTCCTTGCCACACGCAGGATTGCTGTCGCCCCACTTCCCGAGAGTCCTGGCTAATGTCTCGTCTGCTCTTCCGAAGCACGACTCTCACCTAAACACCCTGTGAGTTCGACCGATGACTTTTAACGAACCCTCCAGGGCCTCAACCGTGGACTGACCCGGAAGGTGCGTACTAAAAAGACCAAGGGCTGTAAAGTCAGAGAGGTAGAGTCCACCTCAAACAACAGGCTCCACAAGTACCCTACCACTGACATAATTTTTCTTACACTCCGTCGTGCACTCGACTCAGGGTCCTCCCCTTTCGGTACTTAGTCCTCAGTACATCGTTCTGTCCCAAAAGGACGTACGACGGAAACCAGTCGTGCCCAGGTACCAAGGAAACTCCCTAAGGGGCTGCTGTGCTGCGTCGCCGGTGTGAGACCATCTTGTGGAGGTTAAGGGGGTAGACCGGACTGAGTAAGGTCGGGGGTCTAACGAGTCACCACGAGTCTGGAGGTTTTCCACGACGAGCCTCTGAGTTTGTCCCGGGGTCGTCCGTGGGGGAGTAGGTGGCGCTCTGACTCAGCCTCCGACTCGTTTTACCGAGTAGGAGAGTTAAGACCCTTTCTTGCTAACCCACAGGGCAACTGAGAGGTCAAGTGTGGCCCTTGGAGTTTTTACCCTTTTTCGTGTTCCCGACCTTTTTATAATATTATGAATAGTTACGAAAGACTTAGAGACTGTGACGAGCTAATCAGTAACGGTGTCAAACCCACCGACTCTACTATCGCGGAGTAACTGGAGGAATTGTCAATCAACCACTACTAATTAATTGGAGTAGGTTGGAGACCCGTTCCCTCTTCCCGTAGACCACTGATCTACGTCTGCGACTCGGGGTCCGTTTCCTCTCACCCTGGTCGAACTTTGGATCGCACCGTTTCCAGGAATTCTCTTCCGAGCAAGATCACGAGGACTCAGTACGCCCACTCAGGGTTCCAGTCTCTAGCAGTGAGTTCCAGGGCTTCTGGAGGCCCCCCGAAGGCTCGCCACAGAGGAGGACTACAATCTTACGTCTACCTGTCACAAAAGCACGTGGAACCCACGGTACCGCATCGGTTTGAAAAGGATAGTGACAATGGGAGTTCGAGGAGGGGTCAAACCGGTGACTGTCTCTACGGAGTAAATAGTGGTCCAGTATAGGTTTAAGTATATTTGTGGAGTAAAAGGGAGGGACGTTGTACCTTTATTTCAATGGGTGGTGAGAACAACCCTCTTCTACTTTATTGTTCATCTTTCGCGAACCGTGGAACTCACCATGTCTCACCCGTGAGTCGTTTACCACCAAAGAAAGTAGACAAAGAGGGACAGGACAGGGAACGAGGGGGTCGGGGAGAAGGACGGAACGACGGAGGTCTGCAAGTGACTAGTGGTCGACGACCCGGTGACGGAGTCAAGAGTCACTGCACGGGTAGAGACTCGGCGAATGTAAAGTCAAACCGGGAGCTAATAATTTATTATTGAAGAACCCAGGAAGGATGAACCCCGCACTGGGGGGGGTACATCCGACATTGAAGAATTTAATCCTTGACCCGAGTAACGGAGAAAACTACGTACACGGGTTGTCCAGTGATTCTTTCGTCATCCATAAAATCTTCTCTGGATTCGCCCATCCCTACCCACACACCGTTGCCTTTCAGCGGATTTTACTGCCCCTTTGGTCGACCCCGTGAAGACAGACCCCTAAAGGGGCCTGGTGTGAAGTACTGGACAGGGATCGGGGACCCCGAAATAACTCGACATTAGGATAGTGTGAGGGATGAGAGATGTGGATAAAGCGGGTACCACGGACAAACTTGACTGTTTCTACATCGCCTTACCTCTTACAACCCTATAGTCCCGTTTCCGGTCACTCGCGTAGAAAGTCCCGTCCTAAGGGCCCCCCATCCCCCACCCCTACCACCCCGCTTTGGAGCACGAGACGACCAAAACTCGTGTAACTCACGACCAAAGTGGGTCACGGAGGGTTCGAGACGGGGTAGAGACACGGATGACTTCGATCCGACCGACAGGACAAGACCTGGTACGACCAGAGAACCCTCCCAGAGGAGAGACACGTTTGTCGAGTCTGTGTCCCCGGTCAGATCTAGGTCCGGAACCCCGGGTAACTTCTTAAACTTTTAATCTCATTGTAGACCGGAGGTCCCGACAAGTGACCCGTCTCCAGACACCCCTCCCCAGACAACAATCTCCCCTCCTTACTCAGTAGAAATTCGGCAGCACGTAACAAACTGGGTCGGGGTACAGGGACCACGTACACGAAGAAACGTAGGTCCACACAAAGAAAACAGTGAATGCGTGTAACGGGAGACGAGACCCCGACGAACTGTCTCTTCTACGACCTTCCAGGACCTTCTACGAGGTAGCCCCACCCAAAACTCACACAAGTCGACATCGACTATACGAGTCTAATGCGAGTCTACTCTACGGGGTTCTTGGACCGGATCGGGGTGGATAAAAGGTAGACAAAAGATACGATGAGTTGGGTCGGGTACGTGCCTGAGAAGGAATTTGCAATCCTAATATTGTACATCTTACGACCTCGAACTTCCCTGACATCTCTGTTCGATCAAATAGAAGAAGGAGTAAGACACCCACCCCTCTGTCTGGGTCCTGAACTCGTAGCGAACGACCCTTGGGTATACCGCGGGTGTGTACCTCTCGACACTCAAACGGAGGGGACCCTACTCTCGGGTGGGAGCCCAATACAGGGTGTCAAGTAAGAGTAAAATAGCCAACACGAACTTTGTTACGGAGAATGAGGAATAAGGAAAATGATGGTCAGAATTTTGAGTGGAAGAGGTTCTTCGGAAGAGACCAATTAAGTCAAGTAAGAGGTAGGAAATAATCCACCCACCGGACGGAATACAATTAAAAGTGAATCACAGCAAAAGGGAGGTCCTCGACGATATCCCAATAAAGTCACACAAGAAATAATAGAAGAAATCAGACCATTGAGAATCTCCCATCTCAGGTAACCGAACGAAGGGGGTGGTAAGATCCCCGGGAACTTTCCGTGGTAAAAGAAGGACTCCCAGCGATGGGAAACGGGTCTCGTCCCGATGTTTGGGCCCTACGAGTCTCAGGTCCTCGACCGACCGTAACGGACTACTGGGCCTAGTGTTTCTGAAAGACACGACTCCCACTCCGACCCCATTCTGAAGATCCTTTTGTTTAGAGACTGAGGATGTGGCCCCAGTCCGAGCTTCGTCGTCCCAGGTGGGGGACGTCCGAAACAACGACCCGTCCTACACTTGTAGGAGCTAAAAATGAATTACCAGTTTCAATTCATTGAACAGACCCCAGTGTGACACTGTGTAATAACGGTTTGGACAAGGAAAACGGTTCAGTCAGGAAGAAACATGAAAGGACGGGTTGGGTACATCTTAAGATTTTAAGAGACCGGTCTTCCCTTAGATACCGCCCCAGACTCTCCCTACCCCTAGAACAGGATTCGTCTTGTGTACCTTCAGCCCACGTGGTTCACTAAGGCGAAAATGGACACCAGTGGGTAGAGTCGTGACGTACGAAGTCTTTCGAGTCGACAAGAACGTTTACTGTGAAGACGATCATATTAAACTAGAACTCAAGGAATAACACAAAAAGGGCGGTTTATACCCTTACCCGACCACAGACGAGTCCATGGATTTTCATAAGTAACTTTTCAACGGAAGGTTGAACTTCGTGGATTCACGGGACTAAAATAAAAGGAACGAGTTCCGGGTTGTTCGGACGGGGAAGGTCTAAGTGACGTGAGTGAGTGTTTGGGCCGGCGTCTACTGCCGTCTACTGGTGCAGTCCGGTGTACGGGAGTGCCTAGCCCGAGGGACCCTGTACTACCCCCGGAAACTCTCCTACATTACCAAACATCCTTCACGTTGTAAGACCCCATGACGGAGAGTGAGAAAGAGGTTCACTGAACCTCTACTTCGTTAAAGACCTCTTCAAATTCTTTGAACTTACAGGAATTCGGGTTGGAGACTGAAATCACTATTCTCGTGAGTAGAGTCTCGTTCGGTCACCGTCCCGATCCCTAACCGGTTCCGGTGTGTGAACCGATGAGTCTCTTGGGTCTTGGACGGTGCGCACCAACACAACTCAACCTCGACTTCCTCCTTCGCCTTGTGTCGACGGCACCCGAAACCCCTGTCCGCTGAGGGGGACCTGGTGGATGACGGATGGGGGCGGAGAGGTAGACCCAGGAACCGTCTCAGGTTCGAAGGCACCCCTGTCAGGATCGAAGAAGGACTAGGTCTCTTAGCATGACTCCCCGGTACACCAAAACCAAGGTGGACATCTGTACGAAAACGACAAAGACTTAGAAACTGGGACGGAAATCGTCCTGACCCGGAATGGAACTAGCCGACACTTTACCACTCTGGAGAGACTTCAACGACAGATGACGAGACTGCGTCCTGGGGACTGTTTACGAAATTCCGGGTGTCTCTGTCCTCACTCCCCTCGCCGAAGAGACTGTTTCTCCGTGCTAGGAGTCCTTTCAGCCCCCGGTCTCGTAAGTTTGGGTCGTCGACACAGACGACACGACTGAGGGTATCGCGTACCCGCAGTCGGACTGTTCGTAAATGACCCAACCTGTAAAAAAAGTTAAATAAACGTGTTATTGAGATTCTCTACCCCAGATAAAAATAGAGTCAAAATGTCTCTCCTTTGACCTTTAATCTCTCTTTCGACTTTATTGAACCGGGATCGAGTGAGTCGATTCTTCACCGACACTAAGTTCGTGTCCGTCGAACTGGGAGTCGAAAGTGAGAGCGATACAACGTAGGGATCTGGTGCCGAGCTCCACAGGACGTCCTACCTCCCACTCAAGGTGAACGGGGGACCTTGGTGGTGTATTTCCCCAACACACAGGATCCTCGACTCCTTCCCCTCACTAAATACTCTCCGTCTTCGTTTCCCTAGTTCGACTTCGCCAAACCGTTACCGACCCAATCTCCTCTCGGCTCTTCCCGCCCCTATCGAGGAAAGGGAGGGAGAGGTCGCCGGAACGACTACGAGAAGTGAACCGGGCCACAGAGGGGGCCCGAGTGGAGAGACCGGACGTCCCCAGAACAGGGTCCGTAGTGAAAGTACTACATTCACGATGGAAACACCTCGGTGTCAGGAGACCCCTGAAGTCAACCCTACCTCCACTGTTCCTGCCTTCTTTCCTTTCTTCAAATTCAAACTCGAAGACGGAAAAGACTTCGGAAATCCCAGAGGGTGAACGTGATCGGGAAAAGTTTCGGGACCTGGATCAAATATAATCGTTAATATATATATATATATATATATATATATATATAAAAGAAAAAAAGGAATTTCTCTCGTGAGGGAAGTTAACATATACGCAGTCCCGGGATAGTTTGGACTGACACGGGGAGACAGTGGGCGAGTCGGTTTACAGTCTCAGGGTGTTGGAGGGACTCTTTGTGGCGTCTGGGGAGAAAAGGAGTACCTCGGGAGGGTGTGTCATACTTGGAACTAACTTCCACACTAAGCGGAGACTCATCGACCCAATTCAAAAACATTTCTCCAACGACACACTTGTGAAAACGTCTGGAGTTTCGGTGGTCTCCGACCCTCGACTCAGATGAAAGAAACACTACTACTGAGAGATACTAAAAAGAGGTATCTATCTGCAAACTCACAAGAGTATCCTAAGGTTCTTCTGTGTCTCCCTCGTAAATACATGCTCAGATATACAGGAGTGGTACCTGTGGACACCTACACGCATTCGAACGTACACACGTTTTTGAAGACGTGAGACAAGGTACCCCACGCAGTGAAGACAATATCCCTAGAACCTACATCTCAGTTACAGACCCTGTACCCTATGGGTCAAATAAGATCTCTAAACTTTCTGACCCACAGGTCTATGGACATGTAGCGGCCCTTCCCGAAACGGACCCGGTGCGGTCAGAGACCGACGACCCGACGACCCATCCAAATCTTGGCCCCCCTGGGGACCTACCCTCTACGACTCCTTTCACTCCCTTACACCTCACTTCACTCCCAGTCATTCGAGAGGTGAGTGTGGGGAAGAGGTCATCGGGGTGGGACCGTCTCCGGGTAAAGACGTGTGGATGTTTCTGTAGAGGTTTTGCACAACCGGTGCCACCGTGTCAGACCAACCGACTTTGTTTTTTCTCCCCACAAATGACATCCCGCGGACCCCACAGAGTCTTATGGGTTCCCGTCCTCGCCGACGACCAGGGGTTCCCGCCTTTGGTCCTCGACTTCGGTGGTCTTTCGTCCGGAGACGGAGAGCGAACCGCTCCAGTGGGCCGGTGGGGAAAGACGAAAGGAACGACGGGTCTGTACAACGAGAGAGGGGTCTGGTCGACAGAGACGCGGAGACTCGTTTCCGATGTCGCTGAGTCGAGACGTCTACTGAACAAAAGTCGGGAAATCATAAACCAGTCACGAGACTTCCGAGGTAGGACCGAAACCCTCTATGACGTTCACCGATGGGAGGCTAGTCGATGTAGGTCCCCTGGGTCCGGTACACCGAAGGTCCCAGTGTTGTGTGACCCTTCTGTAATGTTTACCAAGGGGTTCAGTTTGTCGAGCCGGAGGGACTTCTGGGGACGGGTCGACTGCCTTCTTCGAGGAGAGAGGACTCAAGGGTACCGTGAAATGAACGGGGGAAGATACCGTGCAAACAAAGGATGGAACACACTCATAACGAAAATGTTAGTAGAATAGGGGCGTAGGGTACATAGCGATTCGAAGAGAGAATAGAAATATATGGAGTGTCGAACACGTCTTTTGGACCCGTCCATGACTTTATTTCTTTCAAAAATTCTCCGACTTCATTGAACCGGTTCAGTAAATAAAGCGACGTGACACAACTCAACTAAGTTAAGTCAAGTAAGTTAGTTAATTGAGTGTGTTGGTTTAAAATAACTCGCGGAAGACCTAAGATCCGTGACGGAACCTACGCGTCTTCGATGTCGTGGTTTGTTCTGTTCCTCTTAAGAGTGGGGTGACTCGAAGGTTCACTCGCCTCTAGTAGTCGTTTGATCTGGTACGTGTCACGGGTCCGTCTCTACACGGTGAGGGACCGTGACGGAACTCCTCGGGTGCAAGGAGGCCCCAGAGTCTGGTTAGCAGCCTATGTAAGGACCCACTGTCCTGTCCCGACAGTTTCCTACTTCCTCTTCACGACAGTCTGAAGTGTCTCTCTAAATGGTGGGTCCCATCTTCCTCCCTTGACTCCCTCCAAAGTGACTCTTCGCCCGGTGCACTGACTTGCACGTGTCACTCATCCTCATACGGTCCCTCTCCACACACACACACACACACACACACACACACAACTCCCCTGACCCCCGTCCTTTTTTTCTTCCCTCTCACTGTCACTATTTTGGGAAGGTCTGTCCGACTACGTTTTGTCTAAGATTCGTAATACCTTACCTACCCCTACGACAACGTCTCTGTCGACGTCAAACTTTTCCGTGCACGTGGGACACGAGAGACGTCGCGACCAGTGCTGTCGCTTCTGTACCCCCGCCGACGCTACGGGTGACTGTCCACTCCCCGTTTCTTCTACACCGGACACACATACGCATATTACCCGTAACGAGTCGGGTCTGTCCCACTTTATTACGGTAAACGTCGTTGTACGTACCTGGGTCTCTGAGAGTGTGACTCACTTCCTTCGGTCCGTCTTTGTTTGTAGTACACTATAGTAAATTTACGCCTCAGGTTTTTTTACCGTCTTTATTCGAAGAAATGTTTTGTTTTTATCTGGGTGTCTGTATCTTTTGTTTGAATGCTAATGCTTTCCCCTTACCCCCCTCTCCCTATTTAATCCTAAACCCTAATTGTCTATGTGTGACCACGAATCGCGGGTCAGAGAGCCAGGACAGACCGAGAACACTGGGGTGCCCGACGTCGGGCGGTCCGAGGAGACAGGTACCCCAAGAGGTCCGTTCTCATGACCTCCCCCGACGGTTCGGAAAGAGGTCCCTTAGAAGGTCTGGGTCCTCAGCTTGGGTACAGAGGTCGGAGAGGACGAAACTTCCGTCTAAGAAATGATAGATTCGGTGGTCCCTTCGGGTACTTATGACCTCACCCGTCGGATAGGGAAGAGGTCCCCTAGAAGGGTTGTGTCCTTAGCTTGACCCCAGAGTGCGTAACGTCCGTCTAAGAAATGGTCCCTTCGGGAGTAGATGTGTGATGCTATATATTTTATCTATTGGTTGTTCCTGGATGACATATCGTGGCACTTGATATGAGTCATAATACATTATTGGACATTCCCGTTTCTTAGACTTTTGCTTATACACAGACCTAGTGAAACGACATGTGGACTTTGCTTGTGTTGTAACATTTATTTGACATGAAGTTAACTTTTTGTTTTCTTCCTCGACGACGAAGACCTTATACCATTCTGCAAGTCACAAATACCTCGTGTTCCTTGTACCCCTTCTCTTGCTCCTTCAATCGGTCTCTGGAACGGATCGGAACGTACGGCTTGGTTCCTCCACTGTCCATACATAGTTGCCGGTCGACGGGACCGTTGACCTCCCGTTCCTACAACCGACTAAGACCGTACCCTGGACCGTCTCGGACCCCTGGTCGTTATTGAGATCCGGTCCTTGTATAAGATCTTCCGGGGTCCTACTTCGTAATGTGACCGGAACCCCAACGACTGGAGACCGAGTCTCTTTCTTCCGACCTACTACTCTTCTTCGAAAGTGAGGGTTTAACGTTGGAAGGAGTCTTTCGTGATTTAAAAGGGTGAAAATAAGGGACTGCTTACATCACTCTAAAAGATTTAGAACGTTAACTTAAAGTTCTCTAGTTTTCTTTTCGACAAGTAAACATCAAAAAGAAAAAAAAAAAAATTTCGGTCGTCTTGACCCCCGACGGTATGAGTGTACAGAATATTGGGATATCAGGTACTGGGGAGCAGAGTCAGGTCAGTGGTTCAGGACAGACTGAGAAACGTTGGGGTACCTGACGTCGTGCGGTCCGGAGGGACAGGTAGTGGTCGAGGGTGTCGAATGAATTTAAGTACAGGTAACTCAGCCACTACGGTAGGTTGGTAGAGTAGGAGACAACAGGGGAAGGGGAGGAAGGAAGTTAGAAAGGGTCGTAGTCCCAGAAAAGGTTACTCAATGGAGAAACGTAATCCACCGGTTTTATAGGTTTTTCTGTTTTTTCAAGACATCTTTGACGAGGACAGGACCCTACGACAAGGAGTACCCTGGAGTCCCCACAAGAGGGAATAGGGTTCTATGGACCCGTCTCCACCTAGCACCGGTTGAAGAGCTCTGGCAAGGTACCAGTTTCAGTGTGGGACCCAGGGAAGGTGGAAAGGTCGAGACGGAGGTAGGGGAGGATTGAGGTTCAATTGGAGGTCGGCATAACCGAGAGAACGATTAAGGCTACAAGCCCAGAGGTCCTGTGAACATCTGTTGAAAGGGGGAGCAGAGACAGACAGTTTATAGGACAAGGACAGTTTATGAGGACAAGGTCCAGTTCGGGTTTACAGGAACAGTTACACCTCTGAAGGGGTCGGGTAGACTGGGTTCTCGAGGGGGAAGACATAAGAGAGTCGTCAAATCTGAGTGGAGACAATGATGTATATAATGTCGAAAACAAGAATACAATTCAGTCGACTTAAACAACTGATTTAGCGTTAGTAGAGGCATAGGGATCCGGGATCATTGACATGGACTGTTGGTTATCCGAGAATTATTTATGACAAAAAAGAATTTTTATTAATTAAAATTAACCTCCTGTTAATGAAATGTTATAACACTGCCAAAAACGTTATGTAGTTGTCCTTAGCCGGTACCCATTTGTACACAGGGGGTGGAGGACTTGGAGGAGGGTGTAGGGAGGGGTGAGATAAGGAGACCCAACAGGGTCTCAGGGCCGAAACCCACCAAACGAAGTTCGGAGCTTGAACGTGACCAGTAGAGAGAATGTATATAAAGTCACGATAATCAAGTTCAGAAGGGTGGGAGCGGAAGAGGGCGACTCGCGTTTCCAGACAAGGAAGGCAGACACAGAGGAAACGGCGGGACGACCATCCTAGTAGCCATGGTAGAAGGGTTCAAGGTATGTCTGCGCAATTATATGCCATAAACAAAGAGAAACGCTGAATGACACAAACAACCACTCCCCACCAAATAGAGTCGTAGAGTAGATAGTCCCAACCCATCATATTGCTACTGAAACCCTTCTTAAGGTTGTCGTCTTGTACTCCTTTCCCGTAGTGTCCACCTTCTTCGTCATACTCGTTTGAGAGGTTCCTCCCTTTGTCCGTTTGTGCCCTCGGACCTCCCTTCCTCTCCTCTCCTCTTACTGTTCCCGGTTCGAGGTATGCGGAACGACCTGGTCCCGTAACACTAAAACAGGTTCCCCCGACACTAAGGGTCTCCTCCTCTGACTTGGTAGCTTTCCAGTCAGTCGAGTGCCCGACCCCTACCTCTACCTTAACCTAGTTTGGACAAACCGAGACTTCGGGTACTGGCTAGTCTCGGAAACCCTTCTCATTCGGTGAGTCCAACCGATCTCGGACCTCAGTCTCTCCTCCTCGTTCTCCTCCCTTCGCACCTTCCTGGTAGAATCTCTCGATGTAATGATTGCCATAGAGCACAACAACCCGACGGATAGCACACGGTGTTGGATACAGTCCGTGAAATTTGTACAATAACGTCCTTTTGCTATCGCCACGATAATGCACTAGTTCGGGTGGAATGTCCATTCCCTTGATTTAGAGTCTCTCCAAGTCACTAAACGGGTTCCAGTGTGTCGGTTATGCACTACCTGGTCACTGATTTGAGCCCGGAAAACTAAGGTGTTGGGTGAAGTGACGCTTTCTTAAATCGCTCACTTAGTAGTGAATTATGAAGTTAAGACTTACTATATTACCCCATACCTGAAAAAGAAAAAAATTGAAATGTATTCGTTCAAGGTTCGGATCCGAAAAGAAGGTTGTGGTAGGAAAGGAAGGACACAAAGACGAGTGATTCGGATAAAAGAACGGGACACGGGAGACGGGTCTACCTATCTCGACCTGAGGTCCGTTTCACTTGACGAGCGAAATTTTTTTTCTGGTTAAAAGACCGTCTAATCTTGAAAAGAACTCTTGCTCTTACCCGTCCTTCCACTCTTTTTACATGTCTTTTTTATCCCCTGGAACCGGGTCTAGAGTTCTTCTCTACCTCTTTACCGAAACCCTCCCGCCCCCTTTAACAGTGACAAAAGTATATGTAAAGGAAAAATCCGTAAATCAGGACTTACCCACTTAAAGTTTTAGTCGAAGTCAGTCTTAATGGACGAGGACGAACAAGTGTTCCGTCCAAAAGACGGGGATGGGGTCTATAAGTCTAAAAATTTAAAAACCACTTCGGGTTCTCAGACAGAAAGATTTGTTCGTGGGGTTTCTAAAATATTTATCTCTTGTGTCGGAAGTCACTGTACCAATGTGGGTACCCGAAATCGGTAAACACACCTCTTTTACACTCCACGGTCCTTGAACCCCGACCTACCGAAGGTCCAAGGAAGGGGTCAGTGTCCGTAAGTGGACATCCGAACACATCCTCAGGTTCAGAAAGCCTTAATCACTACACCAATGTCATCGTTGCACTGAGACACCTACCTCCTTCCACGCAGCCTACACTCTCAGAGGGAGGTACTCGGGTACACGCAGTAGAGTCAGTGTCGAAATGAGAGTTTTTGTTCAGTAAAAACGAGGACAGTCGTAGAACCGGACGTCACCTCCCGTTCGACTCTACGTCTCCGGGTCTGTGTCCGAAGTCCACTACGAAGTCCCGAACCGACGCCGACCCCCCTTGTCCTTTCATAATCAGCGGACCGAGATCCACTAATTTTTCATACTGAAGTTTTTTGTGACGGTCTCCTCTATTCTCGATAGACGAATGTACTTAAAATCCCTGACATCATAAACCCCAAAAGGAAAAATAATGGTCTCTAATATCTCCAGTCTCGAGAGGTTCCTTCAGCCAAAGTTGGACCTACGTGAAGGTTTGTCAGACTTCGAAATTTTGTACCTCGGCAGGTCTGGAGTGGGGTCTAGATGATTTAAGTCCCAAAGTCCCGGCCATGAATCCTTAGACTCACTTCGACGGACCTAAGACCTCGTCGACGACCTGACAGTGACGAGGTCCCTGACCTTCAGTGAGGTCTTTCCACTTTCTCTTTTAGTCAGGTCGAACTTATAACGTTATAGTTCAGCAGACATGAAAGGAACGGGGTAGAAACAGAAAAGGAAAGGTAGGGGTGGTAATGTGCCGTCCTTCGAGTCTTTTCGGAGTAGAGAGTAAAGAGGATATTCCGTTGTGTCCCTAAATAGATCGACACATGTTAGGTCTTCCCCAACTACGTAAGCCTATAACATGTATATAATTAAAAGTAATGCAAATTTGTACCGAACGAACGATTATTGTGACCGGACGACTGAAACACCTACTGAAACATCCTACACCCGAGGGTCCGGGACCTTCAGTGTCTTGGTGCAACCCGCCGAAGACAAACTCGGTACCAAACCTTTTGGACACGACCTTCTCGACCTGTTTACTTGGGACTTCAGGAAGGACTGTGTCCGTAGGGTGTCGAAGTCACAGTTGGTAAAGTTCACAAGAAAAGAACTGAAAGCACAAAAGATGTGGAGGTATCTAAAAAGTGGGTCTGTATTCGGGGTCCAACCCAAGTAGCATTAGTTTACCCATCACTCTTTGGCTCTCACTGATCGCTACCTTCCTTAATCTCGCATACTTCAGAGGGCTCCCACGTAGTGAACTTAGTGTGCGACGTAGAAAGCAGAGTTATTGTTCGAGAATGGCTACAGTAGTAGAAAGGTCCCTGCTGAGTCGGTCCTTCTCGAAACCACATGGAACTCTTTCAGTGTCGTATCTCTCCGTGTGCATGGACACAAGCAACACTATGATAAATGCGTTCATTGGATTTACGGGTGACTGTCCCCTTACCTATTTCCACATCTCGTATATGTGTCACCTTATATCGAATCGGTGCTCTTCCTTGCCTTAGCCCGACATCTCTACACCTACCTGGAGTCTCAGACAGTATGTCTCACTTCATCCTGTTTCTCCTTTTGTTTATGTATGATTACGTACATACACGTATATAAAAAGATCTAGACCTTAGATCTTTTTACCATGTCGATTTGGATGAAAGTCCCATCCTTATTTCTACGTCTGTATCTCTTACCTGCACAGCAGTGTCCCTCCTCCCTTCCCCTCCCATCCTACTTAATCCTGCCTGTGTATATGTGGTGGCACATATTTTAGTCATAGTTCACCCTTCGACGACATATCGTGTCTCTCGAGTCGAGCCCCGAGACCCTACTGGATTCCCCACCCTAATCCCCAACCCACCCTCCCTCCGGGTCCTCCCTCCCCTACACACATAGGCATATCGACAGCAAGTTGTCTTTGATTGTGTTGTGACATTTCGTTAATATGAGACAAAAAAAAAAAATTACCACAAGGACTAATCTCTACGAACTACGTTACTGAGTCCTTAGTTTATTCTCTCGTTTGACGGTTTCTTTGGGGGAGTTCGTCCGAGGAACAAACGAAAGACTTAGAAGTGACCCCCCACCTCCTCTTCTACACGACCCTAAAAAAGGTGGATTTTAAGAGACAAACCCGGGACTTTAAGGTAATATAGTATCCTTTTCATTGGCACGGGAACTTCCTGACTTACCCGTGACTGACGACACCCACCCCACTAGACTCAGGGTCCCCTCCGAGAACCCTTCTTCTGAGGTGGCCGGAGAAAGGAAAGGTTTAGTGTGGGGAAGGAGTCTCGACGTGAGTTAGGACTCGAACAGACACTTGTA
Source organism: Capra ibex (assembly GCA_006410555.1). Taxonomy (NCBI): domain Eukaryota; kingdom Metazoa; phylum Chordata; class Mammalia; order Artiodactyla; family Bovidae; genus Capra; species Capra ibex. The sequence goes on from SJYO01036187.1 coordinate 3,854,327, forward strand.
ACAAGACTAGTAAGTTCGGGGTTTACTACAGGGACGGGTGTGGACCAAGACTAAGATCTCATGTGAACATAAGAATGTTAAGAATTAGTAAATACGAAAAGATTATCAAGAGTTAATCGATAAAACCTAAAAATACATAGAAAAGTACGAGTAAATGAAAGAGTTCCTATGACACTTGTTCAATTACGTACATGTATTAAATAAAGGTAACTTTATTTGACAACTTAACAACTCACAGTCAAATACCATCGGTAACAAGTTCCAGGACCCGTTATATGTATATATAAAAAGTCTATATATATATATGTGTGTATATATATATGTCTATATAAAAAAGTCTATTATCCACGATATTTCTGTTTCTCAGATTCCCTTCAATTTATTATACTATTCTTTATTAACTAGTCCTTTTACTTACTATTAAAGTGATGAAAAACAAATGAATAGTTTTCATAGTATACGATCTACGAAATTTTTTAAATGCAGAGACACTGATCTAATTTGGTAATGTTTTTCCTTTGTTAGGTTCGCCTTTTTTATGATAATCCGACTTTTGGTACCAATAACTTAATTTGACGTTTTACCTTCGGTGTTCAATGTTTACCTGTGACGTCCTTTGATTCAATCACTCATTTTCTAGTTGAGTTCTATTTAAAGGATCTTGTGTCTTCTTTTTCTATTTCTTTACTTTTACTTTCTTATCTTATTAACGCTTTCTGTCTATAGTTTCTCGGTTGGGTGTTCATTGTCCTCAATGATTTTATTAAATGTCTTATTAAACATCGTCTTCGGTATACATCTTGCAATAATTGGAAGTCATTGTAAAAAAAAAACTTTGACTCGGACGAATGCCATAATTAATTCTTAGAAACGAAACACAATCCCAGGGTCGAGTTTGACCGAATTTACTTTCTTCCCTAAAATGACCGAGTATATTACTTCGGGTGTCCAAGTGGTCCTTACACAGAGAGGTCGAGACCAAAAGGAGATCCAATCGAAGTAAGAACCCATGAAACAAGGGTACCCCACCGAGGGAAAACGAGGATATAAGAAGATCCAAAGGTTTGGGTTGCCCTCCTTTTTCCACACATAAAGATTATGAACACTGTAATTGGAACCCAATTAGGAGGGACTAAGACCAGACCGAACTCAGAACATGAGCGAGAACTTAGTTACGTCCACAGACTCTTCCCGACAACGCGAACAAAGTAACCGTCGTGTAAGAGGAGGGATCTTACTCCCTACAAGTCTAGACAGATCACGGGCGTTCCTGACGTTCACTCCCTCTCTGTCCAAGGGTGTCCTATTACACGAACACCTAAGGTCTTCTTTCCCCTTATGTACGACCCGTTCGATTTATTGTAGTAACCCCCCCCCTCCATCTAATTATTTGCTTGACGAAAACTAGATTTAGATTTTCTAATAGTTTTAGGATATTTATTCATACGGAGTCTAAAGAGGAAGATTGAGGATTGAGATTTGGGCTAGATACACGACGCACACGGTTCAGCGAAGTCAGCTCAGACTGAGAGACGCTGGGGTACCTGACATCGGACGGTCCGAGGGGACAGGTACCCTAAGAGGTCCGTTCTTATGACCTCACCCAACGGTACAGGAGGAGGTCCCCTAGAAGGGCTGGGTCCCTAACTTGAGTTCGGAGAATGCAGAGGACGCAACCGTCCACCCAAGAGATGGTGGTCGAGGGGTGGGACCCTTCGGGGACTTACGATACTGGGTCCCCTAAAGGAAGGAACTTAACACCTCCTTTCCAACGCACTGAGTTCTTAAGAACCCGTTTGACTACGAGTATCATATACATGAGAATTTTATTTTCAAGGATCCTGTGAGGAACCTCTTCCGTTACCGTGGGGCGAGGTCATGAGAACGGACCTTTTAGGGTACCTACCTCCTCGGACCTTCCGACGTCAGATACCCCAACGCTGACTCACTGAAGTGAAAGTGAAAAGTGAAAGAACGTAACCTCTTCCTTTACCGTTGGGTGAGGTCACAAGAACGGACCTCTTAGGGTCCCTGCCCCCTCGGACCACCCGACGGTAGATACCCCAGCGTGTCTCAGCCTGTACTGACTTCGCTGAATCGCCGTCCTGTGAGGAACTTGTTTGACCATTTTTACACAAGGTCTTGTTATTCCTATTTAATTCTCATTCATGTATAGTAGTGGTTCAGGACATCAAGGTGAAGACTTTACCCAAGGGAAAGGTGGTAGTGGACAGTGATAGTAAAGAGTAGTCCTGGTAGCGGTCAGACACTTGAACGGAAACAGAAAGTGAGAGTTGGGAAGGTTCGGTAAGGGATATATAATGGGTTACCAGACGATCATTCAATCTAGTGTACAGGAACGAATGTTATTAAATACCGAAGCACACCACACATCCTATGTAAGTCCGAGGAGTGGTACCGAAAACTCTTGATCGGACACGTCTAAGTCGGAGGTGCGTAATAGGGGTTGGGTGACAGGAGACGAGTGGAGTGACGTCTGTGTATTGGTGGACAGACAGGAAAGACAATTGCACGGTCTGAGGAAGGAGATGACTGGAAAGGAAGAGAGGTAAGAGGAACCAACCGAGAAGAAAGTACCACAAAATTGAATGAATGTGGTGAAGGAGTCTGCAAAAGACTAGAGTATTAGATTTTTATCCGAAGGAAGATAAAAAGAACCGTAGGAATAGAGTTTGGTGATTTGTGTCAGACGTTAGTATGTAACTGAACACAAATGAGCTCAATATAGATAGAGAAGACCCTCGGACTTAGGTACTTCCGTCCCTGGATAAAACAAACGGTGTCTTAAGTGTCCAAAATCATGAAACACCCTATGTCCTTACCACGTTTTATATATACATAAAATCCTCCGTCCTCTCTTCTTGGTAGCTTTACTCCGTCGATGTATCTTTATTAATATATGATTTTTCTGCAACTTCATCAGTTAAATTAACATTAAACGTTTGTAAAAAGGATAATTCCTCTACTACATTTTTTTTTTTACCTCGACCCCCGTCTAAAATTTCAAGACTTACTTTACTTGTTTAAGTCATATATTACGGGAGACAAGGACTAAAGTCCGGTCTTTTCACCTATGTCTGATTACACCACGACGCGTGTGTCATAAACACTGGAACTCCCTTCCTATCCTAAGTCATTTAGTCCCTCTCCACTCTTCCGGGAAGGAACACTTACACACTCACACACACTCACACACGTACACACACGAATCACTTTCTGATTCGTTCGTCTCGAAACGTGAACTCTACTCGTTCGCAGCCCCCTCGCCCGTTCCTCGGGTCGCTCCGAAGGTAGCGGTCTCGCGAGTCGCGCCCAATTTTGAGTCCTTTATTTTTCGACGTCGCTCTCCCGTTTTCGCCGAAGGGACCACCCCGAGCCACCAGGCCGGATCGCGGCCGTCGTCGACCCCGCAGACCGGGGACCTGTGCCTCCTGCGGAACATCCCGTCCTAGCTCCCGACCCGGCTCCGCCGACCCTCCGACGTCTGCGCCCTCCCCGACGACGGGTTCCGTTCCGACTCTCGCCCCCGCAGCGTCCACTCCTCGGGACTCTTCGGGCCTTCTGTCCTCCCCTCGATCTTCCGAGACCTTCGTTTGAGCGTGTCCAGGAGTGCTTGGGTCCTCATTCAGAAGATCTCCCTCGCTCGTTTCGACGAGAGAGCAGGGTCTGTCGTCGGAAAGACACACAGCCGCACACAGGGAGCTCCGCTCGGGCACCCACGACGGCAGACGTCGGGGCCCGTGGACTTCCTTGTCACCTCTCTCCCGGACCTCGTGGGAGCCCCGACCGGGTGGACGGAGACGGGAAAAGATAGAGGCAGTGAAGTCGATCAAGTGTAGAATCCTGCCGAGAGGACCGTTCCTTCCGCCCTATTGCAAGGGGTGTCAGAGGGCACACTGGGGGTGTCATCATCCGAAACAGTCGACACTACAGTCAATGCGAGCCAGGACCCACCCCCCTACCGTCCACCCGTAGTCAGAGACCTCTACGGCAGACACCCGGACCCGAGGCGCCGAAAAAAAGGACGGTCCAGGAGCGAAGTCAGGTCGGAGCTTCCTTCTGACACGATTCGATTCGATTCGTCCCGTAAAGAGACAGGTCAGAAGTCGAGACCGTCCCTTAAGATTTCTACTAAAGTAAACAGTGGGACGGAGACTCTTTCAGACGTCGCGGGGGTACGGTTGAAGACCCGTAGATAGATCAAAATCCTCTGAGTGGTCTTTTCCGCTTGGACCCTGGAGAAGTGGTCAATGTCGTCGGACCCTTCTACCCCAACATTTTTGTAAACGGTGGTCTACCGTCGTATCGTCCGGGACGGGTCCTGCACTCTGGGTGTGTCTGGTTTCTGTCGGTCATCGGGACCGTCACCCGACCGCCACCACTCTTCCTATGGAAAGGTCATTTCACCGAATATTCTACGCAAAGAAGTTTAGATTACTCTAGCTGCCCTTAAAGGAGTCTAATTAGTCACTTACCACTTAACATCGAGACGTTAGCGGTATATACCTGAGTTGGTAGAGTAGACACGAAAACCTTTGGAATGACGTTAAAATAGACTCTCGTTATAGGAAGTTCCCCTACGGGTAAGGAGAGTTCTGGGTAGAGTTGGTGTGAAATACCGGGGACCTGAGTCTCAATCTCAGTCTAGTGTCGAAACGGATCTCCTCTACTCATGTTTTGGACTGAGTCCTTCTTTACCAACTATATGGTGTCCTTCACCGTTCTAAATTACATATAACCTTCTTTGGACCTTTTATATACATCCTCATATAGGATTCCTACGATCTGATTCCTACTATCTTATGTCGTGAAATGGTCTAGTTTAAATAACCCATGCAAACAATTTATAAGACCTAAATTACATAATCGGGAACGTTGACCTTTATGGTGATTTTAAAAGAACCAACCGACTGACTTGGAAAATCTGAGTTATCAGCGTATAGGAATTATTCCGATCTTACGATCCTAAAGGGACTATTCTACGTCTCTTTTTGTAAGTTCCGAATCTCTCTGTCCTTACTACTTCACTGAAATAGTGTGCGATAGGTGCGTGGATGGGGGGTGGAGATAGTTGGACTCCCGGGTCTCCTGTCAAGTAATTCTGTGACTTTTTATGTAACGACCACCATTGTGAACGTAGAGACTTTTTGAGGTGTCACCGACGAAAAAGATTCGGTCTACATCTCTACTTTCTACGGAGGTGACTGAGTCCGAGGTAAGACTGACCCTCCCTACCTCGAAGGAATATCGTCTCAGGTTTATTGTCTTAAGTTGGTGGTCTCTGTTCTCGTATGAATAGGACTGTTCGTCGTCCCCGTATCACCGTTAGCGATTAAACTTTGGATCCCTAAAAATCACCCTGATCAACTACTGTGTAGACCCTTACGTTTTCCACTGGCGGATGATTTTACAACAAACTAGATATGTTTTTCGGACACACACACGCACGAATCAGCGAGTCAGCACAGGCTGAGAGACACTGGGGTACCTGACGTCGGGTGGTCGGAGGAGACACGTACCCTAAGAGGTCCGTTCTTAGGACCTCACCCAACGGTACGGGTGGAGGTTCCCTAGAAGGAGTGGGTCCCTCTCTTGGGTCCAGAGGGTGTAACGTCCGTCTAAGAAATAAGAGACTCGGGGGTCCCTTCGGGGGGGTTTCCGGATCACTGGTTTTTGGACTGAACTTACCGGAGAGTAAGTCAAATGTCTGGAGTCCGTCAAGGTCTGAGTCTTAGGGAACTAACTTCCCCGTGTTTTACTGAGGGGGACACAGAAAGTCAATCCTGAGGGGGGTGGGATGGGGGGTGGGTCGATGAGATCACGACCGAATTACCTAGACTCATCGTTCACTCGTGTCACCGTCCCTACCCCTGAAGATACACCCGAGTTGTTGTATCTGAGTGGGATTAGTCCCGAAGACAGTTACGACGACTCACGGATTGAACGGTTAATTTGATTCGGGGACTACACCGAGGTAAAAGGTTCCCCGTCGGGGATCCCCGTTCAACTGACGTAACGTGGGGAAGACAGTACCTTTCCTCTTTTTTAAAGGAGGGACCTCCTCTGTACATAAGATTCATGTATAAACGAAAAGACGGGGTTTTAGAAGACGTTCGTGGTAGACACTAATGTTTTATACCACATGATATGTGCTGCAATGAAGACTAGTTCTCTCAGTAAAGTTTTCTTAACGTCGTTACCCAAACACGAGACCCCTAATATGGTGTATGTATGTATGGAGTAGGGGGTCTTCGTCGACCGGGCGATCTTCTAGTTATTGGATGACGTCAATGTCATGGTCAACTCTTTAATGTGAGACTTTCCTGTCTCCAAGAAGGAGTTTGTTACCTCTACTGTAAAACTTAGTCTCTGTCTATTTATCAGGACACAAAGGGTGTCGACCTGATGTACCCTGACCCTCAATCTCCACCTTCGTATTACCGAGGAGTGTGAAAATTTAGAGTATCAGACGGGTGTCTAAAAAAATAAATAAAAAAAATGAAGGTCAGGGACACTGAAACTCGAGAAGACCAAACCTCAGAACTAAGGGTTCTTTGTTTACGAAGATGGTCCCGCACGGGGTAATAACGTGACTAAACCTTCTACTCTACCGGTGGACCAGTAAGACCCAAGGAATACGATGGATTGGTTGTCCGTTTCCTTTCTCAATGGGACGACCGACCTCACTAACCGCGACTGATGGTTTCCTCTTGACCCAATGACGGTGAGTCGCCCTAGTCCCTTCTGACATAGACTTTACGTCCCACGGAAAAACATAAAAGTGAAGGTTATCATTTTCAACTATCTTCTACTCGTAAAAGGGCGAGGTGACACTTTCGGCATTGGTCACTACTAAGTCTGGAAAATCCGTCCTATCTAATGAGGTAGTATAATTCTTTTCGGAGTTGGTAGAATCGATGACCCACTTCTGTTTCCTTCATACTTTACGTCATACTTTCTTCCTTCAATATTTATAGTTATGCCGGACTACTGGTCAATACCTGGACGAATAATAAACTTACGCACACATATATTAACACATGTGATCGGTAAAATAAGAAGAGACAGAAAGAATAAAAAAATAAAAGTGCACAAAACAACCTTCGAATGTTAAACCGAAAATTCTTCGTACATAAGTCTACTCTAACACTGACTTAAACTCTTTATTACTTACAACGAGTCTCTGCCCACATTACTGTCAGCCCTGAATTTTTTTTAGATTTAAACCCCTCTTCTGTTGTGGCAGAACCAAATATACTTCTTTTCAATGTAAAACTCCTCATTTGTTTTTCCAAAAAACACCAATATAGTTCCAAGTTTAAAAACATCACGACACCTACGACTTATCAGCTTCTGTACCGGACATAGTCAATAATCCGGTAACATAGAGTTGGGGTTTGAAAAAAAAGACTTACCCTTTTGTTGAAATAAAACAAGTCCTCTCACCCGTTCACAGGTCAGAGTCTCACAGATTGTAACGAAGAACCACGGAACCAGAACCATTGGAACTCGTAGATCCTAGGACCTTGATTCTGAGACTTTTAGTGTTAAACGAAAAGGTCAACCTAGTGGACTATTCCTGTGAGCTACCTCTGACGTTTCGACTTCCTCCTTGTTTACCTAAAAAGGACCGACACACTAAGAATTCGTAAAGGACAGACTAACATAAAGAATACTTATAATGGGGTCGTTTGAAGAAGTGGCATTGTATTCGTAAAAGAAGAACACCGTCATCGACTTACTTAGGTCAACCACCAAAAAGATTGCAGACGTCTTAGTCGGAAGAAACGAGAAGGGACCCATATGGTCGTTATCGATCACACACGGGGTAGGTGTCTCTAGACCCAGGGTCAGGGGACACAGGGAAAAGACTTGAGTCTGTAAATTGTGACCGACTCGTTACGAAGGATGATTCTCCAGACTCAAAGTCAAGGAGTCCTGGAGAGATGATTCAAAATTATTAAGGTTGGAAAAGGGAAACGTAGGAATATAGAATTGTCAACGTTGAAGATACTAAAATGTCAAGGGAAACTTGGGAAAATCAATGAAACTACCAATCAAAATATACAGTTGAACCGATATCACGGGTCAATAAATTACTTTGTGCTTAGATCCGTGACAACAACTCCTATATCACATCTAAACCACTTGTAGACATTAGTCAATTGAAATAGAAATAACAACCGAAATAAAATAAAACCGACACGACCCAGAAACGACGACGTACCCGAAAGAGATCAGCACCCCCCGACGAGAGATCAACACCCCGGACCCGAAGAGTAAACGTAACATTTAAATAAATGTAACATTTAGTTGATATGAAGTTATTTTATTTATTTATTTTGATTATTTTGAAACAAATATGTAATTCTCTAAAATCAAGGCAAAGAGACCTCTAGGGATTATCAATAGATGAATTCTAGAAATATACGTGATTGTACATAATTTGAGAGAGATAAGTTTATTACCCCCGAAGGGACCACCGAGTCACTAATCAGTACCCCAACGTTTTCTCAGTCCGCGTTGAATCGCTGATCTTTTGTTGTTGTTGTTTATTGACCACACCAAAACTAAAGGATTGACTTGGAATTGACTAAGTCACGACTTCTTAACCACCTTCAAAATTTCTTTCTGAGGGTATGATTTACCCTTAAATTTGTCGATTTCAACCATCTCTTACGTAGGTCACTTATCTTACAACGAATCCGTCTCTTCTGTCTACAGTCCACACAGACCAATCTTTACAAGAAGATTGGATCACACAATCCAATCTTCTGATCGTTCTCTGTTACTAATGGTGAAGTTCGTCAATTCGTCATAAAACGTCTCACATTACCTCCCTTAGACTCAAAGTCTTCTTTAGTCAATTTTTCGAGGTTAATCTTATGTGAACCTTGTATTTGTCTACGAACTTCTTGTCCACGACATATGTTTGTCGATACTTAAGAGATCTTACCGTCCTAATAGGATTACGTATTCTTTTTGTCTTGTCCTGTGAAACCTAGTATATTTTCCGATCTCAACCTAGTCTCACCTAGGAGTCACCTAGTCTCGTCTCCAACGAATGGACTCTATAACTAAATCCCAAATCAAGAAATTTACAAGACAAATATATAGGGATACGTAGGTTAGTAGATTTCTATGTCTTCGAATTTTATTGTTGGTGGTCGTCAAATCGACGACTTTGTGATTGTCCAACTGTAACAAAGGTGCATTACAATCGACTTTGTCGATCGAAACCCGTCCAGGTAGAAATCTACACAGGTAAGTATACCGACCTCGACAGAGAGGTCCGCAGATCAAAGATCTGAACAGATCCGAAAGATCAGATCGGAGAGTTCTACGACCCGATACTCGGTGGAGAGGTACACCCGAACAGAGGTCGTTAAACCCCAGTGGATACCGTATCATCAACCCTCAGTTTCTTGTTCGTAGGAGTCTCTCTTTCATTTTTCACTATCTCAGAGTTTCAGACCCGAGTCTTTTACCGTGTCACAACGAAGATGACTTAAGGTAATCAGTTCATCAATGTTTTAGGTCTAAGGTCCTGTCCTCTACAGAGTGAAGAATCACCTTTCTTCCAGTTCCTTCAAACCCTCACTACAGAAATTTGATGTCGTCTCCTTTATATTTTTCCTCATTAGTTTTAAAATGAAAGTTCTTACCGATCGACTGGTTTAATGGACCAGTTTATATACACCAAAAGAAAGGTACCCTACTCAAGAATCAGTATATTCAGGAAAACTTTATGACTCATTTCAATGGGGAAAGAAACACCAATATGTACACCGAAAGACTTAATCCAGTTAAGATGTACTAATCGTTGTACTAAACCCCTAATCTTACTCGTTTTACCTTCGTTTTGTTAAGATACATTGCGTATCAGAATTGTTCTTTTACTGAAATTCCGTTTAGTATTTGTACAGAACCTTCATCAGTCTACCTTTCCTACATAATACATAACTCCCTTTTCTACTTTAACTATGATCCAAAGAGGAACCTTTGTTACGTTCGCTTTTCTGTCACCGCGTAATGGAAATTTCCTGACTCTTTTTTTAGACAGTTAGATGTTAATATATTGATCACTTTTATTGAAAAATTTTTACTTTTATTTTATTTCTGAAAAATCTGAATGTCTTCAACTTTCTTAAGTAACGGTCCTCCGGCACAATTTCTTTGAAGAAATCCGTCTTCTTTTTACTATGATTTACCCTGAGACTTACGTGTGTTCCAAATTTCTTGTGACTTTTACCACGGTGTACTTATTTACACAATTAAAAAAAGAAAATTTTGGGAGAAATCTGTTATTAACAAATGTATTATCTTTACTACATAAAAACTCAACTATTTTATTCGTACCCGTTTTATACTGTTTTTATCGTATTTCAGACCCTCACCTCTTTGCCTTCATGTGATAACATTCCAAAATATAAACTGTACGTCCTCTAAAGGGACCACCGAGTCTGTCCTTTCACAGACGGATGTTACGCCCTCTGGACCCAAGTTAGGGACCCAGTCCTTCTAGAGGTCCTCTTCCTTTACCGTTGGGTGAGGTCACAAGTACGGACCCTTTAGGGTACCCGTTTCCTCGGACGGTATTATACTAAACCTTCATCTGACACTATTCACTTTCTACAGATAATTTGGAAGTCCGTTGGTGATTTTGTTGTTTTGTTCCTCAATATACATTATTTAGTCGTACGACTTAGGGAAGTCAGTACGGGTCGACAAACACTGAGATACCTGACGTTGGACGGTCCGAGGAGACGGGTACCCTAAGAAGTCCGTTCTTATGATCTCTCCCAACGGTAAAGGAAGAGTCCCCTAGAAGGGTTACGTCCCTGATTTGGGTGTAGAGAATGTCGAGAACGTAACCGTTTACCCAAGAAATGGCGATCACGGCGGACCTTTCTGGGTTTTTGGTCGTTTCCTCTATTTTACCTTGAGAAGAGGAGGAGTAGTAATAACGATAGTAGTGGTAACATACTTAAGTTTTCTTCAGTCTTTTTCTTCCCCAATTTCCATAATTTCTTGTTTACTATGTTTATGTTTTGTTTGTCAGTCTTTCAGTAATTCCAGAAAAAACATATCAAGAAGTCACATAACAACGGTGGAGAAGAATTATAGAAAACGAAGACAATCCAGGTATGGTAAAGACAGGAAATAACTCGGGTAGAAACGTACTTACAAGGGAACCATAGAGATTAAAAGAACTTCTCTAGAGATCTGAAAGGGTAAGACAAAAGGAGATAAAGAAACGGAACTAGCGGCTCCTTCCGAAAGAGTAGAAAGGAACGATAAGAAACCTTGAGATGTAAGTCTACACATATAGGAAAGAAAAGAGGAAACGGAAAACGAAGACAAGAAAAGTGTCGATAAACATTCCGGAGGAGTCCGTTGGTAAAACGGAAAAACGTAAATAAAAGGAACCTCTACCAGAACTAGGGACGGAGGACATGTTACCGTGTTTCGAGGAAGGTGTCAAGAAATCCGTGAGACAGATAGTTTAGCTTAGGGAACTTAGAGAAACAGTGAAGCTGTTTCCCTATTAGCATATTAGTATTCCCTAAACTAAATCCAGTATGGACTTACCAAATCACCAAAGGGGATGAAAGTAGTTAAATTCTGACTTAAAACGTTATTCCTCAAGTACTAGACTCGGTGTCAGTCGAGGACCAGAACAAAAACGACTGACATATCTCGGAGAGGTAGAAACCGATGTTTCTTATATTAGTTAGACTAAAGTCATAACTGGTAGACCACTACAGCTACACGTCTCAGTAGAGAACACAACAACCTTCTCCCACAAAGATACTGGTCACGTAAGAGAACCGTTTTCAGACAATCGGAAACGGGACGAAGTAAAACATGAGGTTCCGGTTTGAACGGACAATGAGGTCTATAGAGGACTGAAGGATGAACCTGTAGAACAAACCCACAATCAAGATCTTCCAGAACATCCAGATGTATCTTGGTAAGTTGAAGTCGAAGAAGTCGTAATCACCAACCCCGTATCTGGACCTAATGACACTATGACTTACTAAACGGAACCTTTACTTGTCTCTATTAAGACAGTGGTATGGTACTACCACACTAGTGAGTGGATCTCGGTCTGTAGGACCTTACACTTCAGTTCACCCGGAATCCTTCGTAGTGATACTTGTTTCGATCACCTCCACTACTTTAACTTCAACTCGATAAAGTTTAGGATTTTCTACTACGACACTTTCACGACGTCAGTCATACGGTCGTTAAACCTTTTGAGTCGTCACCGGTGTCCTGTCCTTTTCCAGTCAAAAGTAAGGTTAGGGTTTCTTTCCGTTACGGTTTTTTACAAAGTTGATGGTGTGTTAACGTGAGTAGAGTGTACGATCGTTTCATTACGAGTTTTAAGAGGTTTGGTCCGAAGTTGTCATGCACTTGACTCTTGAAGGTCTACAAGTTCGACCTAAATCATTTCCGTCTCCTTTGTCTCTAGTTTAACGGTTGTAGACAACCTAGTATCTTTTTGTTTTCTCAAGGTCTTTTTGTAGATGAAGACGAAGTAGCTGATGTGGTTTCGGAAACACACCTAGTGTTGTTTGACACCTTTTAAGAATTTCTCTACCCTTATGGTCTGGTGGACTGGACGGAGGACTCTTTAGACATACGTCCAGTTATCGTTGTCAATCTTGACCTGTACCTTGTTGTCTAACTAAGGTTTAACCCTTTCCTCATACAGTTCCGACATATAACAGTGGGACGAATAAATTGAATGTACGTCTCATGTAGTACACTTTACGACCCAAACTACTTCGTGTTCGACCATAGTTCTAACGGGTCTCTTTATAGTTATTTGAGTATACGTGTCTACCGTGGTGGGAATACCGTCTTTCGCTTCTTCTTGATTTCTAGGAGAACTATTTTCACTTTTTTCTCTCACTTTTCCGACCAAATTTTGAGTTATAAGTTTTTTACTTCTACGGTAGATCAGGGTAGTGAAGTGCCGTTTATCTACCCCTTTGTTACCTTTGTCACTGTCTGATAAAAGAACCCGAAGTTTTAGTGACGTCTACCACTGACGTCAGTACTTTAATTTTCTACACACGAGGAACCTTCTTTTTGATACTGGTAGGATCTGTCGTTTAATTTTTCGTCTCTGTAATAAAACAACTGTTTCTAGACAGAGCAGTTTCGACACCAAAAAGGTCATCAGTACATACCTATACTCTCAACCTGATGTTTCTTTCGACTCGTGGCTCCTTAACTACGAAGACTTGACACCACAACCTCTTCTGAGAACTCTCAGGGAACCTGACGTTCCTCTAGTTTGGTCAGTTAGGATTTCCTTTAGTTAGGACTTATAAGTAACCTTCCTGACTACGACTTCGACTTCGAGGTTATGAGACTGGTGGACTACACTTCTTGACTGACTAACCTTTTCTGGGACTACGACCCTTTCTAACTTCCGTCCTCTTCCCCTGCTGTCCCTACTCTATCAACCTACCGTAGTGACTGAGTTACCTGTACTCAAACTCGTTCGAGGTCCTCGACCACTACCTGTCCCTCCGGACCGTACGACGTCAGGTACCCCAACGTTTCTCGACCTGGACTTACTCGCCGACTTGACTTGACTCGGCTTTCCATCTGAATTTGGATTGGTGTAGTTATTAGTGTAATTTACGGATTTACGGAATTAAATTTTCGTGTCGAGTAGTCTAACCAAATTTTTTATTCTGACTTAATATACGACGACAGATGTTCTTTTTATAAAATTTCTAATTTTATTCAATTTTCATTTTCTTATGTCTTTTACGGGTTTTTATGTGGTATGACATGTGATCAGCTTTCATTTGACCTCTAATGTGTGTGTCTGTGTCTGTGTGTCTGGGTGTAATACAAATGTTGTCTTAATTTAATCTTTAGTTATCCTCTTTTTATAAAACTTTTAGGGACTTATAAACTTTTGATTTATTGTGTTAAGATTTAAACACCTGACGATGATTTCGTTATGAATCCCCCTATAAATATCGTGGGACACTCACTCACTTTCAACGAGTCAGGACAGACTGAAAAACGCTGGGGTACCTGACGTATCAGGTTCCTTAAGAGGTCCGGTCTTATGACCTCACCCATCGGAAACGGAAGAGGTCCTCTAAAAGGGTTGGGTCCTTAACTTCGGTCCAGAGGGTGTAACGTCCACCTAAGAAATGGTCGACTCGGTGTTCCCTTCGGGTGGTTTAAGAACATAATTTTCTTAAAGGAGTTAGACGATTTTCCGTGGAAACCTTTTGGATATCGATTTTAGTATGAATCATCTCTTTCTGACTTATGGGAGAAGGATTATGGTCTTTGTTATCTAACTATAATTGAGAGTAGTGGACACAAATTATGATATAAACTCTAGGTTCGAGACGATGTTACTCCGTCTTATTTATGTGTGTCTTTGTCTGTTTGTTGACTCTCCTTGTAACCCTTCCTTCTATCTTTCGACGGAACAAGTACCCAACCTTTTGAGTACAATAATTGAATCGCTAAGAGGGGTTTAATTAGATATGTAAGTTATTTATTGGTTTTAAAGGTTGTCTTTTAAGGTTTTAAGTGCATCTTTAAGTCTCCTGACTCTTATAGGTTTTGTTAAAACTCTTTCTTATGTAAATATCCCGATTGTGAAAGACTAAAGTTCTACACAATGTTCATCAATAGTTCCGTCACACACTTTGTCTTATCATAGAGGTCTTTATGCGGACGCGTGTAGACTTATTGACCAAAAGATTTTTAACAAAAATTAACCTCCTATTAAGAAATGTCACAACACGACCAAAGACGACATTTTGACTTAGTCGGTATTCATATGTGTGTAGGGAAGGGAGAGCTCGAGGGAGGGTGGGGTAGGGTGGGAGATGATGATGACGATTCAACGAAGTCAACACAGGCTGAGACACGCTGGGGTATCTGCCGTCGGGTGGTCCGAGGGGATAGGGACCCTAAGAGGTCTTGTGACCTCATCCAACGGTAACGGAAGAGGTTACGCACTTTCACTTCAGCGAGTCAGGACAGTCTGGGAGTCGTTGGGGTACCTGACGTCGGAAGGTCCGAGGAGTCAGGTACCCTGAAAGGTCCGTCCTCACGACCTCACCCCACGGCAGCGGAAGAGGTTAGGGTGGGAGATCCAGTAGCGTTTCGTGTCTCGACTCGAGAGACACGATGTGACGGAAGAGGGCGATCGATACATAAAATGTACACCGCAGTTGCGGAGAGCGAGCCAAGTGGGGAGGGTGGGAGAGGGAGGGGGACGACTTAGGTGTCCAGACAAGCGATACACGCGTAGTGATAAGGATGGGACGTCTATCCAAGTAGTCATAGTAACAAGATCTAAGGTGTATATACGAAATTATATGTTACGAAAAAAGGGGAAAGACAGAATGTAGTGAGACATATTGTCCCAGCTCCAAGTAGGTGGAGTGGAGTGATGTTGATTGAGTTTAAGTAAGGAAAAATACCGGCTCACGATAAGGTAACATGTATACATCGTATTAAAGACATAGGAAAGTAAACGACTATCTGTAGATCCAACAAAGACATAGGACGGACGACATTTATCACGACGCTACTTGTGACCCCACGTTCATAGAAAAACTTAATACCAAAAGAGTTCCATACACGACTCATCACCCTAACGACCCAGTATAACATCAAGATAAGGCTCAAAAAAATTTCCTTAGATATATGACGAGAAGTATCACTCATGGTGTAACGTAAGGATGGTTGTCAAGTTGTCCCAAGGGGAAAAGAGGTGTAGGAGAGATCGTAAATAACAAACATCTAAAAATTAAAATTACTATTGGTAAGGCTTGTCACACTCCACTATCGAGTAACAGCAAAATTAAACGTAAAGAGATTATCACTCGTTACAACTTGTAGAAAAGTAAATAAACAACAGATAAACAGACAGATCCAGAAGGTGGGTCAAAAACTAACCCGACAAACAAAAAGACTACAACTCGACGTACTCGAAGAACACATAAAACCTCTAATTAGGAAGCAATCAACGAAGTTAGGGTAAGACTCCCAACAGAAAAACAGAACGAATATCGAAGTAAACGATACGTTTTCAAACCTATTGACTAAAAACTGCTTCTGCATTTCCGTAACTCATTCTTTACTATCAGAAAAACATTTACCACGACATTGCTAACCCATAGGTATAAAAAATTTTTATCTGAAACTAGGAATGGTGTGTGACACACATTTTTCCCTAGTATCTAAATTCACACACTGAATTTTGATATTTTGAAGATCTTCTTTTGTACTCTCTTTTTAGAACACTGGAGTCGAATCCGTTTCTAAGGTCTCTAAGTGCGGTTTACGGGTTAGGTATTTTCTCATTGAACTATTAACCTGAACAAATAGACTTTGTCTATTTGGTCATCCACAAAGAGTTCGTTTCTTCCCAAATAAACCCTAGTCGCCTCTTACCGTTAAGCTCCAGACGGTGGTACCATCCTTTTCCTTCAACCCTCCCTATATTGTGTATCTCAGGTACCGAAAAGTGACCGATTGAGGAACGACCCTTTCTTCTTACAAAGAAGAAAGACAACCCGAGACAATGGTAGTGTCCCTTACCCTCGAGGGGAAAGACCTGAGTGTTGAGATAAATCTCCAAAGACGAATAATTAAAGATTGTCTACAGTGGTTTTATTTTTTTAAAAACGAGAAATCTTCCATGACAATTTTATTTCTGTTCAGTGTCTTACCCCCCTTTATCAAAGTTTTGTACATACACTATTTTGTACACAGAAGTCTTTTGTATTTCATAAGAATTTTGAAACATTATTCTTTCAAGCTAAAATTTTTGCCCGTCAATTCCAGTCTTTGATATTTCGAGAATCTCCTTTTGTGTCAGGTAAGAAACTGTATGTAGTGTCGTTCTAGAAGAAGGTGGGTGGAGGATGTCACCTTTTTTTTTTTTCATTTGTTTACCCTGAATCGAGTTGAATTTTGAAAACGTGTCGTCTTTTTTTGTTATTTGTTCTAATTTTCTGTCGGGAGTCCTACCCTCTTTTATTACCGTTTACTTCGTTATTTCCTAATTAGCGGTTTTATATGTTCGTCGACTACGTCAAGTTATAGTCTTTTTGTTTGTTGGGTTAGTTTTGTACCCACCTTCTCGATTTGTCTATCAAGAGGTTTCTTATGCACTTCTACCGGTCGTTTGCGCACTTTTCTACGAGTTGCAACGAGTAATAATCTCTTTACGTTTTTTGATACAACTCCATAGTGGAGTGTGATCAGTCCCAGTCTTTCAGGTAATAATTTTTTAGATGGTTGTTATTTGCGACCTTTCTTACACCTCTTTTCCCTTGAAGGAACGTGACGACTATCCTTACATTTAACTACGTCGGTGGTACCTCTTGTCATGCCTCTGACCTCTAAGGAATCTTTTGGTCCTTATCTTGATGGTATACTGGGTCGTTAGGGTGAGGACCCGTATATGGGACTCCTTTGGTATTAACTTTTCTACGTGCATGGGGTCACAAGCGACGTCATGAGAAATGTTATCGATCCTGTACCTTCGTTGGATCTACAGGTGCTGTCTACTTACCCATGTCTTTAACACCAATTATACATGTAATATGGTGGGTCGATATTTTCCTTACGTAAACTTAGTCAGGATTACTCCACCTACTTGGATGACAGATAACATGTTTCAGTCTTTCTCCTTCTCTTTATAACACATAATTGCGTATGCACATCTTAGATCTGTCTACCATGACTATTTCGAAAAACGTCCCGTCGTCACCTCTGCATCTGTGTGTCTTGTCTGAACCCCCGTGTCACCTCCTTCACTTTCCACCCTCTCTCTGACGAGAGACGACTGATGGTACACGTCTTATCTATTGGTCGTACCTAAACGACACACCGTCTCCCTCGAGTGGGGTCACGAGAGACTGTTGGACCTCCCCACCCCACCCACCCTCTGTCCTCCCTCCGAGTTCTCCCTCCCCCGTATGCATATGACACCGACTAAGTACAACTACATACCGTCTTTGGTCGTGTTATCGCATTTTGTCAATAGAAGGTTACTTTTTAAATTTTTTTGATTTGAATTTTTTACCCGTTTTATAAACTTGTCTGTGAAGTGGTGTTTATACTATAACCTACCGTTTGTCTGTCACCCTTCTCCGAGTTGTAGTACTCAGTAATCTTTTTCGTTACCAATGGCCGCCCCTCACCCCACCCCATATCCCTCCCCCCACCCCGTCATGTCTCCATCCGTCCCCTCATTCTCCATGTTTGAGAATCCATATTCTATTCGATGTTCCTTATGAGACATTCCCGGATACACCGTTTTCTTAGACTGTTTCTTTTCTCACCTGCGTCCATACACATATTGACTAAGTGAAACGACACATGAACTTTGATTGCGTTGTAATATTTAGTTGATATATGAGGTTATGTTTCATTTTTTTTATTTCCTTCGACTTCCTATATAACATGTTGTACCTCTTCCATCGGTTATAAAATAATATTATTGAAAAAACCAAAACAATCACAAAATACGTTTACCTTATATTGGAAATTTTGAGTACTTAGCGATGCCACATGCGAACATCGAATATATGATAATGTGTAGTTGATATAATTTTTTTTGGGTTGAACTGTCCTGAAGGAAGGACCAAGTCGCTAACTCTCAGGTGGCCGGTCACGCCCCCTGTGCCCAATCTACGGATCAGGTCGTTCTAAGGTCACAACACCCCGTCCATCCGCGCACACGATGCGGATGACTCCGACGTGAGATCTCGGGAACTCGGAGTCGAGGACTTCGGGCACATGGAATGTCGGACACGAGGTCCTGTTCTCTTCGGTGTGTCTCTTCGGTGCGTCTCCTCGGGTGTGTGACATTGGTTTCTCATCGGACGTCCGTCGTTACTCTGGGTCCCGTCGGTTTGTGACTTTGTTTCTTTGTTTGGTTTTTTGAGGGACTGTAGAGGTTAGTGTGCGTGAGTGTGTTTGGGGTTCTACTATGATGGTGTCACCTTAAATAATCATACCGATTTTACATTTATCTGCGGATGGTTCAAAACCACTCGTAAGGGTAACGACCTTTGTAATTTGTCGCGTTGGTTAAACCTTTTGCCAAAACGTCAAAGAATTTATTGACTTGTCTGTGGATGACGTAATAGGTTAGTAAAGTGATGTTCCATAACCGGGTTCTCTTTTCTTTGGTAGTCAAGTCAAGTCAAGTCAGCGAGTCAGCACAGGCTGAAACGCTGGGGTACTTAGCGTCGTGCGGTCCGGAGGGACAGGTAGTGGTTGAGGGCCTCAAGTGAGTCTGAGTGCAGGTAGTTCAGGCACTACGGTAGGCCGGTAGAGTAGGAGACAGCAGGGGAAGAGGAGGACGGGGGTTAGGGAGGGTCGTAGTCTCAGAAAAGGTTTCTCAGTTGAGAAGCGTACTCTACCGGTTTCATGACCTCAAAGTCGAAATCGTAGTAAGGAAGGTTTCTTTAGGGTCCCGACTAGAGGAAGTCTTACCTGACCAACCTAGAGGAACGTCAGGTTCCCTGGGAGTTCTCAGAAGA